>JBBKCR010000001.1:16651189-16665314 GCA_037577295.1 Ladigesia roloffi
GAAAAAATGTCACCTTCGACTTGGATGCCCTGGGGGTAAGCAAATAAACATCAAATTTTCATTTTAGGGTGAACTGTACTTTTAAGCTGCAAATGGTTCAGCTCAAACCACTCCATCCAAGCAATCAGTGGAGCATCCACCTGCATTTCCATGATCTTATTCCCCAGCAGTGATGCTAAAAGTACAGAAGAAAAAAACATGACCCTCACAGTGTTTCCAACAATGTCCAAATTGGAATAAGCCTGGTTCAGCAGTAGATGATGGCATCCTCCATGATGAAACAGGACCAGGAAGCAAATTGTAGGGGGTCCAACCATGGCTCCATCAGCAGATATTTCAGGATAAATCTCTCCTGTGCCTTTATGACGTATGAAGTTATTTGTTACACTATGTTCCTTTCATTGTGTCACAGTATTGTTTATTGCCTATGTATTTGTTTTTTTCTACTGTCTTATTATATTTTACTCTCTTCTGTTGCACTAAGTGTGTTAATGACACAAAAATTGTCATCAGGATAAATAAATCTGATTTTCAATGTCCAGTGTAATAAGTGATCAATGTCTCCCCCTTGTGGACTACTGGTGTATGAACTTCATTAATCACACAACGAATGAAAATTCTATCAAAGGAAAAAATACATTTTTATAGTTTACAGTTATAACAGAAAATACAGAAAACAGAAACAGGCCTTATTACACAAGCTTATTTGTGCATGTCATCTGGAAATAAATAGCCGCCAAAACAGTACTAACCTGTATGTTGTAATGGAAGCTATAAGCAGTAGTGGAGATTGGTCTACTTTTAAAACATCAGTACATCGATGACAACGGTTTGTAACTTTATTACCTTTATTATTATTATTTCTGTTCTGTATAGCTGAGCGCCCTTCCGTGCAGCTGTAACGTTTTGTGCAGATTTTGTGTAGCATGTTTAAGCGTAGTGTTACACTTTGTGGACGAAAGTACTGGGACACACTTGTTTTTCATGGTTTGGGCCACTTATTTGCAATAAAAGGCAATATAAAAGCTTCAGCATACCAAGGCATTTTGGTAGGGTTACCAGATTTTAGTTAGTGAAATAGATGTATCACATGTGACAAAACCAAGTGTGTCCTGTGGCATTCGGTGATATGATTAATTGTATATATTGTGGCTATTTCATTTAGATGATATAGTCCTAAGTGCTAGTGTTTTTTTTTCAATGTTTGTCTGTTTGTTCATATAAAACAATAATCGTCGCCTGAAAATAAATACATGTTTTACGTATTGTGGAATAGTGTCCGCTATATCATTTGGGGTGCTTTAATTTCTTGTAATATATTTTGCACGCCACCGTCCTTCCAATCAACGTACTGAATTAGTAGAGGAAATATTTTCGTTTTGCTGCCGTCAGGAGGTACGCCCCAGTAAAGTATACCTTTAAGTGCTGCTAGAGCAACGTCAAAAGAATGTGGAGCTATTCTTATTCTGTTTTCGTTCGAAAGTTAGAGAATTTTTGAGCTGTTGGGGAATCTGTAAAAAAACCTTTCTTAACAAGCCAGAAATGCTAGCTTGTGTGAACTGTAGCTTGTGTGGTGGTAACCGTGTGAAAAGCATTGATGCCCTGTACTGCAGTTAGAGCTGCAGTCTTGGATTTACTTAGAACACGTTTTTATGCGTGATTGTAGTAGGTCGATACAGACACGTAAGTGCTTGCTTTACACGTCATGCGCTCAGCTTTATATGGCCGCACAGAGTCTTGACCTCATCCTCATGCAGCACGTTTGGGATTAAGATTGCGAGTCAGGCCTTTTCATCCAACACCAGTGCCTGATCGCTTAAAAGCTTTACGAAATAAATGGGTACAAATTTTCATAGAAACAATCCAAACTTTTTGTAAAGCATCCCAATAGGAGTGGAAACTGTTTTAGCTGCAAAGGAGATAGAGAAGGGGGGTCAACTCAATATAAAATATGTGTATTTGAATGCAACCTCCCAATACGTTTGTGAAAATAGTGTATTTCTACAACGTCCCAATACTTTTGCCCATATAGCGTTACCCCGGTCGCATAGCAACAAGCGAGTATATTTTTGGTGGAGTAAATCACAAATCGTAAAAACATATTTGTTGTTTTACCTTATATTATGAGTCTGTATATTGTGTTATATTGTACTGAAACACCAGAGCTCTGTCTGGTAATCTGTTTAGTCCACTTTTAGCCGTAATTCTGTTTTCCACTCAGGATTTCTTCTTTGTGTCTCCCGCTTCTCTTAGGTAAGCGAAAAAAAATAGAGCTAACTGACTAGTTAACTAACAAATACTGTGTAATTGTATTCAATTCGCCTGACTTCATACACGCACTCACACTTCGACTCTCAGAATATCGTTGTCTAGGTAATATATATAAAATCTCTTTTCCGAAAGGCCACTATTAAGATCTAGCAAGAAATAAACAGATTTAGCAAGCTAGCTGGAGTAACACGAACATTATTCATTCTGTGGATGCACACAGGTAATGGGCGTGAAAAATATTCGAAGCAGGTTACTAATAGTACACGTAGTATATGCTCCTCAAGTAAAAGTTAATTACTAAAGGATTAAATGGGCAAAAGCCCAATTATGAGGGCAAAAGCATTGGGCCCAATACACCAACAGGGACTTTTATGGTATTGCATTAAAGTACAAAAATAAAAGCTTCCACTCTTCTTGAAAGGGTTTGTACACGATTTTGGAGTGTTTCTACAGGATTTTGTGTCCATTCATTCCGTAGAGCTTTTATGGTGTCAGACACTGATGTTGGATGAGTAGGTCTGGCTACAGTCTCCATTCCAGCTCATCCCAAACGTGCTGGATGGAGTTGAGGTTAAGGGCCCTTGCAGGCCAGTCAAGTTGTTCCACACAGTATTCATTCAAAAGGTTCACCGATGACACACTGGAACACAGAAGTCAAAGTGCCTAAACTATATTTCACTTTGCTTTATGTACTGGGACACAGTCATGCCAGCGATTTGTCTTTCCCAAACTGGGTCCACAGATGGAAGCATGGTGGTGTACAAAATGCCTTGGTATGCTGAAGCATTAAGATTGCCCTTCACTGGAAGTAATGGGCCTAGCCCAAACCCTGAAAACTGGTGTCCAAATACTTTTGTCTATTTATTGCACGTAACAAAATCATTTTACTTTGCTTTGTCGATTTAATGGCGATGTGCTTAATTGTAGACATCTGTTAGCAATTAATGTGACTCAGCTATTTGCATCCCACCTCTAATGAAAAACATATTAAGTGATAATAGACACATTGTGTGAAATCTCTACTTAAGTACTTGTAGGAAGACTTTGCACTTTGTTTAATTTGTGTATCTGTCTAACAGGCCAATGACTAGTAAAGGTTCATCCATGACACTCCGGAACACAGAAAATAAAGGGCCTAAACTAAAGTCTGCAGAGGTATGTTATATTAACAGAAGAACTTAATTTGCTAATGATATTAGCAAGTTATCTACACTTCGATTAAATCAGGTCTGCCTTCCCAGTGTTGATTCACAAGTGACAAGGCGTAGGGCTGTAAATTAAACGTGATTCAGTTGCAATAATTTGGAACACTTCTGTCTTGTTCTTTAAAATTCTACACATTACCTAACTGTCATTAAATGTAACATTTAGGTTAACAGAATTGATTGCTTAAAATAAGAAACTATTAACAGTTATGTGGGGGTGGTTTCATGTGGTCTTCGTTCTCTGAGCTTCAATTTACTGTGTATTGTGTTTCAACCTGTAAAAAACAGCCACAACCACTTCTTCCATTCTGCAAGATTTGTGATTCATGATTTAGTCGCATGAAGTGCACACTTATGAAATGTGCTGTTACAGTGCAGTCACTGTGTTTCTCAAGCATTCTAGCTTCTGTCATGTGATTTTTCGCAAAGTTTACGTACCAAGCACACTTAAACTCAATTGTAATCCTGTAGCTCAAGCACATTTAATCAACTGGAAACAGCTCTGTTCTTATGTAGCCTGTGCACTCAGCATTCATTTATCAGTCTTTAATACTAAACCAAAGGTACAAAATCAGGGATTCCCATTTTGGTTTAGAGCCACATTACTACCAGTTTTACATTTTATTAGGATGCCTATATAACCAATTTATTTGGATATTAATACAAGGATAAGATCAACTGCACCAGTTATTTCTCGTTCTACCAGATGTAGTTGTGGTGGATTTGTGAAAAATTTTATTATGCACATTATTGTCTGTAGCTTTAGTAAAACAAATATTTAATTAATGCCAGATTTGCTGAGCCTCCGAAAGTCATTTAGTTGTGTATGAGTTTACAGTTTAAAATTTGTAGTGGTAGTGATATTACAGTATTAGGACCAACTACAAGTCTCAGGTGTGGAAGAACAGTATTAATGGCATTCAAAAGGAAGCTGTATTATTCAAATTGTGTGTAATTACTTAAAAGTGATTTACCGGACCATGTTCCATTAAAATGAGCTTACTTCACAGTCATGATGTCAAACATGTAATGTGCTACTTTCTTTCTGGGCTAAATATGCTTTTATGTAGGTTGAACATGCAGTTATGTATTCTGATAATTCACCAGCAAAGAAGACAAAGGTACAGTGTACTAAAGCACCTGCTGTTGATGTGACTAATGGTTTTGAAGGAGCATTGGAAGGTATGTTATGTTTTAGCTTCAATTTGTTTAGAATAGTGGAATGTTGAACTTAAAATGCTTACTGCCATTTATTTCTACTATTAACCACCCATGTTTGTGAAATGTTTTTGTTGGACTGATTTGCAAATTACATTTTCAAATGTGAATTTGGAATAAGATAATCAGTAAAAAGTGTTGGGTTTGCTTCAAATTTTAGATGCTATCAGGGAGATTAATCTGCTGTTCTCAAAGTACTCTGAGGTCGTATGGTAAGTGCCTAAATACTGACTATACAAAGAGAGATATCTATGCAAAAGTAAGATGAAAGTAAAAGGTTAACATGGTTATGCAACTGTGCTGTTATACTTAATACTATATTAAACTTATAATCAAATAAGAATTATTTAAGACAAAAGTGTTAATGGAAATGTGTAGAATATGCTGTCTATATAAGTTAAACCAAAATTGCTCAAACTCTAGAAATGTAGAAAAAAGTACAAACATAAGAACGTCAGTACCATCATAGGTTCTGCATAAAGGAATCCTCGAAACCAGGGATACAATTTTACTGCTCGAACACACATATCCTTTCACTGCATATTAGCCCAAATTTATACAAACATATATATTTACAATAATCCTCAAAGGAGACTTACTTTCATAGTATAAACTATGAAATAGTCACCACATGCAAATTTATTTCACAGGTTTTTTTCACATAAACATCAGAAAAAATCTTAAAAGATAAAAATTAGGGGTAGCCTGCAACTGTTTCCATGTTTCTCTGTAAGGTTGCCTTAACACATAATGAGCTGTAACAAATATCTTTTTCTCAGCAACTGCTTGTTAAAATGTGACACACTATTTAGGAAAATATGTCTGCAATCATCCAATAAATTTTCAATAGGCATTCAACAATCTGGGTAATGGGAGATAACTGCTTATCACTGGTGCTGCAAACTTATTAGCATTAACAACTTGGGATGCTGCTAGTACTGGAGAGAATGGAGATGTGGTAGCTCATTCCCTGACAAACTTGCCCTGGAGAAAAAGAATAGATATAGAACAATTCATTTCTAATATATTTAAAAAAAAATGCTTGCACAACGATGGATGATATTAGTTCTAAGTTTCCACTTTTACAGTGACAAAGGACATTTAAATCCAGTATTTATAATAGTTATAAATTGACTGTTTCTGTGTCATATCTTGGCCACCACAGTGGAATAATCAAGGCCATTGGTTTGAGTGCCTGAAATAGCATTCCTACTCTTTATTAAGTTAAGGGTTCTTAACAGTGCAAGTTTTTAAATTTAATTGGAGCTTTGCTCTTTACTCAATTTTCTTGACTGTAGTAAGTCTCCTTTATTCAGCACTATTCTGGTGTTCTAAAACATTTACTTTAGTTTTATGTACTATTATCAGCAACGACTTAGCACATATAGTGGGATCAAAATGTCTAAATTCTGAATGTTTTTGTCACGTTTCCCCATAACTCCCAAATGAGGACAGGCGCTCAGGCGGACTTCAATTTTACTTCTTTATTTAAACAAAGCAAACTGGCATGAGGGCCATAAACAAAACTTAAAACCAAAGAAGAACATGCACAGACACTCAGCATGATGGACCGACACTAAGAGCCACCACAAACGAAATGAAACACAAAAACTCAGAACTCCACAAACCATTAGAAACTCAACCCTCATCTTCTCTGAGCTCAGCTGAAACCCATAGGGCCCGATTATGCACAAGGCGCAACGTGCTTACGTCACTGGCGCAACCCATCATTGCTATTATGTGCGAGCGCATCATTAATTTTTTCCGGCAGAAATGTACGTTGTCATTATAGCAGATGGCATTGCGCTAGGTCGGGTGTGTCCCTGAAAAGAAGGGGTGTGGCGAGGCGCATAGCGCGAATTTGCTATTTTCTGAGAAGTGAAAGTCATTGGGCGACTGACCAGAAAAAAACTGGTTTGTAGTCATTTGGACGCCTGGGACGTGGAAGTGTTGACAATGCGCCTACACGCAGCTGCTTTCGTAAGCAGGAGTGAGCAGCGGCGCACATTTAAAAAACATTTTCATGTGAGGTAAAACTTTATGAAGTCCTCAAAATATAAAATTCAAATGTATATCACATACATCACACCATGATCATTGTTAAAATACATATTAAGTTTTGCAAGTATTTGACCAATAGTGCCGGACATGTAGGTAAAAAAATACATGTTTCAAGCTAGAAATACGAAACTACATCACCAGCTCATATTTTAGTTAGATATGTTTGTATGTCTTCCTTACCCTGTTAAAGATAGTTGCGCTTGTTGTTCGCATCTAATGGGACAAATGCTCCCTCTACGTCAGAGGGGTTGTTGCTGATTCAGCCCCCTTAGCGTGAGAGGCCCCCCTCCACTGTTCTTGGTGCTGAACTCCTATATGCCACGTCTTTACATCCATCATACGCGTGCACGCTTATTTCAAGTAGGTTGTGGCTAAGTAACAGCGACATGGGCAGTTAAACTTGTTTAATCTAAATCACAAGAAAGAACACATCTTTTTGACTCTATAAAACCTAAGAACCGAGAAAACGTTCGGGGAAAATCATTGCTGCTTTGGGAACCCCTCCCCTGATCGAGCCCATGAGTTATAAACTGCTCTGGCATTGTATGCAGATTTGTTTAAGCGATTCTTATTTAATAGAATTCTTATTCAATGTTTATTTGATTAAAAACAATTTTAACATCTCATTACTGAGTTTTATGGTATAGATTATTTTTATAGTACTGTGAAATGGTGTTTTTGAAATCACGTGTGCAATAATAATCATATGTACACAACATTAATGCACTCTTTTAAAATGGATAGGTGGGCTGTTACAATAAGCACCCCTAGCAAAGGGTTTGAGAGGATTCCTTCCATCCCCAAAGATCAATTGTTCCCGTGTCTTCACCTCATTACACACAGCACGCCATCGAAAATACGCCGGGTATTTAAAGGGAGTGAGAGTGTGAACTCTAATTGGTTTACTGCATGCTACGCCCAAAACACATTTACTCATTTAAGACAACCCATTTGAACTATGCGCCAGGCGCATTGTTCGTTTTTCCGACGGGCACTATAGCGCTCTGCGCTAGCCCCTCCCCCAAAGATGACTGCGCTTCTGACTTCAGACAATCCGTGACTGACTGTGAAATTTGGGCCCATAATGTCAACGATCGATGTGCTCAGGTCTTCACAATAAAAGTCCCCAAAATAGTAGAACAGAATATGGATGGCCTCTAGCGACTGCTGACGGGACCTGACAATTTTTTACATTTTAACCTTGAAAAAAGGAAAACTTGTTTCCCTTTCATTGAAATGTGTTTAGATGACTCTTAATTGCAATTGGTCTGCTAATCAGAGGCGTTTTCACAAACCATGCCTGTAGTTTATCCTGTAATGAAGGCAAAAAGGGGAACAAATACTGAGAAATTCTGAAATACATGTAAATATTCTACTTTTCATGACCGTTATTATGGTGTGGTAATATAATTTAAATTGTGTAATAATATAATCTGATAGATACAACTTAAAAAAATTTTAAAGAATGCAAAATGTACCTATGTATATACATAACAATAGTTTTTTATGGTTCCTTTTCAATGGATGTGCTTCAGGGAGAGAGCGGCGATGGATGCAGCACTGGTGAAGGAGCTGGAGAGTATTGTGTCTGAGGCAATACGCTTGGAATCCGAACTTAAAGACAAAAAAGACCATCTGAGACGGTCTTTGGCTATTATCTCAGACAAACTACAGGGATAGAGTTTTGTTTATGAAAAAAGTGGAGAAATTTGTTGACACTTAAATAAGATGTTTTTGTGTTTGAATACTTAGATGAAAGCTTTATTCTTATTTCCAGTTTCTTTAATTGCATGCTATTTACATTCTATATTCTGTATATGCACACGTTCAGTAAGAAAATTTAACAGCAAAGTTCAAATACAAGGTTTTGCAGCTTTAATTGCATGCTATTTACATTCTATAATCTGTATATGCACACGTTCAGTAAGAAAATTAAACAGCAAAGTTCAAATACAAGGTTTTGCAGTTTTGCTGTAATAACACACTATATTTATTTGAGAGTAAAACATGTAAAAGTAAACAGCATTGTAAATGCAAATAAAAATCTGATTTAGATTAATTGTATCTGTCTATAATAGAGAGTTTTTTTATGTTTGTTTGTCGTTGTGCAGGACCTATAGTTTGAGGACCGTTTTTTAGATTCCAACTTGAAAAGTTCCATGGAAGCCGTACGGAATGTTGACGGGCACCTCTGCTCTTCCCAGTTCCTCAAAGGTTTTTGCATCCAGAACCAAGAGGAAAGTGCTTTTGTCCTGTTAAGATAAAAAAAAAGACTCTAGAGACATTTACTCTAGTGACAAGTTAGGTGTCCCTAGTTTAGTTGCTAAATTATATAATAATAAAGCATATATACCATACAACATTTTGGAAGAAAGAAAACAGTTGTGTCACCTTATTGGGAGTTATGACCACTGATAGAACAACTCCCTCATCCTCATCAACAGCTTTAGGGGATGGGACAAAAACTGGCTCTGAGGGGTAATAACCTTGCTCTTGCCAAATCTGTAAAATAGAGCGCTCCCAAATTAAGCTGTCTATCATAAGTCAACAAAAAATAAGTCTAGGGTTCAAATGAAATCTGTAACTAACCTTCATGTGTTTGTCCTCAAGGTCCATCTTTATGAGGGAGTCTCCAACTAGGTGCCTAAAACCACATGCGTAGAAGTAACGGTAGGGATGGCTGTTATACCTCGAGTAGTTAATCTGGGGGAATTCCAGGCCACCATATTCATGGAGATCATCACCATGAAGGTCTTCATGTGTACAGAAAACCTGTAGTAATATTTAAATGTCTTTACATATTTATTTGAAACGGTTGTATAAAACTTTGTAATTTCTATACATGAGAAAATCTACTAACTTTGTTCTTGGCCATCTTGATGGCAGTTGCTGCACTGTCAGGTCTGGAATTCAGATTCTGCCCACAGTGTGTGTCCTTCCCCACGATGAGTGGCAACACAAATCTCCGTGGAAATATTCTGCAAAGTGTGTTGTAGACCTGCTCAAAGTACACAGTGAAGTCATTCATATATAATTTGAAGAGCTTTTTTAAATATATAATTGAAGAGCTTTTTTTTACAAAATACTGAATAATACAAAAGAGCTTGCAATGTCATTCTGCTGTGTACTGAACTACTCGATGTTCCGTCCATGTTTCATGCAAAATCACTGGATTTCCTTGTTTAAAATGGGTTGCAAATTGCAGTTATTTTCCAAACTGCAATGAGCGCTACATATTCTTTTTTTAGCAAGACCTTCTTTCGATCAATCAAAAGTTCAGGCAGCGTTCTAAGACATATATTCTAATATTTTTTGTCTATGGTCCCACATGGTGGCACCCTAAAGAGAGGAATCCTTGTTTAAACTATTTTTTTAAATGATTGTTTAATTATTTTTATGGTTCTGAATAGGGTTAAGCAAACACTTTGCCATTCATAAAATCACTATTTACAGAACTAATATTATTTATATTTATGGTAATATTAGTGTTTAAACACCAACTTAACACTATTATACACTACTGTATAATTTGCTCTGGTGCCTAAGATTTTTTAACATTTATATATATTTGATTGATTGATTGATAGATTGATTGAGTGCTTGAGTGAATGGTTGATTGAGTCTTTTTTACCTCATCCAGAGCATCCCCAGATTTCCTCAGGTTTTGAATTAAGAAATTATTGATAGCTTTGCCATCGTCGGAACAACACATGTCCATAATAATGAAGCCATTTTCCTCATAACAGTTGATCTGATGGAAGGTGGAAAGTGGATTGGCATAGTACTTGATGGGAATCAGCTGGAATAGAGTACTGAAATTCAGTTATTTGCATTTGAAAAAACATTATTGTGAAAATGTAATTGCTTTCAAAAAGACAGCTGTCATTTTTAAATCTTTAGCTTTAACTGTTTATTCGACTCAGTTTCCCGTCAATACCTTTCCTGTGTGCTTGTTGATCACATGGAAAATTGTCTGTCGCTTCGGGTCCCAATAAACCCCATCACTGATACCTTTCCCACGCAGTTTTCCGGTCACAACCTTTAGGAGGTCGATTTTGATGGGCTGCTCAATGAATACCACAAAGTTCTCTGACATGGCTGAAATTAAATATTTAGAAATGTTACTAAAATGGAACACTTCATATTGACACCTGTGTGCAAATTTACAAAAAAGACTATTTTCCAAAATAAATGTAAAAAATCGACTTAAACGTGGAAAGACTCACCAAAACTGTGATAATATGAGGGTTTGGTTTTATCTTCACATGAGATGGTGCATATAACAGTCGCTCCCTCCAAGGTGTCATCTGGATTTTTCTTCTCTGGAGGCACTTTGATGATGTGGTAAGATGCACCTGAAATGAAAATGTTCACATATTTTCTTTCTGTGGGAATAATATTCTGAATCAGATCTTCTTAAAATATCTGAACTAAATACATTTATTTATTCACAAGTGACTAATCTGACCTTTAGAGTTATAAGAATTGCCCATATTGTAAGTAGTTCCATCAGGATCTGTGTGAGGATGAGCCGTCGCTCCATTGACAGCTATGAACTTGCTCCAGTCCACCTGTTAGCAAAAGTAATTTATTTGTTTGTGCAAGCTGGGTAGCAATATAAAAACAGAAGCTGTAAATGTTGGGACACATTTGAACAAAAGGAGAAGCTGTCCATACCTTCTCCTTTGTCTCTAGGGTCTCTGGATCAATTTTGTACATGAAATTTGTCTCTGTGCTGACGTAGTAGTCTCCTTTATACTGCACGAAGCTCACGCTTGCATTGTCTGTTGGTTCTGTAATGCATTCACAACATGTTTGCTTAGTTAAGGGAAGTCCCAGACTTGTTTATGAAGGCAGCCCAAAGCTGATTTTTCAGGATTAGACAGATTTTCTGGAGTCTAATTGGCAAAAACCCATATGAAATGTGACATTTGCCAACAAGAACATTTGTAACAACAATCAAGTTGTTTCAGTATTCTGTGCTGTTCATGGTATGTATTGGTGAGCAACAGCGATTTTAATTCGGATGTGACCTGATGTTCTGGTAGTCTGGTGTTCTTACTTTGCATTTCAAAGCGTGAGAGGAATCGCTGGAAGAAGTTCTTGCATGGGTCAGGCATGGCAAGTGTGCCAAATTCAGACACCACAATGCGGTTGTTCTCAGCGTTCGCCTTGTAGGAGTCACTATTCAAGAAGCGACTCATGTAAGTCACTGTTCCACCTTCAATTCTGAACTGGTGGATAAGAGCCATTCCATCGAACCAGTGGTTGAATCTGAGGGGGAGAGATAATGTTTCATTAGCTTTACTCTGGTGATGAGTGTTCAATCTTGGTATTGCTGGAGAACATCATCAGAACTTACTGAGTGTTGCCAAACTCAAATTTTCCAGGTCCGTTCCTGAGAAGGTTGCCATGGATCCATGAAGGAATACTCCCTCTGATTTTAGTGACAATATGTTGTGGTGATTCGTCAACAGAGCACACCAGCTTTTCAATGCATGGTAAACCATGCACATCAGTGAAAAACTGTTTCTTATTCTTTGACCTGGTGTTCTTCCAGTCTGTGACAGAAAAAATACTTAAAATCTCAAACTTGACCTTGCATCACTTCGTCCATTACACATATGAGCTGAATCAATAAAAATTTAACTTACCTGCATCGTTAGAGTTCATAGTGCTTCTGGTTGGTTTGCTGGTCTTCATCTTGATGCCTGCTGAACACTAGAGACTTCACAAGCTGTGCTCAAGATATTCTAACTCCCTGTGTCACTAAGGTTGTGTTATATAGAGTCCAAGGAATGTCCAACCCTGTGACACTTATGCAACACTGATTGGAGGTTTTTGAGTACATGGGTGTCCAAGGCAATTGCTCCTAATGTTTTATGAAAAGCTCTAGATTTCAATTGACCTCAGTTGGTTTTGAGCCATTCCAGTCATTCAATAAATCTAAATATAACCACAAAAAATCATTGCCTTTACACTTTCCATAAAAAAAACGATGATATGTTTTCCAGTGTAAGAAACAAGAACATGTACATTTTGCTAT
The DNA here is from genome assembly GCA_037577295.1 of Ladigesia roloffi. Taxonomy (NCBI): domain Eukaryota; kingdom Metazoa; phylum Chordata; class Actinopteri; order Characiformes; family Alestidae; genus Ladigesia; species Ladigesia roloffi. The sequence continues at coordinate 16,663,991 of JBBKCR010000001.1, forward strand.
TTGGGAATGTTTTGCTGGTGTTTATTTGACTAGCAGAACTAATTGCGTAGCATGAAAATAAGGAAATCAGGTTAGGAAAATCCCAACAACAGAGGAGGTCAAAGACTTTAAAAAAAGAACAGAATTAGCAGGGAATTAAATTCCACCAGTTCAACTAATCAGCTTTGCTGTTGCTGTTAGTGGACTACAAGAAACATGGACAATAAATTAATGTATATGGCTTTTTACTGTTCTGAAGTTGTTTGTATAAAAAGAAAGTAATTTATTATGTGTTTCAAACCAGTGAATATTTTAATATTTTCTAGGGCACTGTTGTTGGTCTTCTTGTAAAATCCAAAATAATGAGCTAGCAAACAAGAGACATACTAGTTAAGTAGTGTTGCATAAAGCCTATGTTGAGGCATAAATAGAAGAAGTGTTTTAAAATAGACATGTCACATTTCCAGATTAGCCATGCTTAAGAAAGAATGAACAGCACAGACTAAATGTACAGTAACTGTTGTATATAAAAGCATTATGCAGGTATAAATCTATTTATTTGTCCTGTACTTTCATCTCATTTTCTTTTCTTTTTCTTTTCATTATATTTAAATTTGTTTTCATTTGCAGTGTTTAATTCTAGATATATTTAGTTTTCAACTTAGCAAGTAGGGCCCATGTTCATGTATATTCTCAAAGCAGGCATAGAATTCTATAAACCGTTTTAGTCAATAAAGTCACAGTAAACAAGAGATTAGCACTCAGATTCTCTTCAGACTGAGGTCGAAACTTTTATTTGGCCAGCGTAGAAAGTTCACCTATTGGCTTTTCAGCCACTCCTGATTCGCTGTATGTGCTTGGCATCCTCTTGCTAAGTGAAGTTTCTCTCAAGCTCTAGATCAAGTGTGTGGCGCTCCAGTCCTGGAGGGCCGTGGTCCAGCATGTTCTGGTGATTTCTCTGTCTGTGTCCCAATATGAAGAAGCCCAGACAAATCTAGAGGGTTGAACATATACAGGCTGTGTTTTGTTCCAGTTTGTGAAGATGCACATCAGAGTGCTTATATATCATTCCTCTGATATTGTGATATACATTAAATCAATGGAAGATTTGTTTTTCTTCAATGAGCACATGCCCTCATGTTTCAAACTCATGGATTTCACAGTTACTCCAATGTCCCAATTCAAACAGACCGGCTTTGCATGTTGAGGCCTTTATTAAAGACAGATGTCCATTTGTCATACATAAACACCACAGCACACACTGTGAAAATTATGAAGTTCTTGCTCTACATTTAACCCAGTCACCAAGTAAAGAAGAAGGAAGCAGTGTGTGGGCATGGTACCT
>JBBKCR010000001.1:16665414-16679017 GCA_037577295.1 Ladigesia roloffi
AATTATGAAGTTCTTGCTCTACATTTAACCCAGTCACCAAGTAAAGAAGAAGGAAGCAGTGTGTGGGCATGGTACCTCTCTCAAGGGCATGTCACTGGTGCCACTAAACTCCCAAACCATCAAGTAAAATAATTTTGCAATTATCTTAACATTATTTTTGTTAATTGAATGAGCCCAATCTGTGCAAATGTGTTATATTGAAATATTTGTTACATACATTATTAAAAGTATTTGGAAAATGATGCTTCGTTGTGTTTCTTCATTCTGTGGATATAAATTGTTGCAAGGACTGCAGAGTTTTAAGGTGCAGATTGGCTGCTAAATTGTCCTATATTCAGTTTTCTATTACTAAGTTTTGGAGAAATCCCATTTATTTTTTAGTTTGAAAAATGCTGGATTGATAGAACGTACCTAACTTTCAGGTTTTCCTGAGGATTCCCTTCAACTTTCATTCTACCAATGTTCAGCCAGATTGGCTGGAGATTAAACTGCGATGCAGATTCATGCCTTATTCTTGTGGATCTGATTGAAAGTCCACCGTACGTGAGGTTAGAGAGGTGTAGGTCTGACATAGTGTCATGTAGTAAAGGAGCACATTAGGGAACAGTTCTGTCACCATTCCTCTTCACCCTGTACACATCTGACTTCCAGGACAACACAGAGGGCTGCTGTCTGCAGAAATTCTCAGATGATGAAACAATAGTTGGTTGTATCAGAAGTTTGGACAACTTGGAGCACAAGGTGGCTGTGGACCGTTTATTAGGCTGGTGTGAGCTGAATCAGTTGCAGCTCAAGATCAAAAAGACCAAAAAACTTGTGGAGTTGCAAAGATTACAATCTCCCGTCACTCCAGTCCATTAGGACGGTGGTTGTTCGGGAATAAAAAACACCCTGAGCAGAGAAGTACATTTAGCCACAGACTAATTAACGATGGCTCCTTCCTTCCCACCATCTGACTCTACAAAGGATCTCAGTCCCACATCCACACAATAATCTGTGCAATACCCTGTTGCTTCTTTGTTGTGTAACTTATAGTTTACTGATCTCTACTTAGTGCAGTAACGCACTCCTAACCACCATCTGTTCAGGCAAAACTTACAGTAAGCTATCTATTGTATTTATACCCAGCATATGTGTATATAGGATAATGTATTTTCATTGTTTTTTCTTCAGTATTTTATTCATGTAGACTTTATTGTATATTGTTATTGTCTTTGTATGTCTTGCAGCCAGTAGTTTTCTGATTCTGATAACACTGTGCCTGGTGACCAAAAGCATTGCATGAGTTTGAAAAAAATCTTCCATGCAACGCACCTTATCCATCTCACAACCTAATTAAAAAGCCCCTAAAATGAAGCTCATGTGCAATATAAAAGGGGGTTTCGTGCCATTATATAAAGTCAGTTGGTTCATTCAAGGTTTATTAGTAGTCACGGTTAAGCACGGCACTTCTGTGTCCATAACCCGGCCTCTGTTCCTAGTGTGAAAACGATTAGCTGCACAAAAGTGTCATGTCATTTATTTATTCTCTGGGCATTTCCCATATTCACAAGTATTATACATATTACAGGGTGTATCATTCAGCACGGTGACCATGGTGTAAAGAGCATGATCTGTTCCAAATTTTCAACAGTGATAAATGTTCTCCAAACCAACAACACAAGTTGTTTTGATTTTTTTAGAGATGGTCAAATATAGAAGTGCAGCTTTGCCCAGAGTTCTACCCCCAAGATTATATCATTATTGTAAAAGGACAACCTTCATTCAAGTCATCCACTAATGTGTAAGCCATTAGTGTAGTCTCAGGTCAGAAACAAATTGTAAAGAAAATACTATAATTGTATCTGGCAAGGTATTATGGTTGAAAGGAAAGGAAAAAATGAGAAAAAAATCCTGCTAATATTTAGGGAGACAGCCAAGCCAGGATCTGTCTAAAGAGAAGTGGATGACCATGGTCCCAAGGGGGGCAATGAAGTGTACGTAGTGGTGTAGCTCGAAACCCACTTTCAGTAAAATATTGCATAAATGTACTTAGTTATCAGCTCCAGATGCATCAATGAGCCAGTGCATTTGAGAACAGTTGCCTTTGAAGCTGAATGGTTTGAAACTTTCTTTTTCATCCCAGCTGAAATACACATGTACGAGTGTGTGTATATGACCCATGGAAAAAGTGGAGTGAAATAGTGTGTAGTAATGTCTTTGCACATTTAAAAAAAAGGAGGTCCAACTGGAGACTGCTCCTAACTGCAGCCTGCCATGGTATGCCTCAGGTTTATTCACCATACAGAATCTAAGACCTAATCTTTGCTTGAGCACGCTGGAGTGTAGATGCCACAATGATGCAGCCTGGTAAAGTGATTCATCATAAGGCAGGGTTAGATCAGATTAAATTATCTGGCTAAGTTAAACAAGGCTAAGAAAGAGATCCTGCTTTGGGGGAGAGGATGCTAATCTCAGCATTTATCAGACACTTTTATCCAAAGCAACTTCCATTCCCTAACTACAGGGGGCAGTCTCCAAGGAGCCACTTTGGCTTAAGGGTCTTGCTCAGGAACCAAGTGGTGGTTAGCTGAAGGTTGGATTCAAACCCATGACCTCTTGGTCCAGAACCAAGTGTCCTATACACTAGACCACACCCATCCCAGAACATGCTGATACTTTGTCCACCAGTACTGGTTTATGACTGGGTTGAATTTTCTTTGTGTCCAAAGAGTTCAAACCTATGGCTACCAACAATCATATCAGTCCGTCAGTGCAGCTGGTTGGTTCAGAGACTTGGCTCTCCCGCTGGAATACTGTTTCATAAATCCCTACCCTACATTTCCTAGATTGGGACAAGATCTAGACAGTTTCTCACTGTGAACAATACTGGTACATTGGCAGTTAAGATCTTGCATTGCTGTGTGACTGCTTTTAAACAGTCTATGAACAAAATATCTGTTGTGACTGGTCAAAAGCCTTTTGTAGTAAAAAAAAAAAAAACAAAAAAACAACACACAGTCCATAAAGCTGGCTTTAATTAGGTGAGGCTTAAGACAACTTCCAAAGCTAATTTGTGCAGTAAAATCTGACAGAGCAGATTCATTAAGCTGAGTAATGGAGTGACATCTCACTCAGTCAAATCTGAGCTTTTTACAAATACACTTAAAGCATGGACATTACATTAAAGAGCATCTTGACCGCCTCCTCTGTAGTCTAAAATCACTGTGTCCGAACTATACCTGCATTATTCCTTGACAGAAACATGAGCCCTAATCTTTCAAACATCGCCTTATTCAAAGCTTTAGTACTTATCTGTTGGTCTTATTAAGGAAAGTGTGCTGCGAAAGGAAAAACTGCTGACAAACACAATGAATGAAAGCAAAGCCTTTCAGATCACACTGTGCAGGTCACAGACTACAACTAAATCACAAACTACCGAAATATACCCAGAAATAAGGCCATGCAACATTACCATTATCAGGCTGCAAGAGTGTCGGCAGTCTTCCTCCCAGCTGCAATTATTAGTGAAGGAAGACATATAAGAAATGTCTGTCGAGGCAGTGAATTGTGAGCGTTTGTGGATCTTAGATTAGCGTTTTTTTTTTTTGTGAACACTTGTCAGCTTCAGAATACTTTAAATCAGTGGTCCCCAATCCCGGGCCGTGTACCGGTGAACAGAAAAAAACCCCACAGTACTTACATTTTATTTACTATCAGAGTTTAAACAATGCTGTATTTTGAAAAGTGACTGCAAAATGGATAAAAAGCAAATGGCATGTGATTAATTTAGTCATTAACCAGTGCTTGAGCCAGCTGGAGTTTAGATGCCACAATGATGCATCCTGGTTAAAAGTGATTCATCTTAAGGCACGGTTAGCTCAGATTAAATTACCTGGCTAAATTTAAAAAGGCTAAGAAACAGATCCTGCTTTGGGGAGAGGCTGCTAATCTCACTCAGTCATTATATTTACATTTACAGGATTTATCACATTTTTATCACATTTTTATTCCCTAACTACAAGGGGCAGTCACCCAGGAGCAACTTGGGCCTAAGGGTCTTGTTCAGGAACGCAGTTGTGGTTTGGTGAAGGTCTAAAAATAACCGTAAAATTGATAAAAAGCAAATGTCTCTTGATCACTTCTTTCCAGTTCATGACGAAATAAAGGTTGGGGACCACTGATCTTTGTATCAACAAGCGTTGACTGGTCCGCAGTGATTAAATGTTTGGGGTCCATTGTTTTATATTATAGAAATGATCAAAAAAAGTAACTGACAGCTGAGAAGAACAGGTTGATACTGAACTGTGGTTAACAAGGTCATTTCAACTTATTAAAATGAGGCAGTAAATAAAGATCACATACTATGACGGTACTGACATGCCTAACAAACTTGACTAGACACTGATATATTTGTCCCTTCTTGAAAGTAAGCCATGTGAAATATGGCAATTATAGTTTTAAATAAAAAAAAAAATGTTATTTCACCTGAATAGATGCAATACACCACGTTGCCATGGAGTCAGACCACATGTGCAAAAAAAAAAATTCAATTATACACAGTTGTCAATCAGCATGAAATCTTGTCAAAATTATATATTTATAGAATTTACATATAATCCCACAAATGTACACAATCAATCAAATGGGACATGACGAAAAAAAGCTTCAGGACCTGAATCGCTATATATCTCAGTCCTTCTATTTACTCCATAGGAGAGCCACTGCTTTACAAATCCCTACATCATGGTAGTTGAAGTAGCAAAGACCTGCAAACGTGACAGTTGACAAAAGAAAGAGGCTTGCATTGGCCAGCTTGATTTTAGCATCGCCATGAACGTAGTCTGTCAAAACCTGGCCCAACCCCCTGAAAGATAAAGACCTCAGTTAGTACAGAAGATATGAATTCTCGTGTGGTTTTGAATGTACGCAAACTTAGCCCATTGGAAAGGTGATCATAGAGTAACAATTATTTTTATTTAACATATTTTAATCTACTAAAGCAAAGGGTAAATTACATTCTTTATGTTCCTTTAATAGTAAAATGTAGTAAAATATGCTAAGCTAATTTAGTGTGGTGTCATAACCACAATTTTATTGAACAAATGCACACAATGCCATGACAAACAGGTGACAATCTCTTCAACCCCAAACTATTCCAGTAATTCAACTCACCAGTGTCCATGCAAAGTGAGTGCTGCAGCCAAGGAGTAGTCCATGACAGGGCCTGGATAGAGATAAGCCAAAGGGCCCATGCCTAGGAGAATAACACTCAGAGCTCTCTCTCCTGTCCAGTGCAGGGAGGCAGCTTTGGATCCAGCGCCTGCTGTAAAGCAACAAATGACAAGTTTATTGACAAGCAGTCCTGTGGGAGTGTGCAATTAACTGTTTCATTGTCCCCTGCTTTTTGTATTAAATGATTATTTAATTATTAATAAACAATTTGGTATTACCTAATCTGGCACAAAATTGTCATGTAAATACAAAATTATTGTACATATTGACACTTGCACCGTTTTTCCATCTGTTTCTCTCCTGCCATCATGGAGTCTGTAGCTCTGTGCTGTGAAGGAGCTACATTTCATTTCTCACTCAACAAATTAGAAGGAATGACGTTTTTACATTACTTTACCTGGCTTGACAATATTGACAGCTCAAAGAAGCACATGACTCCTGATGCCAAAATCTTTCAACTTACTCTTAGAAAACGGATGTTTTTTTCGCACTTGGAGAGTTTATAGGAGCAGTAGAGACACAAATGGAAAGACAAAAGGATGCATAGATACGTCAGCTTTAAACTGTTTTTTGTCACACTGATGACACAAACATGGCCAAATTCAGTCTTCATAACATTATGGTGTTTTGGCATAAAATCCTATCGTTCCTTTTAATTCATCACAATGTATGTTGCACTAGTGAAATGTGTCTCTGATTGCACAGACCTTACCCCCGCTCTAGAATAGGGCACTAAACCACTTACCATAGTAAGACGGTGTGGCATGTATCTTAGCTGTGACCTGGTAGGGGAACTGGTCCTTGTCCTTTTTATGTGCAGTCAAAGGCCTGACAAGACATGCATTGCGGAATAATAGGGCTGTGAAAAATGGCAGGAAAAAAAGAACAGTTATAAACCGTATCCTGACCACCACTGTCATACTACACAACAATGAATTGTCTTCCACAAAACCAGATGTACATATTTTGGGTGGAACTATCACTGCTGGGTAAAATGTGCAATTAAAAACGGGCAATTTTTGTTGGCCATTTTTACTGTTGTCAATGAATTCCCCCCATTATGTGCAAGTAATTGGGTTTGTGTGTATCTACAATGCTCTCATATGTACTTGTATATCCACTTTTATATATACATATACTCATTGTGTGCATTCATATCACTATTAGTCTACATGTAGTTGTCATACAGTTTACAAATACATGGTTATATTTTATAATACAGATGTGAACATTCTCTGTTTTATAGTGCACTGTTATACTATTTTATTTTACTCCACTTGATTCTATTCTGTTGTACTGCATATTTTTGGTAACCTGACATTGTTTTGTCTACTTTATGCCATGACAAAGAAAATGTCCCACTTGTGGGACTAATAAACATTTACCTTATCTTATAAAATAGAAAAAAATAAATAAATAAAAGACTGCAACACAAGCAAGTGTCACTTCATGAGCACTAGGCCTTACATAAAGACAAAAACAGACTGACCAGAAAGTAAACAATACAATACACACAAACAACAGACTGAAATACACTATATGAACGAAAGTATTGGGACAAATACAAATGAATGCAGGTGGTCCCTTACTTTCCGCGAATTGATTTTAATGCTTCAACATATATAGATGCTTTAGATAACACCATGCTTCCAACTTTGTGCACACAGTTTGGGGAAGAACGTTTTCTATTCCAGCACGACTGTGTCCCAGAGCTCCATAAAGATATGGCTGGTAGAGTTCAGTGTGGAAAAACCTGACTGGCCCACACAGACCCCTGACCTCAAAACCATCCAGCAATTTTGGGACGAACTGGAACGCAGATCTGAAGCTGGTATAGCTTCACAGGGGGACCAAATCCATCCTTAAATCCTTAAAGTCTATGGATTTAAATGCAGTGTTATTAAAGTCCCTGCTGGTCTAATGGTCAGTTGTCCAAATACATTTGTTCATACAGCGTAAGACAAAAGTTATTAAAGAAAACATACAGTACTGCGGGTACAGTGGGTTTGGAATGGTTATGATTTATCTAGCTAGAAATATGCATGTTAGCTGTGGGAGTATGGACAGTGCTGTCAGAGCTAGACTGAGCAACAACTTTAACACGTAACGCTGCTTCAAGGGTGGACAAACTGAACACATTCTCAACCAAATCCATCCGATTAAAAACTAAAAACGGTCTCACACAGAGGGAATCTGGAGTTACTCACGAGTGACACCGCCTCTGCAGACGGAGCCGAACCGAACCAGGACCGCCATCGCCATCACACAGCCAAGGACACTAGCCTGTCCCGGAAACACTGGCGCTCCAGTGACGCAACCAGCAACATTAAGAGCACGTTTAAACTATTAAAAACAAATAATACAAATTTTAGTCAACATAATATTAATATTGTCGAATTAATTTAATGTCTATCTCACTTGTAAACCGGAACATCCTATCATCTGAGCACCCCCAAAAAATGTTAAAAGCTCAGTGAAATAATTGAGTGAAGAATGAATGAACAATATTTGTATATATAAATATTAACATCTTTTAATTTGGCATTTGCCCTTATATATTTTATTTTTTATTATTTATATATTTATATATCTATATGTATGTATGTATGTATGTATGTATGTATGTATGTATGTATGTATATATGTATGTCTGATCAATCCAGAATTTTAACCGCAAGTACTCCTGAAGTTACGGTGTTGTATTTTTAAAATGCTCACAAAGCCGAACTCGGGATGCATGCTGGAATATTTTAATAGAGTACCATGTCATTCAGTGATTTTAGGTGTACTGGAGAAGTTAATGCTTAATCAATGTAAGAAGTACGTATTTGCCTATTGCATGGGGAATGCCAGAGCAGAAACAAATAAGACCTCCCACCCTTGTGTGTGTGTGTGTGAATGTGTTTGTGTGTAAATGTTATAAACATACGACTTTAGCTGAGAAAAAGTAATAGTGATCATCAGTACACTTGTTTTGGAAATTTTATTCATTCAGAAACATTTCACAGCACACTCTCAGTGTTAAGAAAAACGCCAGAAATAATGCAGGAGGAACTGAAGAATGACCTGAAAGTACCAGGAACAATTAAAATTAAACAGTTATCATTTCCATTACTGCACCTTACAGTAAACTCCTCCACTGCAAAATGTGTACAGAGATTTCATAACCGTTTTGTAACAATGTGTTGTGGTCACGCGAAAACTTGAACTGGCAATAATTCAGCTCATCTTTTGTTGAAGAAGGGCTACACATATCCCAAAAACACCACTGCTACATTTAGTTATGGTGGGGGGAGCACTGTGGTATTAAGCTTCTTCTCTCCAAACAGTATGGGGCCATTACATGACATTAAGAAAACTTAAATAGTACTAGGATATTTTATGGGACATTTCAGGGACCAAAACGGCAAGATTGATATTTCATAACACCCATTATACGTCATAACTAAATTAGACATGACTAAAAAGAATGAAAAGGGGGTTGTAAATGTATGGAGAAATTTGAATTTTAAGACAGTGGAGGAATGGACAAAATTTTCACCTCAGTGGGGCTGAATATTTCTTTACCGTGGAAATTTGGGAGTATATTTGATAAAAAAGCATCTATAATAATTGATGAAACAATTATCAAAAAGAAAAAGAAATATTAAAAGATAGCAGTTTGAACTAAAGCAAAAAGTCTTAGCATCTTTTTTTTCAAACACTAAATAACTTAATTTTTTTATATGAATGCAGACTGTACAATGTGCTATAGAATATTTTTTTAATTATACCTATTAAAATGAACATGTACTTTAAAATATTTGTCCTCTAAAGTTGTAATATAGACCAGTATGACAAAAATACACACTTGGTCTGATTGTTTTATTTTAAAGGAACTTGTTTATGTTCTTAGCAGCTCTAAGAGCAGATTTCATGGCCGTCTCAATCCATCCATGAGGCATTGCCGTGTGCTCTCCTGCAAAATGAATCCTCCCCTCATTCTGGAACAGATCCTCTGCATAGTCAGTCTTCTGGTAGGGCGTGTAGATGGCAAAAGCTCCATGGCTGTAAGGATCTAGCGCCCACTTCTTTACAACACCACCAGTGCAGAGGTCACGGATGCCCTCGCCATGCATCTTCACCAAGTCGTCCAGCATCATATTAATCAGCTCATCATCTGGGACCCCTTGGAAGAGTGTGGAATCATCAGACCAGGTGTATGAGGCCAGGAGAGCGCCTCCTTTTGTCCCAGGGAAGGTATGACTGGGGTAGTAAATATATCGAGAAGGCAGATCTGTGATGCTCCTTCCACCAATGATGCTTTCCTTCTCCCAGAATCTCTCGCTGAAGCTCAGCACCACCTTCGTGGAACTTGAGTAGTGCACTGAGCGCAGAGCCTCCATCTTTCTAGGTGACAGGGGAGGCTGAAACTCCACGAAGAGCGAAGCTTTGGCAGTTGTTGTCAATACAACATAGTCAAATGTGAGGTTGGTCAAAGCGGAGGGCTGGCGGAAATCTCGAAAGGAAACTGTTACGTTGTTGTTGTTTTGTGTAATACGTTTCACATGTGAATTCAGTAGGATTGTCCCGTTGAGGACTTTGTAAAATTTTCTTGGTAAGTGATCCATACCATCTGAGATTTCATAATACCTAAAAGATATTGCAATAAAAAATAACAGGAAAATAATACCATAGAAAGTGAATAGAGTATAAGTAAAAAAGAGCATATGGGTATTTAGACATTGTACTATTACAGTGAGAATACATTTTCTGGTGTACAAGATACAGGACATAATCTAGCTTATACCAGTCTATTTGAAATCTACATGTACATCTGTACTCACTCTGTATTGTCACTGATGTCTGACTGGAGGTATAGCATCTCTGTGAGACTTGTGTAAAAGAAGCTGTTCTCGTTAAGGATGTCTCCAATCATACGCATTGCCTCTCGACTCAGGTTGCCTTCTTTCACTAAATACTCCTGTACAGCCAAACAGAACCTGTTCTTAACCAAATGTAGTGTAAATGTTGGTTTAAAATACTAAAACAAAACCACAATTGGTTTTGCAGAGTTTATTACCTTGACAGAATATGAATCATATTTGTCCATTGTCTGTTTGCAGCCATATTTCTTGACATCATCTCTTATCTGGCAGAAGCAATGAAGAAAATGTTATGCATGGTAGAAATACAATTATTGACTTAAACCCAAACATCTCAGCATTGTTGGTTTTAGCTGTTCGATATCAGCTCTCTGGTACTGACCTTCCCCAGTGCCATGTCAAAAAGCTGACTGGCTGATTTGCCCTTCTCTTGCTCGTTTAAGTTGTAGTTTAGTAAATCAGGATCTTCTTTCACTTGGTAGGTTTTTAGAAGTCGGCTGTTGATGTAATAGTAAGTGTTTATGTCTTCTTCAATGAAATGATTCAGTTTCAGATCCATCTGGGACAAAAGTGCCAGGAGAATCCTGTAAAGTGACAAAAAAAATAAAATATATGTTTTTTAAATCAATTGTACAATAGATGGCATTCATACAACAAAGGACAGAAAGTTTATTTATACTTTTATACAAAAAAACGAAAAAAATCAGTCGTATTTGAATGAACAGTAAACATTTACTTACTGGTGAAATTTTGGGATCCTCATAGCACCAAATTCTGCATACCAGCCCTCAGTTTTACTCCTAAATGTCTGGATTCTTCCTCCTATTTGGCCGCTTGCTTCTATGATTGTAATCTAATGGGACAAAATTCAAATACAGACCAAAACAATACAGATTGTGTGTTCATTCTCCATTTTGTGGATTTTTTTTATTGTTCTTAGTTACTCCCCCAACCCACACTGGATTTGTTAAGATTATTGACTATAATGATGATAGTTTTATGTTAAGAGTAATTGTTTTGTAATTGTTTTCTAACTCTAAATGTTACATGGGCTCATTTAGGCAGAGAGGTGTTTATATAACAGACTGCCATCTTCCCCGTCACACTTGCTTTAGCTTATCAGGTAGTTAGTCAAGATTTCATTAGTTATCAGAGAAGGAAAATTATAATGGTATCATGGACAAGCCCTCCCACCTCATGCACACCTCCTTAAAATGCCACTGGAGCACACAGCAACTGCGTAATACTCACCAGGGCGATACATTTTTAATGTCATTACTCTGTTCTGAATGAGATTTGTGCAATACACAACACAAATATTTAATCTGTGAATTGACTGAATGTTATTGAATGTTAATGTCATTAGCATACCACCTATGGCTTTTTTACCGCAGTCACTTTTTTGTATTACACACTTTCATAAGTCAGTTTCATGAGTAATTTTGCACTACTGATCTGTTGATAATTTCTTTACACTGATATTAATTACAGGCACCTGGCCTCTTACGACCTTCTTGTACTCTTTGTTCATTATGTCTAGGCATCGCCATTGACTCCTGCCTCTATGACTGTACTTTAGCATTTCTGTCATCCTGTCTGTTTCTTTTAAATACAATTATAATACAATTATCTCTATTTGTTTTCCAGCTTTACACATTCACTCTTTAGGGTGTCACAAACAACCAATTCATTTCTCTTAAGTGCCATTTTTGTAAATGAGATGTTAATGCATCCCTGGGTATAAAAAACCACCACATACTGTTAAGTTACTCTACCAATTTAAGAGAGGTTTCAAGAATGTCAGATTAAAATGTTCTTTAATGAAAAAAGAATTTATCATAAAGAACTATCCAGTGAAAGGATGCCTCCTGAACCTTTTCTTGGGTTCCTTTGCATTACAGTGACAGTGCTGAGGACAACCAATCTGTGTCGTTTAAGCCATAGAGCAAGAATGAGTGCTCTAAAGACACAACATCTCATGCAGTAGGTCTTCATAACTGTGGTGTTATTTGCAATACACACAGCCATAAACATTCTCATTTTGTAATATCCTTCCAAGAAATTGTATTATGGAAGGAGCTGTAAGAGGATGACAAGTTCAATTTAGTTAACATTTCTGAGCTTAGCATACACATGGTTTTATTCCAGCCATTCTGTAATTTCACAGTTTATCTTGCTGGTTAAAAAAGTTAACTTGAAACACAGATTTAAAATTTGCTACAGGCCTACAGTTATGGGAATATGATAAGAGTTAACATGAAAAACTGTACTATTATTACAAATGACCATCGATTTACATGGTAGACTCTATCTCAAACAAGCCAGTATTTTTTTAAATATTTAACACTTTAATTAATTTAATATGTGTTGCATTTCTGAAGACGACTGTATGGCTGTGCAGAGCCTTTAGAAGCTTGAATGGAGGTGCAGAAAATAACATGGCATAGGCCCATAACATTTCAATGAAGGAGATACCTTATATCCAGCATCCTGCAGAACCTTAGCTGCAGTAAGCCCAGCAATACCCCCGCCAATGATGCCCACACGAAGAGGGGTCTTTGTGGGTGGAAGGCCTTGTTTCATTATTGCAAGAAGGTCATCGTAGTCTGGGTCTTTTAGACATTCAGATAGAGGATCGTATGTGCATCCCCTGACACTGTTGACTGTCACCAATGCAATCACAACAGAAACTGAAAAAAGTCAAACAATTATTCAGCTTTACAGTGCATTAAAGACGACACAGGACAAATTCACAAAGCACTGCTCAACCATCATGCATAGACTTCCAAAACCGTCTGACTGTTCACTTCTAGCTTGATATATCCCACACCGGAACAGGTGTCAATGTAACTACATGATCTGTGTTTTTACTTGTCAGTGGGTTTAATACTGTGGATGATTGATGTGTGATATTCATTATTGATGTCATGGTACACGTTGCTCTGAGTCCAATGGAATTTTGTGTACTGGTGCATAACAGTGGTGGCCGAGCATTGTTCAGATCTTTCAGGGGACACAGACTGGTTGGTGACAGACCACATTTTTTATCTTGTGGATGGTATGTTTACTGGATTATTAAGACTTCAAGTTGAGATGTGACTGAATTAGTAGTCTAATTAAAAACAGACAGTTCCTTTCAAAGTGGTTAGACAGTTCCAAACAACATCTTTGGATCATGTTCTACTTACAGAAGCGACAGATCCCCCTGTACTGATGCGTGTTGCCTTGTGGGCCCAACATCTCCAGCTTTCTGTTTCAGGACACCCTACACTTTGAAGAGGCAGCAATCAGCTATTTTAATTTAAAATGTTAATGTGTTCAATTGTTTGTATTGCTATTTCATTTATACCTTCTAATGTACTGATAGAGAGAGTGACATAGGGACTGAAAGGGGACACGGGACACAGTGCATTGTTACGGGGCGGAGCGCGAGCCGTGCCCCATAAACTACCTCTGGTGAGGGAGAGGGATCCAGATACAAGCAGGTGCTCCATTGCAGGGGTTTTATTAACAGAACTCAGGAT
>JBBKCR010000001.1:16687254-16712475 GCA_037577295.1 Ladigesia roloffi
TAGAAACAGTATTTCAGTCACAAGTTATAAGCTGTAATCACTTTTTGGCAGCTTGAAAACTGCATATTACCATTTTTTATTTTCCTTTTCAAGGTATTTAGGAGTTATAAGGGTCTGTTTGCAGTATAATGTGTCAAATATAACCCTCCTGAATGACATTTAGTTAATTAATCTGGGCGCTACAGCTCTAAGCAGCTGAGCGTGCTCCTGCGGACGGCAATCAAGTTCTGGCAGACGATCACTTTTTGGCATAACACCTGTTCTTTCGGCTCCCAACTGACTCTTATTTCATTATCATCTGTAGCAGTGTTCCGTGGGTAGGCTTTTAATAAACTCCTCCCAACCTGACCCGTCAGGAGACCCAACCACCCTGTCCAACCAGCAAAACTACTCTTAGATAATGACCCAAAACCCGACCCGAGGAAAAAAACAAATAGTTTACAACACGTTTTGATTGATAATGGAATGTGTTTTGTAACTTAAATGTATTTGCCTGAGACTCCTTCTATTTATAGTAAAACAGCTCATTTTCTGTATTGGAAATGAACAATACATTTTGAGTAAACTATATGAAAATGTAGACAATGGGGAAGGCTATAAGAAACAAGATGGACTTCAGTTCGGACCTTCTACTGGGTCAAATTGTAATATCTGGACCTCAGTGACTTTTAATTGAATACCCCTGATTTATGAGTTCAGGCACTGATGTTGGATGTGGAGGTCTGGCTCGCAATCTCCATTCCAATTCATCCCAAAGGAGCTGGATGGGGTTGAGATCGGCTATGTGCGGACAGTCAAGTTCTTCCACACTGAACTCTTTGTGGAGCTAAATTTGTGCACTGGGACACAGTCATGCTGAAATTTAAAAGTGACTGTGCCCACAAAGTAGGAAGCATGGTGTCGTCCAAAATGTTTTGGTATGCTGAACCACATCAGTAAGAGGCCACTTGAAGTAAGAGGCCACCTGAGTTCAATAATAAAATCCAGATAGTGTATTTTCCAGTATTCATATCACTATCACCTAAATATACTTATTACATGTTATTGCGGTGCTGAGATACAGGTGTCATAGATTCATTATTTTCAAGTGGTGGAATGAGCTGCCCTCTCTAGAGTCAAAAACTCACCTGTTCTACTCTCCTGATGCTCTTCTTGCACTTCTACTAAATACATATATAACATTTCATACCCTCCTCTGGTTCTCACATTATTCTGAAACTTGAGCATTTCCTATTTTTTTTGTCACTTTCGATAAAAACGTCTGACAAATGTATGTAATGTAACGGGAATTCTATTTTTTCCTGACGTGCTTTTATCTTGGCGGGCGCTTTAGATAGAGCCGTTTGGAGGCCGGGTTGGTGAGGCGGAAACAGTGTAGAGCTGAAATGGCCGGAGCGGAGGGAGACGACTCTCTGTACCCAATCGCGGTTTTAATCGACGAATTAAGAAATGAAGACGTCCAGGTAAACCTTGAGCTCAAACACAGACTTTTTAAATAACATTTCAGCCAAACGTTTCCATCAAAAGCCAGTTCTGAGATACAGTAATCGTCTTATTTATCTAAGCGCTGTGTAGCACACGGCTAATGTTAGCACTAGCAGCAAATCGGTTTGGGAGGCGTCGGCCTGTTTCAGCCCAGATGAAGAAAAACGATTTTTCGGTGGATTATAACTCTAAACATTTCGAGAACGAAGTTATCGCTTCAGTTATGAACTCTGAAGTTTTCTGACGTACATATGCTGGGTAGTTCAGGCCCCATACACTTTATGGATAAAAGAATAGAGACGCACGATCATTACCTCAGCATGGACTTACATGACGATGCATTCAAATACTTAGACTTCAATATAGACCCTACTTGGAAGGATTTCCGCAAGATGTTGGAGTTTCTGTGAATAGTAGTGCCCGTTCACTCTATAGAGCAATTATGATGTCAGGCACGGATGTTGGATGAGAAGGCCTGGATCACAATCTGTTTCAGTTTATCCCAAAGGTGTTGGATGAGGTTGATGTTAGAACTCTTCCAGAAATGTCTTTATGGAGCTTGCTTTATGCTCTGGGACACAGTCATGCAAGATTAGAAAAGGTTATTCCCTAAAATGGACCCAGTCCTCAAAGATGGAAACATTGAGTGGTTCAGTCTTAGTCTGCCGAACTGTTACGGTTGTCATTTCAGTGGATGTAAGGGGCCTCCGGAATTAAGAGGTATGTTCCAACACAGACGTAACCGGCGATAATATAAGGTGTAGTGATATGTGTTTTTTAATGAGAGGAAAATTAACAGTACTGTGACATTTTCTCAGGTGAAAAGTACCATGCAGGCGTGGTCAATTCCATCCTTTCGTAATAATAAAAATAATCTTAATAATAACAATTATAATAATATTTCATTATTAGCATTATCGAAAATAGAATCAATGCTAAGGAAGATTAGGAAACAGATGCAGATTTCTTCCGTAGTTTATTTAAACCTCTTAAAAGATGAAGTGTTGCCCCTGATGTACACATTATGTGGCCTGTTACATTTGTTGAAGACAAACTTGAGAAGCTTTATAAAACCATAGTGATGTAAAATTGCAGTAGCTAAATATGATGGCACAAATGTATGGCCCACAAGGAAAGTGGGTCTGCTGTACTGGTGACCCCTAAAAGTGCCTTCAAATTTGCAGGTTAAAAATAATCTTTGTGTTACTTATACAGGAGAAATCCTGTGTGCTTCTGTTTAGTCATTTTCTGAGCAGGGACCTGTCTCAAGAAGCAATAAATCTACTTTTTCAGTTTACTGAAAAACCCTGGATTTTCTCTCAATTTTTGCTGGGTTGTCACATTGGCAGGTTATACTGCATTCCTTACCTGGGTTTTGGATCAGAAACAGCTTATGTATTTGATGTTTACTGTCAATTGTGTGTTATTTAATTTTTTTATTTGTAAACAAATAGAAAATAAATAGAAAAATATAGAATTATCTTAGAAAATATCATATTAATTCAGTTTACACTGCCACTAGTAGTGGTGACAGTTTTACTGTAACTGCTATACATTCTACATAGGTTTAGTGTGACTGTCTCTCCGCTAGACTCCTCTTTAGGTTTCTCAATGTTTGCGTTCATTATAAACATTGGATTTTTGCATTTAAGAATTTGCCATAGCTTGAGTATATAAATCTGAGTGGCTTCTTTGTTTGTTAGGTTTTGTGAAGCTGAATTACGTCCAGAACAGTTAGTAATTGTGTCTTGCTTTATGAGACAGGCTTATTGTTTACTATTTTGATGTAAAAAATGATGCAGAACTTGCAACTAAATAGATTTAACCTTAAATTGATTTTAGTGATTATTTTGAGCCTCCAATAAGAAGTATTCTCAGATTAGTCACATTAAATTGCTCCCCTTTTTATCTACAGTTGCGTCTGAACAGCATCAAAAAGCTGTCGACTATCGCCTTGGCCCTGGGTGTGGAGAGGACTCGCACAGAGCTGCTGCCTTTTCTCACTGGTATGTCTCTTCTAAAATTCACATTTTAAAAAAGTATTTTGCAAGTTACTGTGACCATGTGCCTTCAGTCACCTGTGATTTATTAACAAGTCCTAAATCTGTCTATTTCCTTCCTGAGCTGACAGAAATAAATGAAATGAAAATATATTTGAGAAGTTGAGTGTTTTATTGAGTGCTTGAAGAGTTCCTACTCTCATTTCTCTTCCTAGACACTATTTATGATGAGGACGAGGTGCTTCTTGCCCTGGCTGAGCAGCTGGGTAACTTCACCATGTTGGTTGGAGGGCCAGAGTATGTGCACTGTCTGTTGGTAAGACCCAAGTCTTGTTTTAAAGCACAGTGATGCATCACCTAGTTATTCTGATTATATTTGTAGTGATTAATTTATGTAGTGGCTCTTATATTGCATATTCATACATTTAACAAATTACAGAGGTTTCATACGCAGAAATGAACTTGTTTCATTTGTACATGCCTTCGGACTTTCTCCCTTTGCTTCTTCAGCCACCTTTGGAGAGCCTGGCCACCGTGGAGGAGACTGTAGTGCGGGACAAGGCTGTGGAGTCTCTTCGAAAAATCTCTCAGGAGCATTCTCCTGTGGATCTGGAGGTACATTTTGAGCCCCTGGTGAAGCGACTGGCCAGTGGAGACTGGTTTACCTCCCGCACGTCTGCCTGCGGACTCTTCAGTGTGTGCTATCCTCGTGTCTCCAGCACTGTAAAGGCTGAAATCCGCCAGTGAGTACTACTGAAATGACCTGGTCTCTCCACAGTGTCAGAGAAAGGCTTGTATTTATCAGAACAGTGCTTTTGTCTTCTTGACGTCTCATGTTTATTGTCTTTTCACAAAGAGAAGTGAGAGAGGGGATGGGTTTATATTATGCATGCTCTGTCTTAATGACAGGCCTTTATTTAAAGTCCGCTATATATTTTCGGGATTGCTATTTTTATTAAAAGTCCTACAGTGGCAGAAACAAAAAGTTCTGTTTAGGATTTATTTTATTCACATTGGCCTTACCCGTCTGCATAGATTGTGTTCTGGAAGTTTTCTAGGATTAAATTATTAGCTCGTAATATTGAAGGAGTATAAATCATATTCTGCAGAAGAACTGACACATGCTGTTCTTTTCAGGCACTTCCGCACGCTCTGCTCAGATGACACCCCGATGGTGCGCCGTGCTGCTGCTTCCAAACTGGGCGAGTTTGCCAAAGTGCTGGAGCTGGATTATGTCAAAACTGACATCATCCCTCTTTTTACAGCACTTGCCTCTGATGAGCAGGTACACATACTCACACTTCTGATCACAAATGTCGATAAAGATACATAATTTATGTTTATATATTATTATAATCTACTTTTATTCAGGACTCTGTGCGCCTTCTGGCGGTAGAAGCTTGTGTCAGCATTGCCACACTGCTGCCCCAGGAGGACCTGGAGACCTTGGTGATGCCCACCCTGCGCCAGGCAGCGGAGGACAAGTCCTGGAGGGTGCGTTACATGGTGGCGGACAAGTTTTCAGAGGTGGGTTTTAAAAACTTGATGTAATGATGGAGAGAAAGTGGTCTTGGTATTGGCTGAATTTATTTCTTGGTTAAAGTTTTACAATAATCATTTGTATGTGTTTTTTTTGTGAAGCTGCAAAAAGCAGTAGGCCCGGAGATCACCAAAAATGATCTGGTCCCAGCATTCCAGAACTTGCTGAAAGATTGTGAGGCAGAGGTACGGGCTGCAGCAGCCAATAAGGTCAAAGGTAAGAGAGAGTCTTCTTGATTTAAGTACTTTGTTAAAGTAAAGATTTAAGTCGAAGTATGACACGGTCATCTTTCATTTTAATTCACTACATTTAGAGTTTTGTGAACACTTGCCGGAAGACAGCAGGGAGACCATCATCATGACCCATGTGCTGCCTTGTGTCAAGGTAATATGCTTTAGATTTTTCAAAATCAATTGTTGTATGTTGGGGAAGTGTCTATACTTTCAGCTCAATGTGCAAAAGAGCACTATAAAATCTGTTAAGGATATTGTCTTTTTTGTGTTTGTCTGGTTTTAGGATTTTCATGGTCTGCACAAAGCAATTTATTAGACTTGTTTCATGTGGTCATTGCTTCTTGCCTGCCTCGTTGACTAAAGCAGTATGTAAAACATGTTAAGTGACCATTTCTGTTCATGGCCACAGGATGTGTCCCTCATGTTTGACCTCAAAGCAATTAGACAAGCACAAGCACTCACCCCCGAGTGCTCCCTGAAGCCCATGAGCAGCAGGGGTCACTGTTGTAACTGCACTGTGTTAGTTGTTTATCAGACCACCAAGTCAGTCTGTGATAAGCATTCATTACATCACTGGACAGCTTGTCTTGACATGGTTGACGTATCTTTTCAGTGTATGAAATAAGATTTTCTGCTTTTTTTTCTCGGTTGTTTAGGATTTTACTTATTTGATTGCTTCAAGAAAGTTATGATTTGCCAAATACATTAATATTACATGTCTGGGAGATGAAGGCCTGAATTTATAGTTATTTTTGAAGTGAAGAGTGAGACTTTCATGAGTCTTTGGTGTTGTGGCATTTTCATAAAATGAAATCAGCGTATTCAGAACTCCCTGAGGTTGCTGGGTTCATCAAACCATGCATTCCCAATCAGGCTTAATTGATGTCATGAAGGAGGATCATTTAGTTTGCTAATGATTCATTACTGCTGTTCTGTGGCATTGAAAATTGTCTCTATATGAAGGTGTCCTCAACCCAGGGCTGTGAATGTTTTGAGCTGTGTGGACTGTTGCAACCTGAACAACGAAATTGCAAAAGCACATCGGTACAACACAAGTATGCTAGTGGAGTTAGTTATTTAGATATATAATGGTTATGTGGATTAATAAAGCTGTGTCTCATGTGCTGTAAGGCATAGACACATTTGTTTCTTTATGCTAATTTGAGCTACTCCTAAGGTAGCTAACTTTGGCACAAATTTGTCAATAGTGGGTGCTTTAGCGTGCAATAAATCTCAGTTTACACTTGTTTGAGCTGAAATTTAGGTTTCTTTGGTGTCAGACGTTAAAGATGCCTCGTAATGTAAAATATTAAGCCAGTTGAAGTTAATTGGGCTGTGCTTAAGAGTTTTTCCTTTTTTTCACACAGTGCAGTGAGCCTAACCGCTGCGCAAAACATTCTTTTAAATTAAAAAAATCCAATTTGAGGTCATCTCTGCACATTCATCATATAATTTCAAAGGTGCCCAAGACACAACATGTGGAATCCAAGTAAATAAAATAGAAAAACCCTGTGAAATCACTAAGACTCCCTTGTAAGGTGTTGGTCTGCCAAGTGTCTTGTCTGAAGGCTAAACAGTCATGGTTCATTGGAGGAATTCTTGTCGGCTGCATAGAATGGTTCAATTATAGACTTAAATGTACATATAATGTTGACCACCTGGGCTGTTTTGCTTGGATCCCTATGATTGCTGCATGTGGCAGTATTAATTGGGTTGAGCTTGCCTGATCTAAGAATAGTTATTTACGCCACTGTGTATGGCCACTTCCAGTTTTTTTCCCCCCAGAGATCGACACTTCTTTGCCAGAAACTCGGAGTCTCATTTCTCCTCATTTGTCCTCAGAAGCGTCACGTGAGACGTGCTTCACTCGGCGTCTCACGGTCTGGTGCGCTGCAGAGCTGAAAAAGCTCTGCGTTTGTAATACTGATAATAAAAAATAGACAAGTAAGAGTATAATCAGGTGCAAATATATTTCATTTAAATGAGAAGTATGTAAATTTACAGAAAGAAATTTAGAAGTACGGAGAGCCAGTCCGGTTTTAACATGCAATTAGTGCTCGTGACTTTTCTAGACGGGGCAACCTCCAATCTCTGGGGAAACTTCAGTTAAATAGGGCTCAATGAGAGCTTTCCAAAGACCCCTTGTTTGCCATAATACCCCCTGGCGAGCTAGAGTTAAGACGAAGATGATCGCCTTGGACAAAAGTATAGGGACACCGCGCTAGAATTTAGCGCAGCTGTGCACATTGCTACTCCTGAGAGGTCCTGCCTTAACCACACAGTCAAGGTATGCTGACTGTTTTACCATGTCTTCCACTCCCAGGGTTATGTTATCTTTAGAAGTCAAGGTTTATGGATCTTTGAAAGGGTGCATTTGCATTATGTCATTATCATTTCATCAGCAGAAACGGACACAATGACAATATAATACTTTACCGCAATAATTTCTGGGACAATTTATTGTCCAGCAAAAATCGTTAAGGCTTATAACAGACAGCATAAAACTAGCATTTAATATTTTATTGTGTCTCTTAACCAGAACCTTAGAGAGAACGTGTTTTACTGGAGTGCTGCAGTGTGTTTTGGGTCATGACTTTCCTAATGGGTGTTTATCCAGTAACTCACTTGGGTAAGGGTGATCTACAAACCTGACCAGTAATTGAATTTATGGGTGAAACACAAGACTCATTCCTCCAACACTGTGCCAATAGGAGTTCATACCGTGGTGTGGAAGAAAAAATGTTTTTTATTTTCCAGGTAAAATTATCGAGAGGTCTTTTAATGATCTGAGATTTTGAGTGCTCTCTCAGGCTCTTCTCTCTTAGGTGGAGGATTATGATAATCATCTGTCTCTGATTAGAAGCACTTGAGAGTGCAAGGACTAACCCCTCCCTCCCTTAATCAACAGGAGTTGGTGTCAGACACAAATCAGCATGTGAAGTCTGCCTTGGCCTCTGTCATCATGGGCCTCTCCACCATCCTGGGCAAGGACAACACTGTGGAGCATCTGCTCCCACTCTTCCTGGCCCAGCTGAAGGACGAGGTAAACTCCTGGCCTGTCGCCCAGTCTCCGAACACACTCTTGCCAGAGCAGTCACTTCTCTCTGCTTTAGTTCTGCTTCAATTTGATCTGAATTGGAAGGTTAAGAGTCACCTTGTGCTTGAGCTTGTGGGAGGTTCTGATTTTCCTCTCTCTATACTTTTTTCCCCCTTATTACCTCCTAATCTAATAATCCTAATAATTAAGGCTCTGAATTTACATCACTTTTCAGAACCATATCTGTCTGCTTTGCATGCCAAATGGAATATTATCCAGTAAACACATTAAACAGAATGAACCCTAATCAAGCCCTCTGCGTTTATTTGTTGCGCCTGTATGGACCCTTGCTCCTTCCTTGAGCTTGATTGGATGCCAGAATCGAAACATTTAGCCAAGACCATTTCCAAAAGCCTGCCTCCTGTGTTTGTATTTTCCTGTTTTATTGGGGTCCTCTTGAATGTCAAACACTCACTGTTTAGACCTGGAATTTGGCAAATACTGCTCTGCAGTGTGTTTCCCTCGACCTCTTTCGTCCGATCTCGTGTTTGGCCAGCGAGCTTGATGTTTGTTATTTGAGTCGGCCGTTACAACAGTAAGTAGTGAGTCATTGAATGTCTGGCAACATACATGTACAAGCTGTCACGATATCTGAAGCGGAGTACTCAGGAAGCCTTGTAAGGAAATATCAAGCCCTCTTTGTTTTTGTTTTTGTTTTTTAAGGACAGCCCGTCATCCTCGGCAAAAATTAGATCAAGCTATTAAAACTGAGTTTAATCCGGTCTTGGTGCTTAAACTTTTAGCCTGATGCCTGTTTGGAATACAAGCCAGATTAACTGTTGGAGCATGATAAATTTAGCATATGTAAAAGACTTTTAAGAGTTTGAGGTGATTTTTCTGGTCTCCCTTCCTGAAATTAAACTTGTGTGCATGATCTTTGCATTTGATTTGTGGACTAGCATTGGTAAGGAAATTCTGTGTCTGATTGCAGTGTCCTGAGGTGCGCCTGAACATCATCTCCAACTTGGACTGTGTGAATGAGGTCATAGGTATCCGCCAGCTCTCTCAGTCTCTGCTGCCTGCCATAGTGGAGTTGGCAGAGGATGCCAAGTGGAGGGTACGCCTGGCCATCATTGAGTACATGCCACTGCTGGCAGGCCAGCTGGTAAGTTCAGTATTTTTATTTTCTGTTGACCAAGACAGCTTATTAAACAGAGGTATTTTGTTTCTTAGCATGGTTCCTACCTTCGGTTTTCCAGCCGCTCCTTATTTGTTTAGTCACCAAATATAAGCTCGGTGTGATGTGAAAGTGGGATAAAGATGTAATGACCTGCTTGTCTTTTTTTTATTAGTTTTTCTAGTTTTCAGTATGATGTGAACATTTTTTTTTTCTTCAATAGGGAGTGGAGTTCTTTGATGAGAAGCTGAATTCTCTGTGCATGGCGTGGCTCGTAGACCATGGTAAGATTTCACCAGTCAGGACTGGGTGATACAATGTGTAGGCAGACACGTTGCTTACACGCGTGCATACTTATCACATTGCAGCTGCTAGGATTACTGAAGGGAGCTGCTCATTTTCCTTAGCCTGATCCCTCCCTTTTCCACTGCTCTGTGTGAGAGAGAGAGAGGGAGACGTGCTCCACAGCAGCTCCCGTTCTCCTCACTGCTAATGACGAGGTCATAATACGATTCCAGCAGCACCCAGGAAATGCCGAAGTGCTGGGCTCCTTTTCTCAGTTTTTTTCCCCTCAGCACTTTTTCTCTTTCTTTTTCTCATTTACTTACTTTTGTTCATTAATTTGTAAAATTAATATATTTTTTTTCTGCCACTTGCATTTTTCACCTTAAAAGAAATGCCTTCTTGGCTGCTGTGTGGTCTGCCTCCTGGAAGAGGTGCTCACTGAATGTAGGTCAGCTCTGTGGCCTGGCCCAGCTTCACTGCTTCAGTGGCTTTGATGATCCATCGTGTCTCCATCACTTCCATTTCACACGCTACATCTGTCTGAGCATGTCTCTGCTTTTTATGCTTCTGGGCAGGAAGTGGAAATAGGATTTGACTATATTGGATACACTCCTCATTCCTCTAAGTGCTGCTGGATATTTTCGCTTAAATGATTTCTAATCCTTGTTATTTTGCATGTGAGTCACCGATACTGAGAAATTAAAGCTTCTGTGATGTGCTGCATTTCAACCTGTATTTTAGGTAAAATTGATCTTTTAGCAATTGTGGTAAACAAGTAATTTCTTTGGTCTGAATTGGGTAAAGTACTTGGTCTGGCTATAATTATCTAAAGAACTGCACCATCAGTGGGTTACATCACTGGAACGTTCCTGTCTATAACTCCTGCAGCAGGCCAGGCCCCTTTCGCAAGCGCTCCAGAGCAAGGGTAGAGACTGGGCCAGGGTTTTTCAGCTCATTCTTTATTTAACATGTGTTTATGTTTTCTTTTTCATGTATTTTGTCATATCCCAGCCCACTTTCAGTGCGTGAACAAATATGGAATCTGAACTCTTTTGGCTTTGTAATGTGTTTTGGGAAAGGGTCTTGTTTTTCCAATTGGATTTGAAACCATTGAATTCTTGCAAGAAATCACACAGAGCCTTTTTCCCCCCTCTCGTCAGTTTTAGATTCAGTCTTGCCTTCTGAAAAATATTCGTATAGGATCTAAATGTTCGTGTGTGGTCTGTGCCTTGTTTTTAGTTTACGCAATCCGGGAGGCTGCCACCTGTAACCTGATGAAACTAGTGGAGAAATTTGGAGCAGAGTGGGCTCAGAATACCATCGTACCTAAAGTGCTTGGGATGGCCAATGACCCCAACTATTTGCACCGTATGACTACTCTGTTTTGCATCAATGTAAGTTCAGTACACAGTGATCTCAACAGAATGAAACCTGTAAGTATTATTTTATAGATTTCGTCAATGTTAATGCTTACATGTTTTCATGTTTGTGTGCCCCAGGCTCTTTCTGAGGCGTGTGGGCAGGAGATCACCACCAAGCACATGTTGCCTGTAGTCTTAAAAATGTCCAATGACCAGGTTGCCAATGTGCGCTTCAATGTAGCCAAATGCCTGCAGAAAATAGGACCAGTTCTAGATAGCAAGTAAGTCAACTGTAATCCTATAATCTGCCTTTTCTTCTTGTTTTGAATCTTGAAGCTGTTACTCATTGTCCTGTGTCTTCTAGTTCCCTGCAGGCAGAGGTGAAACCAGTTCTGGAGAAACTCTCCACGGATCAAGATATGGACGTAAAATACTTTGCTCTGGAAGCTATAAGTGGTATGTGTCCCTGTCTACCTTCCATGTACAAATCTGCATAGAACACCATTTATCTTTAGTTCACTTCATCTTCCTCTGCTTTCCTTCAGTTCTCGCCTTGGCCTGAGGATCTTCTGTGGGGTTTCCAGAAAACCACATCAAAGCAAGACCTGTTTCATTCTAGTTATTGGTGGTTTTGAATGGTTATGTATTAATGTCTTTGTAGCTCCTGTTTTGCTCTCAGTAATATTGAATGATCAAAGGGTGCGCCAATGCTGTAAATTTCTGCTTCAACCATAGTGACACGGCAATTTAGGCATGCTACACCGTGTAGGGCTGCGGCGTCCCAGTCCTGATCCTGAGTGTGTTTTGGGGTTTTCCCTGTTTTCAAACACACTAGGAAATTCGCAATAGCTGTTGTTGAGAAAGTGGGGTCGGAAGCTGGGGAAACACTCAAATGTCTGTGCTCGAGAATCCGGACTGGGAAACTGGGCACTGGGGACCTGATTTGTCAAAGCCTTCAGTGCTGAAATGTCCTTTTGATGAAAGATGTGGACAATGTGAAAAGCATTAACCGGTCAATTTTGGTTGCTACCAGTAAACCAGTTTTGCCCTCTGCTTTAGTAAATCAGGCTCCCAAAGTACCCCGTTCTTCTGTGTTGTGTTATGAGCTTAAATCTTTGCTAGAGCCCAGAACACTCTACAGAGTGGCGTTACTTCACAAAGCTGGTAGCACAAAAATTTATAGTCCTGTTTTGGTCCTGTTTTTCTCCTCATGTTTCTTCTGCTACTCGACATAAGACCATCGCAATGTATCATTCTTTTAAAAACAAATACTCTTTTTGGTGGATCTACATGTGCTATTGCTTGTCTCACCATAGCTGTTCTGTTCTTGTAACCCTTTTACAGCCATCTCGCACCTAAGATATTTTGTGCCAATGAGATCTAGAAACTAAGGTTTTGTTGAATTTTTTTAAGTTAATTAGGTTTAGTCCGCAGTTCTGCAATAGAAATGCATGCATATTTCGTCATGTTTAATTTAAACCGTGAGGAAGGCATGCCATGACTACTGTGGGCAAATGTAAGTGCTTTGCTTGTCCCGGGCTCAGTGTGTCAATTCTCTGGGGTAAAAGTGTTGATCTAGTGTCGGCTCCTGCTGATCTTAAAAGAATTTTCATCAGAATGTGAAAGCTGAATGCTGTTCCTAGTTTAGCACTCTTACAGTTGGTAGTTAAAATATATTGCAACACAACCTCTGGAAGGCTGTTTTTTTAATGGGAGAGGGGGAGGTGTCCTGTTGACCTCGCAACCAACACACACCACCAAAGCATCGGCTCTAGAGTTGACCTTTTGTTCAGTGTCATGAGGACCCGTTATTAATTTGTAATTGGTTATACTGTACATTTGGAACTAAAATAAATAAAGTCGGGAAGAAACTGTCATTTGCTCCTCTGTTTTTTTTATAGCTTGCACACACCCTTTGCATCATCCTGTTATGTAATTCCTCCATGTTATTCTATATAAATATTAAAAATGGATGTTTAGTCAAGTCGTGGATGATGAGAGGAGCCGTGTTCTAAGTTTGCCGCTCATTACCTTATCTACAGTGTTGGATTGCACATTTTCGTCACTGGACTTGGCAGGATGTGAACTGGCGCTTATCTAATGGAGTCAGGTTTCTTCTTCCAGCAGTTTCTCCTTTTGATCTTTTGAGAATTCCAACCACTTCAACAAGCAGCGCAGTCCTGTAACTGCTGCCACGCTGAAGTGGTGGACGTGTGTGAGCACATGGGATGCTCAGCGATTGGGCTGTCCACTTCCTGTCCGTCCGGGTGGCCCGCTGGGGCTGATTGTTTTCAGATGTTTCTGCTAATGTTTCAGCATTACGCAATGACAGCTGCGCTGGGGATGAAATATAAATAACCTGCACTGTGTGCAAATCTTCTGTTGGCCTGAATTGAGTGTGTGGAACGACCGGCGCATAGAGGGTCGGAGTGTGTGTAAAGTCCAACGTG
The DNA here is from genome assembly GCA_037577295.1 of Ladigesia roloffi. Lineage (NCBI taxonomy): Eukaryota > Metazoa > Chordata > Actinopteri > Characiformes > Alestidae > Ladigesia > Ladigesia roloffi. Next base: position 16,700,823 of record JBBKCR010000001.1, read on the forward strand.
GACCTGCTGTCAAAGATTTACACACCTATTGGGTGGTAGGACTTTAATTTGTTGAGTTTAATTCTTCATTTTGTGTGCAATTGACCAATTATGCTCTGTCTGCTATTGAATACATTTTACAAATTTCATTAGATTGACAAGTTTATGTGCCCACAATCCGTAGTGAGAACAGAAACATACCATATATTTAATCTCAATAAATTTGAAGTTCCACTTGCTTTGTAAACAAGATGTAACTGTAGAGATATTTTCCAAATGTCTAATATAAACCTTTAATATTTATTCAAAATTTTTCCTTAAAGCAAAGACACATATAAAGCTGCTCTCCTTTGATTGTCATTCACCATGACAGGACTCAAAACTTTTTGCTTCTGATTATCATTTGCCTGGGGCCTAGTTGCCCACACAATGATGAATGCCAAACTTTTAAAGAAGTTTTGTCCTCCTTCCTGTCGTTAATCTAAAGTGACAAGGATGACTACCCGTTCCCTCCTTCCCTCCCTCTCCCTGAAAGTCATCCTGACCTTAAACTCTGGTACACGCTGCTGCTTCCTTTATCTGTCATCATCTTCAGCATTTCTTCCCAATGCTTTATCCTGCAGCTCCACTGTTACGGAGTAAACATGCTTATAGTGTGCAAACAAATAATCATCCTCATCAATATCAGTTACATTATGTTGAGGCTTTCAATTAATTAGTTTCAATTAATTAATTCCTGATGGTTTCATTGAACAGCAATGATTTATTAAAAACATCTTCCGCGCTGCTCTCAGGCAGGTATTGTACTTTCCAGAGTTTGAAGAACATGCCAGTCCCCTTTCCTCCCACTATAAAACACATTGTACTTAAAATGTGCTTAAATTTACATTAATTTGCTCCTGAAAAAATGCCAAACATCTAAAATTAAGTGACCATTAAATCGATCCCTTAATTTTATCTTAAATGTGGATGTAAGTCATGAGTGTGAAACCCCTTAATCCTAAACATAAGGATTTTTTTCATAAAGGTTTGGTTCTGGTCGTAGTGGTCAACACTGACACCATTTATTAATATGTCAGTGCTAATATGACTAGAAATAAACTGATCTGTGACCAAATACATGGCCTTTCCATGTATACAGAGCCATTTCAAAAGAGGAATATACTTTTATGTCATGGCCTGGTTTAAAGGCAACCTTCCCTAATACTTGGTTGCACAACATTTGGCAACAATGACGGACTCCAAATGTTGTGCATTTCTCAATGAGCTGCTTGCACCTGCCTGACAGTAATCATTCCCGCCTCATTTGCAATGCTTTCAAGCTCTCAAATTTGTGTCAGGTTCCTTTTCCCCAGCAGCAGGTTTCAGCTCTCTCTGATCCATTAGATTGAGATCATTTCTGACCAGAGCAAAAGAGTCCACTTCTCCCTTCTCAGCCATGTTTGTGTTCCTGTTATATGTTAACTTTAGGTTTTTATCTTGCTGCAGGAGCCATTTTGTTCGACCAAAACCTGGTTTTCTCACATTTGGAAGCATATTTCGCTCTTAAATGCCTGGTATCACATTCAGGGACTCCAGCTACAGCACAGCAGCCCCACATTATGGGCTGTGGAACACTGCAAGTAGGGTGTACTTGTCCTCATTTAAGCTGCTGTGCATTATTAGAGCTCGAGTTTGCATCTGTCCAAAAGTGACAGACTCAGATTCATCTGAGTTTGCAACTCAGCAAAGCATGCCAGTATACATGACCTGCTCTTGTTTTCATTTTTGTGTCTTGTGCTCTTTTGTATTAAACATGACTTTAAAAGACCCAAGCATTTTCAGTAAACCCTGCATTTTAGTAGATATTTAACATGTTGCACACAACCGTAACAAAAAAAAATGACATCAGGTTGACCACAAATGTAAAAATAAAGACCGTGTTAAAACTCCCTTCATTTATGGTTCTAGAAATTAAATACTAAATCTGGTTTGCACAAATAATTAGTGACCTGCTTCTGTATGGCCCAGACTTGATCCACATCATTCACTTACAAGAAGAAAGAATCATTCGATCAGGCGTGTATCAGCACTTCTTGCCCAATTAGAAATATCCACTGACCATATAGGTACTATTTATCTCACAGTTGCAGACTGTAGTTAATCTGTTTCCCTGCAGCTTGTCCCTTTTAAACGCCCTTCAGTGGTCAGGACAAAGGTATATTATCTACAGTGGTGGTTCAGGTATTGGTTGTGCTGTGTACAGTTCCTGGCCTTGTCCTTGAATAAACCCCATGTGTTAGTGTTAGTAGGCAGAAACATCAGATCTTACCCTAAACAGTTCTGTTCAGATTGCAAATGTATTGAGCCACACTGATGCACATGCAGTGGTGTTCATGGGCTCTCGCCGTTGCTGTATGGTGTCCTGAGTGACAAAGAAACTTGAAAGAAATCCCTAAGAAATTAGGGATAGGTGTCACTGCACTCGCCTGAAATCCTGATATTGTTTAGAAGAAATGGCCTCAGGTCTTGATACTAAGTGTATAATGGGAAAACAACAGTTTCTCATCTTAAATTTGTGAGGTCTGTTTGAGGCATTTTTATCCAGAACACAGCCTGGAGATATGGCACTTGCCTCATTGCTTGATTAGTTTATCTCCAATAGTCAGAGCTTCTGTGGTAGTTCACATGGTGCTTGGAGGCCACTGGTTTCATTTCTCAGCAAAAGCAGCCATCAGTGTAAGAGGAACAGAACATACAGAGTGACCTCATACAATCTCAACTCGAAGGATGTCATTTAAATGGCGTAATGGGAGAATTTAGTTTTAGTGCTCTTTCTCCGAACGCTCCCTGTTTCACAGAAACAGGTTGTGTTCATCCAACCCTGAACAACACAAACTGAAACAAACTGTTCTACATGAATCTAATAAATAATTGAACAAACAGGACAGTGTTATCCAATAAACTTTTTTTAATCTCAACAGCAAAGTTAGCTTATATGTGGTCACATCAATGAGGGTAAATGTAAAACTGGATTTCTAAAGAACAGTGTTTGGCAGCTGGAGGCGTGATTATGATAGTGTAACACATTCATGATTCTTTTATAACTATTCATAACAAATATTGCTATTAATACTTTTCAACGTCATATACTGATTGAAAAAAGCACTATTCAGAACTAACCAAGAAGCTCCAAACTCCACACGGTGGGGTCGTACACGGAAACTTCGGAGAGGACTTTGGTTTTGTACCTTTGTAAAACCTGGGTCTACTTATATGCAAGGTATACCAAACCAGAAACAAAAATCAAACCAAAACATGGTTATTCAGGTCTTAATTTAAAAAGGAGAAAGAAAAGGCACACAGAACACTATCACACCGAAAACAAGGACGCCTTGCATCTCGAAAGCACTTCCAAAAATGTCTAATCTCTAATTTATACAAAGCACATACAACAACCATTGAGTGGAACGTTCATGTGTCCTTGGAGAAAAACTTGTGTACATAAATGGGGAGAGAAGGGTTCGATGTGTTACTTGGGTTAAGATGAATCTAGCAGAGCAGGTCAGACTCACCTGACTGCTCTTTCCACTTTCGCTACATTATCTTTTAAATCTTCTTCTCGAAAAGAAGGAAAAAAAAAATTTTTTTAACAAAAAAGTGCTCCAGTATTTTGTCCACGGCCTGGTCTCTGCTGCAAAGCTTCGGCCTTTAACGTTTACCGCCACTTCTATTAACCAGAACTCTGTAGTCTCGTATCCTATTCAAGTAGATTTGTTAAGTGCTAAAATAAAACCCATCTTTATTCAGATGTTAGAGGAACATGATCAGTCCAGTGTTGAGTGTTGAAGCTGGCGCTGAAACATTTCAAATATGCTCATTCATTTAAAGACCCAGTTAGTGTCAAGGGTAATTCAACCACATCATTTCTAATTCAAATGTGCGTGACTACACAATCAGCACCCTTGGAGGTGAATGATGTCATCTGGGATACAGAGCTCCTCCCGGCTAATTAGTCTGAGGAGAGCTTTGTGCTTCACACAGCATTATCCTGCTGCACAAAACAGTGGTAAGTTCATGTTGTGAACATAGTGAGCGAGTGACAATACTACATTTGAAGGCCAGACAATGTGTTCTTATGGACTGTGGAACTGAGAAGTAGATCTTTCACTGTAAGGATGCTCTGCTGGGTGTCTGTGACATGATGATCAACCCCACCAAGCTAAAGCTTGTGCTGGACCTTCTCTCAATTATGGCTTTGTTCAGTCCTAGCTTGATTATATTGCTTCTGTATTGCCATTTTATTATTATTCTGTTTACTAACACTGCACTTCACAAGCGTGCAAATTTAATATGTATTCAAAAAAAAGAAAAACAATGCTGGGAGCCAAGCACTTGTCCTTAATACAACACCTGTCACTTTTGTGCCCTTGACCAGGCTCTGTTGGGCATGTCTCGTCTGTCTGTGTGCTACAAGAAAGTTTGAGCTCCGACTCATGTGGCTATGCTACGCTCACCGTCAGCCTTAGACTAGACAGGAGCTTCCACACACAGAGCTCTAAACAGGCCTTCCGCCAGCCGCCTTCTGGGAGACCCAGCAGCAAATGCAGGCACGAGAGGACCAGAGGGGAGGTAGGGAGGAGTCAGGATGAAAAATGGAAAAGAATACATCTGCGGCTCACCAAAACCGAAAGTTTCTTCTTTGCGCAAATTGTTTGTACATCCCCGTACCTGTATCCTTCTCCTCCAATCTCCCATCCACCAGCAGCAAAGTAGATCTCAAGGGTAATACTGTTTGCTCCAACTGACTAAACTTAGTTTACCAGCACAAAGCCGGTTTGAGAATCTACTGTCTCCATCATCTCACTGTCCAGAAAGGGGTCAGCCATGGCTAGGCCCTCGTACCCGGAAGAAGGGGCTACAGCTACAACACCAGGAGGAGGAGGTTGCCCAGGATCCAGAGGGTGACTGTATTGCTCCTGGTACACGACGTCTCCTGGGGGGCACTGGGCCCCAGCATCATGAGCCAGGTAGCCATAGCTAAGGACCTCAGGCTGCTGGCTCTGGACCGGGCCGTGGAGGCCAGGGGGCAGGGCTGAAGGCTGCAAGTGTGGGTAATGGCCCAGATACGGCTCCATTAGTGGGCCAAAGGTTTGAGGATGTGGGGTGTAAGGGGGCGAGGCCTGGGGGCTCTGCTGCTGGTGCACTGGGACCTGAGGGTGTGGTGCAGAATCCTGGCTGCTCATTGGTGTGCCAGGGGCATATGGGCCCTCCACTATGTGCAGCTGGTTAAAATAGGCCTGCATTTGGGATTGCTTCTGAAGATACATCCTCTTCTGCTGCAACCTTCAGATTAGAGAGACAATTTACAGAAAGAGATGTGATAGAATACAAACAGTGGAGAGACTAGAATCTCTTAGACCCCTACCCCCCAAAATATTGCTGTTAAAAAAATCTGCGTTAGTATTTGTGTTAATTTATTTTATATAACGCTTTAGTTTTCAAATTAATCACACGATCAATTTATTTTAAACAATTAACACCAAAGCACTACATCACTATCAAATCACCTCAAGGCGAAGCATCCCGGTGTGGCAGTTATTTAAATCTATGTTTTTGTCTTAAAACAGAGATTATCTCAGATTTAAAGATGTTATGCATTTTCTATTCAAATGTAAGTTTTGTTTTTTAAAAAGTGTGACAGAGTTGGGGAAAAACAAATAAACAAAGCCTTCTTTGTTAAACTTACGATTTAGTGTGTTAATTATACATTATTTATTGGGACTCAAAAATGTGATTAATCGTTATTAATTTTTTCCAGATTTATGATTAACTAATTAATTTTAATTAATCAATAGCTTTACTGAACATAAACTAATAATATAACACTAAGATGAGTTTTGATATTTCCTGAGATGTTAAACAAACCTCTTCTGGTACTTATACAAAGAAAACAAACAGCACTGTCATTCAATTTCGTTCTAAATCTATAAAGAATGAAAACAGCTTAGTTTTGCATACCTGTGTTCAGCCAGTTGTTGTTCTAGGCTTCTTGGAATCTCCTTACAAAACATCTGGCAACTGCCTGGACTTGCCATCAGACTAGATTTCTGTAAAAAAGTGAGAAATCTGTGAGATATCAATTTCCAGCCCAGATGATGATGATCACCTCATGAACAGACAGTAGAATTTAATTTGATTCCATGTTGCCTGTATAATTACTGGGATTCCGTGTGCAGTAGGGTACTGGGGGTCCAGACTCTGTCTCCTGGTCAGTAGAGCCTGCGGCCCACCTGAATACAGAGCCATATTGTGCTGGTGGCCTCCCTCTCCCTGCATAAAAACACATGTATACAAAATCAGCTTGAGAAAAATCATAGATATAAACGTGATATATTTTTTTTTTTTCATGTAATAAATATTACTGTATTCTTGTATTATATTGTAATATTATATTTTTATATTACTGTCTGAAAGACAAATATACACTGAGCTACATGCTATTTTGTGACATTACATTTTTATTTTAAACAGAAGTATTAATAGATACAAATAACAGTCTTTCTCGCATGATAAAGCCACGCACTTAGTGAAATAGTGTTGGCGCAGCAAGTACCAGTCACTAGTATGAGCCCTATTACTCCCGACAATGATGGCATTCATGGCGCTCCTGGGATGGACAGTAAACAACTGACAATTGGCTGCTTCTTCCTAGGGTATTACATAAAGTGTGATGTCTAAGTATCAGTGGGGTGGTGAATGGGGGTGAGAGCAGCTGGAGCAGAGCCAGATGCCCATTATCCTTCAACACTGACCCCAGGTCAGCTTCCTCAAACATTACCGCTAAAGGATGGAACTATAAAGCTGGTCTACACTCAGCAGGAAAAAGCCAGTCGTGGCAACGGTCCATCTGGGGCGGACTGACCTGAAGCAAGGGGTCCAACAGGTCATGTGGGTGCGTCTGGGGACTGAGAGGCCCAAAAGAGGGGTTCTCCCCGGAGCCCATCTGTTCGTAGACCTTGTTGAGCTCCAGGATTCCTTTGGTCCGAGCCAAGTTCTGCAAGTGCTGCCGGAAAGCCACCAGGCCTATAGGGAGAGGAAAGAGGAGCATATGATCTAGAGTTGGCTGTCTGTTACTACATGAATGTCAGAGACAGAGTCTGTCTTTGATTGCATGGTGTCTGTGTGCTTCTACAATAACAGCTTTTCACGCTAGCACGCTATGGTTTGGGGGGGCATGCCATTTCGCCCACACCACCTCTCAGTGTTCCTCTGCTGCTGCCCCATGTGACACAACTCACACCGTTAGTCTGGCTATTTCAGGAGGGCCCAAGGCCTGTACTGCATGTTATAACTGATTCACCCTCGCTTTGAGAGTGCTTCAGCCACCCTTCAGGTCTCCACTGCTCGAACTGGGGAGCTAAGCTCATCTCATAAAATATTCTCCAGTTATTATCGGGTGCTGAAATGACTGGAGATAATTATATAGGCAAACATGACAGGATGATAGAGCTACAATGTAGCTTCTGATTCACTCATGAATCATGAGAAAAGGGGGGGGCATGCCAAGCAAAAAGGGGAAAGTGAAAAGCAGAGCTATAGGAGAGAATAAAGACAGAGAGTGCTTGACTTGAATGCTTAAATTAGATAAGCATCAGTGCCTCAGTTAGATGATGTATAGAGTGTCTCAGCGGTGGTTTGTCTGCTCAGGTTGAGGCCTGCTCTGAGCTACATTAACACTATAATTAACAATACAACACTTACTGGTCAGGATTTAAATGGGGATATATTACGCAAAAATTGCATTCTTTTTGTGGTTCCACTCCAAGCGCAAAAAACCCCAAAACAAAACAAAACATCCATCCAAGAATTTGGTGTGTGAAATCATGTGCTTCTACGAGTCGTTTGGACGCTCCCCTATTGTGATGTCAGGATGAGGAAATTTGCATAGAACTGCCCCCACCTGTCAAGCCCCACCCTCTATATTATTTGAAGAGCCTCCATTTATGTTTGCTGGTTTTATAAGCATGCATAAGAAGCTGCGCGCACGGCTTCAGGCAAAGGCAAGTCAGCATGAATTGTTGTGTTTATCTCGCTCTGAGACCAACTCAGGTCCAGCATACAAGGCTGGATAGCGCCTCTGTTTTCTGCCATTTTCACGTGTGGTAAATGTGCAGAGTAAACATGGGATGGGTGGGACATGGCCAGCAACAGCTTATTTGCATAAAAGAGACAGGGCCCTTAAACAGCTCATTTTGAAAGAAACTGAAACTCTTAAGAATAGAGCTGGTCAGATCTCTCAGATGTGAGAGAGATTTCGTTTAAAAAACTTCTTGAACATGTTTTGTAGCCCATAGACCAGTTGTAACTTGTTTAAAAGAGGTAGAATATTTCCCCTTTAACACATGCTTCTAAGTTAACAGATCTTTCAGAACCTTTTAAAAAGACGAGATGTTCAGTGCTCACCCTGCGTGAGGGATGTGTCTGATGCTCGGCGGCCCTCTCGAAAGCTTACAGGTGAGCGGTTGTGAGCCTCTCTCCTCTGTGAGCTCAGCGCCTGCATGGCTGGGTTGGGTGGGCGTGTGAACGGCGGGGTCACGCGGCTGATGGGTGTGTTGGCCAGGACGGCCTCGTTAAGAGAGGAAGTGTCCTCCAGGAGGCTCAGGTCACTGTGCATGGACCCCATGTCATACTCTGAGTCCATGCTGCCCATCGATGGGTTTTGACCCAAACCAAACAGCTTTCCTACAACACATGCAGATTAAAGGTGTTAAACATTCACTGCAGAGCAATTCTAGCATTCACAATGACATTTTACCTATAACAACAAACTCATAAGCTTATAGTTATATGTGGCTCTACTCCTGTATGGCTGTACATCTACTTCTACTATTCGTGTCACCAATGACGCCATGTCGCAGTTTTACAGCATCTGTTGCGGCAAAATACATTTGCATATTTTTTCCCCAATTCCAAATGTAATCAATCTAGTATCGCAGGTCCAAAAGCTGCATCTTAAATTACGCATGTAAATTTTGCACTAGAGCGTTAATTTAATAAAGAACACAATGAAAAAAAGTGCCCATAAGATTCCATTATTTCAAACATTTCAGCAGAACTAAAGTAGCACGAACTTTTGGCAGACTGACATAAGGTATGTGAGAAATGGTGTAAATAGGACTTTTGAAAATGGTTAAACCTCCACTTTGAGATTTTAATACTGCAGCTCTGTGCTTGACTGAGTTTTAGGTAGCCGTCACTGGGCCTTAGCTGACCTGCGCTGGTGAGGACTCCTGGCTGGTTGGTGACCTCGGACAGCGTGTGTCGCCGCTGGCCGAAGCGAGCTGTCTGGTAAGCACTGAAGATGTGGGCGGGATCCTCGTCTGCATCAGGGTCCTCTGACTCGATGCCCTCATCTATAGATGTCTCCATCATGTTGCTGGGGGATGAGGTGCTGGACTTGCGAATGACCACCGGAGGCAGAGGGTCCAGCATGCAGCCATCAACCTGTGAATAACACAGGAGTCTGAACAACAATATCTGCTCATTTTCATTGGGTGTGGGGTAAAGAAAGTATACCATACAGTCAATATTATATACAGCAACTTCTAGTGGCCTAGCTGATGGCCTAGTTGTTCGGGAGTTGCCACTACACACACAAGGACTGCCAGGCACACCACTGCGGTACTTTTCAGCAAGATATTGTCCCTACACACTCCACTGTGGGCACCCTGTTTGTGGCTGCCCTCTGCTTAATAAAGTGAAAGAATTTCACATCGTTCACAATATGTAGTGTGTTCACATATGACAATAAGAGCCACTTTTCTACCAATTCCACATTTAATTAATATATTAACCAATAGTCAATTAATAACAACAACTGACAACTGGTCAACAAAGTCTATTTTTAGTTTAGTGACAAATATATTGACTATACAGTTATTATACTTTCTGCATTCAACAATCTGGATGTGGTACAATTTCTTATTTTGTGTCCAATATACGCTTGTCAAGTGTACAGTCACTCTTTCACTCAGTCAAACTCCCAGCGGGCCGCAGTGTCAGGATCTGAGCCCACAGCAGAGCCTTCGACAACACACAAGCCACTGCATGGCTGTAGGCCTGAGCAAGAAAACAAATGTCTGCAGTACCTTCTTCCCTCTTTCTATTTTTCTGTCCCTCTCTCTACCTCCCTCCCTCTTTCTCTCTTCTTGGCCAGACGAACGTGTGTACTGGTGGGGCAATGGGGGGGTTTGGAATGTGGGGACAGGAAGTGTGTTTTGGCTGAGAGGGCAGTCAGAGCCTCAGGCAGACCAGAGTATACTGAGACACGCAATCTTACACACACACACACACACACACTCTGGCTCACACGCATATCCTTAACTGACATGGATCATCTGGATGAGTTGCTGGGGAAACCAGAGCCCCGGAGCAGCTTAAAAGAGAGAGAGAGCAGCTTTTGTATGATTCCTGATCACAGTTTCCTGCGGCGTGCTGGGCCGGGAATGCTGTTACCCAACAGAGAGAGAGAGGTAGAGAGACACAGACACACAGAGAAAGAAAGAAAGAGCTGCTGCCCCCCTTTCTGCGTTCCCTTCAGACACCAGCCCGTCATGAGGCCGGGCCCCTCCACACACACACACACACACACACACACACACACACACACACACACACACACACAGATCATGTGGTCTCAAGATTATCACCATCATAGGACAAATTACGTAATCTCCACCCGAGTAGTCACACTGTTCCCTCTGAGGTCACGGTAGAAGAAGTAATCACAACCTTTTGCATTTCAACATATGACTCAAACATTCATGAGTTCAACATGTGTTACTGTAGCTCATTTGAATGTTTCCACTTATGACAAATAAATGAATCATACACGCATTCCTGCCACGAGTGATCCTATAAGGACTCACTTTTGTAATTACAAAAATGGTAAAATATTAACAATTTAATTAAATGTAAGTATGTCATAACATTGCCCTCTTCCAAAATACTTTATTTAAAAAAAGGATACATTAAAAAAAACTTAGTAACAAACAAAATGTTATCTGTCCAAAACAAACACATAAATGAGGGTTGATATAAATGCATTATTCACTGTAAGAGAGGAAACATTAGATATTATTATCACCATCCAAATGACCACCAAACTGTACAGCTTATTGCTCCCTTAGCTGTCAGAGACATTCCACATTGTTTTCATGAACAAGATTGCTCAGAAACCATGTGAACCCACAACACGCTGAGAGGAAGCAGCATTTTGAGCTCTAAAATACAACAGTAACACCGAGGGAGGCCTAATGCCAGGAATCCTTCTTAGTGTGTATGTGAGTTTGTAGGTGGGTGAATGCATCTAGTGCAGGGACTGCGGACAGGGGACAGGAGGGATGGGGGCGAGGGAGGGTCACATGGACACGCTGAGAGTGTGTGTGAGAGGCGTTGACGCCCGGGCCAGGGCGAATGGGCAGCTGTCACGTCCTATGTGTGCCACAGCCAGTGATGAGTCTCTTATGTAAGACTGGCAGCCGTATATTGACCTTATCTATCTTTCCTGCATTTACCCTCAAGACTAGAGGGCAGGAGAAAGAGTGGAAAACCAGAGAGAGAGAGAGAGAGAGAGAGAGAGAGAGAGAGAGAGAGAGAGAGAGAGAGAGAGCGTGTGCGCGCGTGCGTGCGT
>JBBKCR010000001.1:16714198-16731181 GCA_037577295.1 Ladigesia roloffi
TGTGTGAGTGTGTGAGAGTGTGTGAGTGTGTGAGTGTGTGAGAGAGAGAGAGTGAGTGAGTGAGTGAGTGAGTGAGTGAGTGAGTGAGTGAGTGAGTGAGAGAGCGAGAGAGAGAGAGAAAAAACAGAGACTGAGAGAGGGAGACAGAGACTGAGAGAGAGGGGAGAGTATCTAAAATGAGACTTCCTCTCCTATAACAATAGTCCATGAAAGAAACAACAAGAAGCAAATGGTGTCTGGAGATCAGGGTCTGCATAATATTTTTTCACCTTCGTCCTCATCTGGCTGACAGACATCACACTGTCTTGCCAAGAGTATTCACTATTATAGATCATGTATATTTCACAGCCAACCTGTGTGTTAGTGAGATTCGTGTAGTCTACATAGTGTGAAATATTGGTTTTAATTAAAGCTAATAAAAATATGCCAAATGATGGAATTTATTGGAACATAAACAATTTGAGACATGTGTTACTCAAAGTAAGAATGTAACCGATGAACCAGAACTCTATTTTAATAAAATAAATTAAACTAAATCATTCACCAAAAATGATTGACAACTGGATCTTTTAGCACGATGAGTCATAGTCCTGACATTTTAGTCTAGGTCTAGCAGGAGCATTTAAAAATACATTGGAGGGTCGCTTAGCATCCTCACTTCATCTTTCCTCGAATGATTGCAACCCATATGGGCAAAAATCTAAATCATATATGCAGACTGCATGCCTCAGGCAATCCTGCCTCCTTAAAATTAAATACCTATTATGTGTCAGAAAAAGTTCTTTGTCAAAAAAACTTTCATGTTGGTTCTATTAGAAACAGCAATTGTCCAAAAACGCCAACCTGAGATCAAATGGCCCCTCTGAAACATCTGAATCCTTACATTTAAAAAATTATATTCAAATTAAAATACAAAACTGCATCACCCCCCCGAGTACCTTAACCCATCACTCAAATAAAACAAACGTGTTATATACCTGATAACATATCACCCTGAGAAACACTAGAAAGAAAACGCACAGATAAATTTACATTTATTTTGAGGCTGCTTGAATAAAGTATTCCATTATGAGTTGGAAACCAAAGTAAATGAGTGTGTAAACATGGCAGTCCCAGGCTTCGGGTTCCAATTATTTTCTTTTAATTATTAATTGAATATGTCTTTTAAAAATATAATATAATAAAATTGTCTTTTATCAAAATCACATTTTTTTAAAGTTTCTATGGACATGATGAACATGCTTTGGGCACCAAACAAGGGCCAAGAGCTCTCCCAATGAATGACTGCGGTGTGTGTGTGTGTGTGTTTGGGGGGGGGGGGTTTACAGTAAAGTACCCGGCCCTGGCACTGCCTGGCCCTGGATGGCCTGGTGTTACTACACTGTAACAGACGAGATGCATCAGCGCTCAGCTGCAGGAAGAGGGACTCCATTCAGCATCAAGTCAGCCAATGTGTGCCAGCCTGTGCCCCCAGTCCACAGCTGAAATTGTGCACAATGAGCAGATATGTGCAGTGGCCTGGTGGGAGGATTTCTCAGGGAAGCAAGTCTGGGTTCCACACATGGATGTGTGTGGAAAAGAGACAGCGATAGCAAAGTTGCCACAGCATGTCCAATGTTTGAGCACTAAACAAGGCAGTGTTTTTTCTATTCTGCAACTGACATAAATAGTTTCAGGGAAAAGAGCCGTCTGGTTGGACGATGCTGAAATCTCCTGTCCTGGAGTGTAAAAGAGGGATGAAATAACTCTTTACTTACTTTGGGAGTTCCGACCTCCTCCTCCATGAAGCTGTGCTCAGGAGCGCAGGGGGATTGTGGGAAGGTGTAGGAGTCGGCTGAAGCCTGGGGCATGGCGGGGGGGCGTAGCAGACGCACACTCTGAGTCAGGAGGGTCACCTGAGGAGATCCGGCATTCGACTGCAACATAGACACGGTTGAACAAAATCAGACATAGACTCAGTTCCTAACCTTTGAGATTCTGTATTTGTCACATGGTCATTCAAGTACAACACAGTGAAATGATTTCTCTGCATTTAACCCATATATCTCAAGGGTGACACTAGCAGTTGGGATTTGAACCCCAATTCTGTGATTGCAGGGCCAAAACCCTAACCACTAGGCCATCCATCTACCATTAAAACACATTAAAAAAGGGTGGTGTAGAAGAAATTAACATGCACATATATCTCCAGTCCTTTGAGGATGATATCTTGGGAATAATACATCCTACACACATTTATCCTCCTGTGATTTTGGAACGTACATTTTTTAGCTGTTCAAACCCAGGGCAATGTGTGCTTCTGTAGTTTTGAAAATAAAACCATCAAAAACCATCAAATCATCAATTAAAATCTGCCCTTCATCCCATGGAAGACAATCTGAGGAACATCTAAGTGTTACAAAATATACCCAAGAATGAGGAAATAAAGTTAAGTGCAAATGTTTATATACACCTGGTCAAGTTTCATGTTTTTGTCCATTTTTCTATGTGAAAATAAGTACACAGAACACATGCTTACTGCTTATTTGCTGAATATAACTTATCACCTAATGAGGTTAATAAAGGTTATAGCACTTTATGAGCTTTATTTTTTCCAATTTGTTACATTTAGCAAGTAAATAGAAATTGCTCTAAGATTTGTTTAAGTTTGTTTCTGTTGTACAGGAATCCATGTAGCTTCTCTCAGACATTCATCATGACTGCATATGCGTCATGTTAAGATATATGTATCATAATTTAATGTAACAATGTAAAATTATTGAAACACAATTTATATTTCATAATTGTTCGAAGCATTTGAAGGGCAGCAAATGACAAGAAGTATCAAGGTGATTTCACATCAGTCGTCTGGAGTTACCTTAACCATGGTCTGCTCGGCGATTGTGCTTGGTCTCCGCTGACGGGCGTCCAGCCGCGGCTCCACGGGGAAACTGCAGCGGTGCGCCTTCAGTCTCTCCACCAGCAGGTAGTAGATAGCAGCAAAGTGGTTATAGCTTTTATTCTGAAGAGACTGCAATAACAACGACAAAAAAAATAAATTTATGCATATATTCCCCCTAAATGTCTAACCTCTACACCAAAACAACATTACTTCAGAGATGGAACGCTTGAAAGGACCATTAGTTAGGACAGTTGGCAGAATGAGAAATTGATTCAATTTAGTAACAATTTTTCGAACAGGATGCAAAAATACACGCATGAGCTGGGCATTAACTCCATGAAGTCTAAACACCATTCAGTGAAAGTCCTGAATATTATACACAAGTGTTTAATAAGATATGGAACAGGTGTCAAGTTTGCATTGTTGTCTTGGGGACAGGGGGTTAAACCAAGACTCTCGAGTCCTCACCTCCACAGTCTTGTGTTGGTCGATGCCCAGGCTGTGCATAAGTCGCAGCACCTGTTCGCTGAATTCTCCCAGGCCGGCTTCGCCCTCAGCCTGCCCGGTGGGCTGGTAGAGCAGGGACCTCTGAACAGGAACTTCCAGCACCATCCACTTATGCTCCTTTATCTGAGCCACTGACAGACGCTTAGATGGGTCGAGCACCAGCATCCGCCTGATCAGGTGTTCGCAGTCTGTGAGGAGGCAGAGGAGGGATTTGGAATGCATAATACGATCTGTTCCAAAGTGTACAGCAGGGGTTGGCAACTCCGGTCCTGGAGCACAGTTTGATGGTAGTTCTCCTCAAACACATTCACTAAACCTGACAATTAACTGGCAAAATGAAACAGGTGTTTCTGAGGAGGGAAATCACCAAAACGTGCTTGACTCCGGCCCTCCAGTACCGGAGTTGCCAACCCCTGGTGTACAGCATAACAAAAGTGTTTCATTGGTCTAAAATAATATAATAAACATTGAGCGATAGCAGTGATAAAAGGGTCCCAGTTAACAGTGTCCTCGGCCTGAAGCAGCACGTTTGAGTCTTTTAACACTTAGAAAGAATGGCAGAAGTACCGTCCCCAGGCTAAGCGAAGTGGGAGCACTCTGACAAACACCTCTCTGTAGGGGAAAAAGACACGACTAGATGGAGTGGTTGGACAGGGCCTGACTCTAACACATCGTCTCATCCAGGAATGCACAGAGCCATTTGTCTCACACCGGTACTCTTTACAGATGGCTGTCAGACATAGATGGGACAAATAAATACAAAGTCAAACACTTTATTTCCGAACTCCAACTTAAGGTGATGTTAGGTGTCCAGAGTTCGTCATTTCTGTGCTGGAGCTTAATGGCTGGTGTAATGCCTAGCAAGTAATGGAAGGAATGAAGGATGGAAATAGTGTGTACCAATATTGACATGCTGTGAATAAGTATTCATCCTGATGTTGGAAGCAGAATTCACTTCAAAGTATGGCTAATTGGTAATAAGTCACTCATTGGTATTTGGCTTAGTAAGATGTTTGATGGGTCTCAGCTCAGAAGGTCTCATAGATCTGCTGGAGCTGGTCAGCTAGTGGTAAAATCGAAAACATTTTGAAATGGTATTTGGACATTCTGCTTCCACTGCTGAGGGAATCAAGGCCTGTAGCTCGTTTGATGTTTTCCTTGGTTCCTTTATGACTTAACAAATAAATAACTACAGTTTTCTCCATTTATAGCTAAAAGCTCTCACTGTGGCCTGTTGTCCTCCCACAGACTTAGAAGTAGCTCTGTATGCCTTTCCAGACTGATTTCTGTAATACTGAATGCTTTGAGGGATGTATTTAAGGATTTATTAAGAAGTTTTCTATTCAGCTATATTCCCTATAAGCTTCTATCTATTGTTAGCTACTAGGGCATTAACACAAAAGTGGACTAGTCGACTATAAAGGCACTAGTCGACAGCAGCTGACACAAGTCAACTAGTCGTGTGTTTTATTTCTCTCTCTCTCTCTGCCCTAGCTTGTGGACGTAAGTCTCTGCCTCTGATTGGCTGATGCTGACACACATTCTTTTGTTCAACCAATAACTATAGTCCCTTCATAAAAGGGGCGGTACCGTTGGCACATAGATTGGAATCTAAATGCGAGACCACAACAAGACGAGAGAGATGGCGCACAGAACACTCACACACACACATACGTGTGGAGATCCTTCACTTTAGACACACAAACAGCACAGAGGCCTGACGGACCTGCAACCGGAGTTAAAATACAGTAACAATACCGGCGTTCTGCACAGAGAACTTTAATAAAAGTGGCTCATTGTTGGACACCCGTGTTCCTGCATGTGTGTGTGACGTTATCACGACTAGTCTACTCGACTTCCGACCATCTTGATGAATTAGTTGACTTGAAAAATCTGAAGTCGTTATTGCACTATTAGCTACAATAGCCTCATAGCTCCAGTACAAACTAAAAATCAAATATCAAGCACCAAATCTCAGCTTATGGTTGAGGAAGATTGTGTACATTTGAACTACTGTTCAACTGTGAGTCTGAGCATGTTTAATGCAAAAACAACACTAACATGGAAAGATCCAGCGCTTAAAAGATCCAAACAGCCTCTTTTTCTTCACCTAAGAACAAATATGAGAGCAGCCTGGGCGGAGCTTATGTAAGAACGTAGACAGGACTCCTTCAGTAAATTTGTGAATGACTTGCTGCACAACCACGTAAACACACAATCAGCAGAAGACAAACTACAGAAAATATAAAAAATTAATTCAAAGGCTTTTCTTGTCTTGTTAAAAACTGAATTGATACTGTGTGGTGTAGTCAAGGACCTGTATGTGTGTGTGTTTGTGTGTGTGTGTGAGAGAGAGAGAGTGAGAGGGAGAGAGAAAGAGAGAGAAAGTGAGGGAGAGCGAGAGAGGGGGGGGTAGGGAGGAGAAAGAGAGAGACAGAGAGAAAGGGAGAGAGAGAAAAAGAGACATAGAGAGAGAGACAGACAGAGAGAGCGTGCGAGAGAGAGGGGAGTAGGGAGGAGAAAGAGAGGGACAGAGAGAAATGGAGAGAGAGAGAGAAAGAGACATAGAGAGAGAGAGAGAGAGAGAGAGAGACAGACAGACAGAGAGAGAGAGCATGCAAGAGAGAGAGGGGGTGGAATGTGCTGCTCCATGGGGATGCAGTCCTGTGCGATGAGGACATGCAGGGAGGAAATGTAAAGGAAAAGCACAGTCTGTTCTTTTCATTCAGGGAAAGGCTCACATTGCATGAGTTTGGTGGAATTTACTGTAATTTGTAGAGGCAAGATTTCTCTGAATGACTTTAAGGTTCCTGACAAAGCTCCCCAAATATAAGTGGAAAACCTGGAACATGCAGGGGTGCAGAATTAGGTAACTTGGCATGTTTGCCTTGGCATCAAGAGCAATCTATTAATTTTTTTTCGTTCAGAGGAACCAGCCAGAAATGACCCTGTGGGCCACATGTCTAAAGTGCCTTGCCTTGTGTCCTTTGGCCCCTTTCCTTATCTCTGTCTGTCACAACCCGCCCAGTGGTTGCTGGCATGATTTGACCTCCCGCGTAAGTCTGAAGTCAACATTGACCTGTATGTTTTTGAACAGTGAGGCCTGAGGCTCAGTCCAAAGGGCCATAGCCTTCTCTCTCTATTGGACAGGCCTTCATACAGGGCTGGAGTTAAAACTGTGAATTTCTAACTGAAAAATTCTGCACAAACTTAATTATAAATCCATAATATTGGCAGGAAGAAATTTTTGCATGATGCCACAGAAAAAAAAATTCAGAATAAAAATATTTTGAAAGAGATATAAACACCACTGTTACAATTTAAAGAACTTTGGCATAACGAAAAAGTTATTGGAAAAACGTTTAATATGGCAAGTAATGTTTACACTGTAGTCAAATGCAAAAAGTTTGGCATGATATCTTTTGTGTTAAAAAGAAATTTCTGCATGTATTTATGCATAATTAATGTTTATTTGCTGGGGAAAATAAGTATTGAACACAAATGTCCAACTAAATATTTTTCTAAAAGTGCTATTGACGCAAAATTCTCACCAGATGTCGGTAACAACCCATCGAATCCACACACGCAAAGAAATCAAACCACAGATGTCCATTAATTATGTGTATTAAATTGGAATGACACAGGGAAAAAGTATTCAATAAATAAAAACAGGAAGGTGCAAAAGTCAATGAAAGCGATTTCAGGAGTGAAAAGAAATATTAGAAGAATTTCCAAGAGCCAAGGGCCACTCAGAGCTTCAGAAAGATGGAATTATCAGGTACAGTTGTTCCAAAGAAAACAATAAGTAATGCACTCAACCGCCATGGCCTGTATGACACTCACCACTCAAGACTCGACTGCTGAAGAAAAAGCACACTGAAGCACATCTACAGATTTAGACAACATTTAAACAACCTGTGACATCCTGAGAGAACTTAGTCTATCTGGTCAGATGAGACCAGAACTCAACTCTTTGAATGCCAAAATACACACCCTGCTTGGAGCTCATCCCAAAAACACCAGCAGTGAAGTGTGGAGCTGGAACATCATGGTGTGGGGCAGTTTTTCAGTACTGGCACGCTTCATATAACTGAAGGATGGATGAATGCAAAAATGTACCGAGACATTCTTGATAAAAATCTACAAGGATGATGAAGGTGAAACGAGGGTGGGTGTTTCAGCGAGACAGTGATCCCAAACACAGCCAAGGAAACTCTCAACTGGTTTCAGAGACAGAAGATTAAAAAGCTGCTAGGGGCTGACCTGAATAATAAAGAAAAAATACTAAATAATGCTGACATAATACAAAATAATAATAAAAAAAATACTAAAGCTGAGAGTTCATAGTTCGGGCAATGGAACCTTTAGGATCTGAAGAGAAGAAAAAATGTGCCAAAATTCCATTTGAGCATCGCATGTGCTAGTTTCTCCATACGTCTTGAAGATGTTGTCACCACCAAGTACGAAGTGTTAAATTTCACCAAGCATGTTCAATATGTTTTCCTGTGTCATTCCATTTTATCACTCAAATTATTGACATCTATGGTTTGATTTCTTTGCATGTGTGGACTGGATCAGTTGTTATGGACATCTGGTGACAATTCTATGTGAGCAGAACCTTTAGAAATACAGTTACTTAGAAAATTGGGAGACATGTCCAATACTTATTGTACCTACTGTATATAATGAACCACTGGCTAAGAGCATCTCCTCACCTTCTGACATGAAGTACGGGATCCGGAAGCGTCCCTCCAACACGCGTTGCCTTAACACCGGTAGAGAGGGACCATCGAAAGGCAAGGCGCCACATACCAGCACATACAGCACCACACCCATGCTCTGCAAGAACACACACAAACACACACAATCACAAACATATATATACATATATATATCTGTAAATGTGATAAAAACATCATTAACTTTGTGCAACTGAATGAATTTCAGCAGAAAGACTATGAGTGATGAGCTCTGAGGATCAAGGTACACATGCGCTGACTGTAATCCAGTAAACAGAAGCAGCAGAGGCGCTCATGTGACCAGCTGTCTATCTCTATCTCTCATGCATGGCAAGGACTGTTTGGTTTACAGGCTGACGTCAGGCAAGATCGAAAGGTTGGGAAGGAGCTCGCACAAACAGCCTCTCAGTGGACTAATGAACCGTGCAGTGCTAAAACCAAGACAAACTCTGGGCAGAACAGGACACTGTCCAGCAATCATGTGACTTGTTTGTTGTTTAGAGGAGGCTTACCCAGATGTCCAGCTGTGGGCCCTCATACTGCTGACCCTCAAACACTTCTGGGGCTGCGTATGGTGGGCTGCCGCACCACGTAGCCAAGGGCTCTCCTGTCTGGAAGAAGTTTGCAAAGCCAAAATCTATAGCAGAGAGAGAGAGAGAGATAGATAGAGAGAGAGAGAGAGAGAGAGGGGAAGAGAGAAAAAGAGAGAGAGTAAGGAACAGGCTAACGTGACAAATTCAAATTCCCTTTCCAGTGAGAAACTAGTGTTTTCATTTATACATCACCCTCAGAGGCCAGTTTATTGTCTTATGAATAGTAATAAACGTATTTTTCTTTACAATTAAATTCTTTCTTTGCTATTCACTCAAATGCCGAGATTAGAGTTAATGTTTTTATATACAAATGAGTTAGTAAAATTCTTTTATATTAGCTGTGCATTTGCAAATGTGCAAAAAAGCTTAATGTCCTTAAATTGCAGCCTGAGGTAGATGTAGAAAATGACAGTCTGAGGTAGATGAAGGGCATGTGCAAAGGAGCTTAAAGCAAAAATTACAATATGAGGTCGGTGATGTCCATTAGTTATACTTTGTCATCTGTTAAGGAGTCTGAGGGCAGTGAGGAAGGAGGAGTTGTTTACATGTTTACTCTCTATATCCCGGCAGCATGTGTGTGTGCATGAGTGCACGTGAGCGAGTATGATTCAGGTAGTGAAGATATAATAGGTTTACACCTGTGTGCTTTCATCCTGTCACACCAATTACACTCATCTGCTCCTTCATCTAAACATGTATGCTTCTCATTCCCCTTGTTTTCCAAAATGTACTTCACTTGACTCTGAAGGCTTAGTTGATGGAATAAACTGCTTTAAGCATTACTGTAGAGTAGCATGGCAAAAAAAATGTTACCATGATACATGGGGTCACAAGGTTTGATAAGATAGAGTGGATAAAAGCATGTAGTATTGAAAATTAGTAAAACAAAATTCAATGTTTCACACTGTGTACTGCACTAAACCCAGCTAAACAAAACTTTAAACTCTCTTGATCAGTGTTCTAACCCTTAAGTACAGACAATACCACAAAAAGCATATTGAGATTTAATTTATCATGATGACAAAAAATATTTTCATGTTGTCCAGCTTTACCAAGTGGCAACCCAACATGTTGGAATGTGTTGGAAGGAAAACCTGTAGCCACACCCCCTGCTGCTGTGTGAACATTCTAACACCAATGACCGTTTTTTGCACATTTGAGTGTTTTCACTACTCCCAATACACCTGATACATCAGCTCATTATTAAGTCTTTCCTTGGTAAATGTGTGTATAAAAGCTGCGCAAACACTGCTGGGTGGCTCTTTTCAAATGGATTCCCAATTGCTGAAAAGATACAGCAGTGAAAAACAAGATTAGGCAGAAACACACTATTATGTCTTTTTTTTTTAACTATCATTTATCTGAGATCCCTTTCCTCCCTATCCTCTAGCAAACATGACTTTTTGTTTGTTTTCTGGTTTCACAGAACAGAGCCCTAAAATAAAATCAAATGCTATATCCTAATGTCCTAAACACATAAGGCTACTAAATCTAGGTACCTTATGCCATTCTGACTGGCTTGGCATGGGCTATGCTGCCCACATATGCCATACCATACACAGATGGCATATATAGTATCACACCATGACAACAATAGAGAAAGGAAAGCCCTCCAGGGCTCTGTATGTGTGGGGGCTTGTGAGTTTGTCTGCATTCTAAAGCATGAAACTGTAAAATGACCTTCTCACTGCAGAGGACAGGCTGTGGTTTAACAAGGGTCAGACAATTTGGGCAAACATCTTTTAGATTAGATACTGCGCCTGCTTCCTCCAGAATCAAGGGGGCAAAATTGCCAAATATGGTTTGCAAACAAAGCAAGGACTAATCAAATTCCCTCCCAACTGCTGAGTAAAACTCCCATACTGGCAAAGCTCTCAAAAACACCACATAACAAGTGTTTTTAGTAGCAATGCACCAATATGGATGGTTGTAATTTTAACATACATATTTGATGAAATGTTGAAAGTGCACCTAGGATTAACATTACTGAGAAACATTATTTTACAATGCCTTAAAAAGAATGAAATGCAGATAGTTACCTAAATGTGCTGCTTTTCTGGAGTACACAACTGGTGTGTCAGCAGATTGCAGTTACTGATTTTGCATACGTTTAAATCACCTTTTACACCAGGAGTAAATTGGAGAACAACAACAACAGCAAATATAAAAGATGTAGTCTTAAGCCTTACAAACAAAATGAAAGACTGCTTACCATCAGAACACTGGATGACAACTTAAATTTTTTCAACCTATGCAAGTAGTTGTCAGGACTGTGCAGTTTGCACGCTAGTCTTAGAAATTCAAGCATTAAATTTGGAATTTTTAAGTATGTACTGAGGCCATTCAAGATGTTTTGCTCTGTGCTTGTGCTCGCGCAAGAGCAATCGGAAATGAGCTTGTCACATGGTATATGAGCCAAGGAATGGAGAAAAACATCCCTAAGATATTTGAGTCATCAACTTCACTATGTCATCAGCTTCTTCAGGACTATTTCGGTGGAAATCTTTACTCTTGTGAGAACACTCTCAGATCAAAGTGCTTGGTTTACTAGCGATGGGAATAACTGATGTCAATGCCATTATTGATTCCTCTAATCGATCCGATTCCTTATCGATTACATTATTGATGCCTAAACAGTGTTACAGTATAAACCATGGTGCCTTAAAGAACTTAGCATTTTGGGTAATTCAGCCACTAGGGAAACTGGGAGATGTAGTCTTTCAGTAGGTGTTTGAAGTTTTACATGACTGTTTGTGAGTGATTCTCGCCTCTCTAAATAAATGCTCCCATTCCGACGGAGGAAGGAACAGACCCTGCTCCCCTAATTGTTTCATTTTTGGACATGTTCTGTGGCCGAGATTAAAGACCCAATGACGCCTGGCTAGCAGCCGCTAAAGCTGTGGCTGAGAAAGCGACTACAGTATAACATGAATATTTTTTAAACTGATCATCATTTTGTAAAGAGGTAATAAGCCCTGGTTAGCTACATATTTACCTTTAAAAAAGGTAGTCTTAGGCCATTTTTTAGCTTTGAAAAGCTGTTTTATTAGATGTCAGAACTTATTTACATGGTAAATATAAGCACTTGAATGATACATTATGCACTTATCTTTAAACAATAAATAATATAATCCAAATCGGAAAATGTAATTATAAAAATATAAGTATTGATAATAAGTGGCACTGTAGTTAAAGTAACCCTCATCTATGGAGTTGTATGTGAGTGCTGAGAATCGAGGACGTCATTCTTAAAATTCTGAGTAAGAAGTGGTTCTAATCCAGAACCCGGTTTTGATACCCACCGCTATGGTTTACATCTTCATGTGACTCCATGATTGGGTTTATCCTCCAAACTACATGAGTAGCTTATTGTTTAGTTTCATTATTTTGTAACAGAATGACTAAACCTAACACTGACCCAGGGAATTTGTTTCCTGCTGTGATAGCGAGACACAGCAGGTGGCAATGTGAGGGCCTTTCATGAGCTGGCTGCTGAGCGTCAGGCAATCCCAGATAACTGCCCGCTCTTCCCTTTCCCTGTCCTCTTCAGAACCCAAATTTTCATTACCTGATAAGTGGGAGGGTGGGGATGGGAAGTGTGATGTGGTTTGGCTCAGGTCTTCAGCTAGAAACGAGTTGTGCAACTTCCACCTCATAGGCTCTACGACCTAACTCTCGAACTGTTGCCAGGCACAGTAACCCACTGCGGCAGCTCATATTCTAATTACTTCTTTGCGAAGAATAAAGATGGGGGTCTCTGTCCATGTGTCGACTACCAGGGGCTTAAATGCATTATGGTAAAGAATAGGCACCCTCTTCCGCTCACAAACACTGTCCTGGAGACCCTCTCTGGTGCTTCTATATTCACCAGGAAGACCTAGGAAGTGCTTACAATCTGGTATGCGTCAGGGAGGTCCAAGCTCAGGATGGCCTTCTGCGGTCTGAAGGATAGTATCCACAGACGCATGGTCAGATTGAGTGGGATTTGAGATGCTTTATGATGATGGCTTGACAGCGCTCTTGGGCCCACTAGCTCATCTGGAATGAGCTTTTTTTCAGAATCTTCAATCATCATCTGCCACTGGACCATTTGGGGTATGCTATGGTTTTCAGCCTCTAGGGTTTGAGCATGAGCAACCAGAGGTTGATGTACCGTTGGCCCAACAGTTGGTCCGCAGTTGCCGGTGGCTCTGGATGCAAGCCCGCAATGCCATTTAGAGCCTGGTTTCTCAACCACTGGGCCGGGGACCCCCAGTGGGCCGCGAAGGCTTTTGATTGGGCCGTGAATCAAAAATCGAGACAGGCCATTGGTCTGCAATTGATTATTTAATATCATCTAATGTGTCCAAATGGGCCTTGAAAACATGCTGTTGTAGATAGGTGGGCCTTAATGTTTAAAAGGTTGAGAAACATTGATTTAGAGAGCCAATGAGAGATACACCACCCAGCATTGCCGCTGGTAATTGTTTAATGTTGGTGACAGGGTTTGGCTTTCCACAAAAAATCTTCATTTACACACAGAATCCAATAAGCTCACTCCCTCCTTTAGCGGCCCCTTCAGGATTACTGTTTATACTGTCCGCAGCATCTGGTTGTCATTGCTCAGACATTAAATCATCAACTTAACTCTGTCTTCTGGACCGTGAGTACCAATTATTGTGTGTGAATAAGCACTCTCAGATCAAAGTGCTTGGATTACCGACTCTCTCATGTGACTCAATGATTGGGTTTATCCTCCAACATACACAGGTTTATTAGTCCTAGAACTGATGTGCTAGGACTAATCTTTAGAACATCTTCTGCTGTGGTTGTAGTAATCCATAATTTAAAACATATTATTTGAGGTTTAACTTCTCTATCATCAGTTTAACAATGTGTCAGCTGCTCATCATTAAAGGGGACCTATTACGAAATATTCACTTTAGTTATAGCAGGTCTATGGGCTATATAAAACATGTTCATGAAGTTATTTGCACAAAATCACTCTCACATAAAGAGATATCACCAGCTTTATTCTTCACAGTTTCTGTCTCATTCAAAACAAGCCGTCTCAAAATTGGCTGAATTCAGCCCTGCAGTGGCAAAAACACGTTCAAAACACAATAAAACGTCCTCCGCTATTGGTTAAGGCAAAGAAAATGGTGTGATAATACACCAATCATGGCATAAAACACGTGTTTTGTTCCTGTATACTTGTATGGTAAGGCTCCGCTGCGGCCCAACATCATATCTGGCATTACGACTGCTAGTTATACGAGCACGGATAAGCTGAGCGCAACACATGGATTATTGTGTTCATCTTGCTCTGGGTCCGGCTCGGGGTCGAACATGCAGGGCTGGATACCATCTTTTTTCTGCCTTATCCACGTGTGTTAAGTGTCCCAATACTTTTGTCCACCCAGGGTATCTCTCATGCTTTCTCCCTCTCCTCCTTCCTTCAGCCTGGTCATCATACAGGCTAGGACCACTGTCACAGATTAAAGGGATGGAAGGAAAGAAAGACAGAAACACTTTCACTGGTGTTAAGGATATTAATTCGAATGTAAAATCCAGAATTTAAACATGCAGCATATTGTTGGGGTGGGTGGGGAGTGGCCAGCAATATCTTATTTACATAAAAGACAGAAACTGTGAACAATAACGTTTGGGATATCTCTTTATAAGAGAGTGATTTTGTGGAAAGAACTTCACAAACATGTTTTGTAAAGCCCATAGACCTATTATAACTTGTTTTTTTTTGTGTGTGTTTTCCATAAGAAGTCCCCTCTAAAACAGCCAAATTCCTCCAAATAACTCCAAATTCCTTCCTTACTAAACTGCCAAAAAAACAGATCAACAGCCATTAGAGCTATGCCTCGATACATTTCTTTGAAATGACCCACATTTTACCCACAATTGTTTATTTCTCTTTTCAGACATTTCTGAACAGCTCTCCTGAAATGCAGTCTGGTATTTCCATCTCCCATTTGTCAGGCATCCATTACTCTCAGAAAATATGGGCACCACAACATCTAGCTCCTGGGCTACATTCAGCCCCTCCTAGGCTTCGTAAAGGCGTCTTCAGAGAAGGAAATCAAAAGATGAATGTGATGTCAGTGTGGCGATTTTATCTCTCTTCCAGTGAGTAATGGAAAAAGGGACTGGAACTGGGATATGGAATGATGAAGGGACAAAAGGAAGGGGAGGTGAGAGTTATTGCAGCTTGAAAAAAGCTTCAAGGCTTTACACACAAAAGAGAGAGAAAAAACACATCTGAGATGGTAGAGGCAGCAGGCATGTTGAGGGCTCCTCAGATGTGTTGACCCACTTCACAAGCTGAATGCTGAGCAGCAGCGATTGACGTCAATGCTGCAGCCTGCCCAGAGGCTGACATTGCAGGGGTGAGTCCCTGAACACTTCATCTACTGGAATTGCATCTACTAGAATCTCACCTCTACCTCCAGTGCTTATTAAAGGGGCACCATGTAACACAGGGTGGTACAACAGGTGACAAGCTACTCGCTGGGCTCACAAAAGCCCAAACAGAGGCCATGGTGAAATGTTCCTAATGGAGCCCTTCTCTGGATGCGGCTGGCCTGGCTGGCCTGTGTACTGATCTCACAATGACTTTTCACATAGTGTAAGCATGACATGGTTGTGTAAGTCCTGTGGGATCCAGTCCTGAAATGTGTTTCTCAACCATCCAGTGTCCATCATAAATCTCTGACTTCTGCACGTTTGCTCAAGAGGATGACCCCATCTAGCATTGATCCAGAGGTGAACCAGAAAGCAAATGGACACATTTGCTTAACACTCAACTCAAAATCCTTGGGAAACAGAGAATGTTGTATGTGTTTGTATGTTGTCTGTAAGAAAGAGTAATGTGACTGTTATTTTATATATTTTTTAACCTTATTAAACTGTTTAAAATGCCTGTTACCCTTTTCATGCATGCTTATTTCATGGACCAACAGATTGCCCAAAATTACAAATAAATATCACAAATTAAGATTAAATGTGGCTGAACTCCTATAATATTTCGGGTAAGAGATTTTTAGTCGAGTGTAAGTTGAGTTTGGAGTGGGGCTGAGCATTTTAAACTCAAAATGTCATAGTTCAAGACTGCTATAACTCGAAAACCCCCTTTAGTTTTTGGGGGGTCTATGGTTGGTTAGCTATGGATGGCTTTTCAAAGTAAAAACCTAATTTTAACAAGTTGGGACAGCTTGAAAACTTCTACTACCACTACCATTAGTGCCACACAGAGAAATACTTTGAAAAGCTAATGTGCACTTCACTGTGCTAAACTAAGTTAAACAGGGTGTATTATACTCTCTGTAATGAAAAGCAGTTTGTCAATGTTCTTTTTGCAATGATATTTATGATAAGCTCAGTAAAAAGCAGACTCTGATGTAATTTAATACAGTATGCAGAAGATCATAGGACAGCCAACGCAGAGATTTGGGAGATTCTGATAACCTAAACACAGGTCAACAGGCAAAGCTTATAACAGTTATCTCTTCATTATTATCTTTGCTCACTCGACTCCTACAAGCTTACTTAAAAAAAAAATTATCAGTAATAATCAAGCCTCCTTCACAAATAATTAACTACCCTCTTAGCTATAAAACAGATCAGCTTTCACAAAAAAAGACAACACAAAAATCAGCCAAACCAGATTCTAAACCTAGACTAAGGCTGAGGATTGTGTAGGGAAAAGGAAAAGACTGAATGTCACATGAAATATTGTTGTCACTGATGATTCACTTTCATCAATCTCTCATCTTTCTTCTTGAAATGCACTTACAAGTAATATTAGTAGAATAGCTTTTTTCATCTTTCAAAATATTCCTGAGCTGAGACATTTTACCCTCAAATGACGCAGAAAAGTGAGTTCACCCCTTTATTACCTCTAGACTGGATTACTGCAATGCTCTGGGGACACAAAGTTCCTTTAGGAAACTAAGCAAGCTTCAGCTAGTCCAGAATGAAGCAGACAAAGTCCTCTAACAAGAGCTACAGCTAGAGATGCTCACTGTTCCAACTTCACTGGTCTCAGTGACTGTCTGAACACATTTGCATCTTATTAGTGTGGTTATTAATATTATTGTAATTATTATTTGAATTCCTCTATTTCTTCATCATCATCTTCTTCTTCTTATTATTGTTATTATTTTTGTTGCTGAATTTGGCTTTCAAAATGTGTGTTATATACAGTGGGGAAAAAAAGTATTTAGTCAGCCACCGATTGTGCAAGTTCTCCCACTTAAAATGATGGCAGAGG
>JBBKCR010000001.1:16731281-16749755 GCA_037577295.1 Ladigesia roloffi
CCTCTGCCATCATTTTAAGTGGGAGAACTTGCACAATCGGTGGCTGACTAAATACTTTTTTTCCCCACTGTAGATAGTCTGTGATGTCACATCTATGGAGTGTGACAAGGGAAAAAACCCAGGGAGAAACACAAACACAGAGAAACAAATGCAGAGCAAAACACACAGCAGACTCATAGTTCAAAGCTCAGGTCCGTAATAAAGGAAGACTTGTATCACTGTTGGGGTTTAATGAAATATAGTCAGTCTGTTAGTGAGGCTTGTTAAGAGCCAGTGAGTTACACCCCCACCCCGCACTGGGCACTAAATCAGAAGGACATTGGTTTGAATCCACAGTGCAATCAAACTTTTTTTAACAGGTGTCTGTCCATTTAATCAATGTTTGGTCTTCAAACATGAGTTTTACACCACCAGACAATTATACTTCACAATTCCTTGTGGAATCTAGTGATATCTGTAGTTTTAATTTTGTTTTTAAGAACCTTCTAAAATGTTAATTTGCATGTGTGTGGCCAGGGTTGGGTGATCCCTTCTAGAGTCTCTGGTGCTAAGTTTAAACACCCTGCCCCTTAGTCCCACACACAGAAATGTCACTCTTTCAAGTTAAAGATAAAAGACTACCCCACTTGCATGACCTTTTTCTGAGTGTCCCTGACTCTAGCTGGCTTCTGAGGGTCTGGCAGTGCATTAAAGAGGGGCCAAATGAGTGGAGACCTTTGGGACAGCCTAGTAGAACCTCCCCCCCTGGGAATAGTACCATTAAATTGATCAAATATCCAGCCCAGTGAGGACCCCATAAACACACATCTACACTTCATAGAGCAGCCTGAGGGAGTATCAGAGCGTGAGCATTCTAAGGCCCTCACCATTAATTGTTTAAGTAATAGAGGATTCTACTAACCAATAGAAAGTGGACATACAGTAATAAACTACACAGCCTTTCAAAAAGAGGCAGGCGATATGATATAAAAATACAACATCACAATACTTATTTGATCAGGATTTTTGATAAGTTAGAAAGGCTGGAGCTGAAAACATTAGTAGCCTTTCATAAAAATTATATTTTTACTGTGAAAGGGATCAATAGAAGATGCAACTGACCATTGTAACTTACCATCTCTGAGTGACTGGAAAAAAAATTATATATCTCCTATATACGTATATACACTATATAAGTATATAAACAACTATTGCACTTATATGACCTTACTGGACATCCAATTCAAGTCATGTAGTCCCCACCCTTTGCAGCTATAAAAATCGACACTCGAAGGTTTTAGAAAGCTTTTAAAGTGTTTCTGTTTGAATTTCTACCCATTCAGTCTAAACAGCATTAGTGGGGTTGGGCACTGACATTTGACAAAAAGTCCTGGCTCACAACTAAACTTCTAATTTATCCCAAATGTGTTCAGACGCACCGAGGTCATTAAACTATATCATTATTGACCTGACTTTGCACACAGGAGCAAAGTCACATTGAAACAGGAAAGGGCCTTCCCTAGACGGTTTCCCAAATCTGGAAAAATATAATTTTTGTTTCCCCACACTAGACCTAAATGGACGAGCCCAAACCCTGTCCCCTGCCCAAAACTCTTTGCTTCTAGATGTTTCCATTTTACAATCCTACCCTTTTCATTTTGCTGGGGCAGATCATACTTGGTAGAATGTTTCCAAATTGACCTGAGATAAAGGTAACATCCTATAACTGTCAATGTCATCCTGTGAGGTCACTGAGCTCGCCAGTATGACCCTTTCACTGCTCGGGTTGCGCGTGCATGTGTGCTGGAAAAGCACCAGAGAGAAACAAACCGTTTCTACTTAAGTAGAATTAAAATAATATCCAATAGTGACGACATGTTCAAAACAAATATCCACAGAAACATATTTGTGTTGTTGTTTCCGTCTCACTTGGCATGAATGAATGTATAGCTGTAATCACAGCAGAACTGCCTTTGTAGATGGCAAGCAGGCAGTGGTCCTGCTTCCATCTATAAAGGCTGTAAACACCTCACAGCCGAGAGCGAATGTTGTTTGTGGAGGGCATCCGTCTGCCCAGCCCCAGCACAGGATGTGCCTGTGCCCTCCGCTGACTTCATTACCTCCAGTGTTTCCAATCTCGTTTCTCGGAGCTCTGCTCCTTAATCAAAGCACACCTTCTCATCAGGTCTATGAACAGTAGCCTGATTACATTAAGTCTCCCTTCACTCATCTCGTCAAGCAGGGTCTGACAAGCCAGCCAGGAGTTTCCCCAAATGACTACCCAGAACCAGCAACTTGTACCATATCATTATCACTCCTCATGATCTTCAGTTTGGACAGCAGCTCGTATTAATAACAGCAGTGTATGTTCAGTGTATGCATATTCCTGGAGGAGCCGTGATACTCAGAACTGATACTCTGTGCCAGCAAGTGGCAGTCTGACGGGCCAAAAGGGACAACCTGCTGATGTCACTTGATACACCACCAAGGATGTAGTTAGGCATATGGGATATAATCAGTGAAGAGGTTCAGCTCAAAACAACCATGGGCACACACCACAGGTGAAGGAAGGTAATAATAGCACACCAGCAAAGGGTGTGGGACTAACACCTGAGAATCACACTTTCACAGTCATAAAGTCCTGTCGAGATTTACACATCATCATTCTCACAATAAAAATATTTTACAATGTCTGATATGCTTTCCTGGGAAAAAAACTTCTTTGCCCCATACTTTCATGCCCTGAACATTAGAATTTATTTCCTTCTGTTTGCCCAGTTATGCCAGGAATGAATAACTTACACACTGTTTTAGCTCACATGCACAATAAAATCCAATTTTGTAAGCAGTAACCAAAAACCACACGTGATTCTGAAGGGTGACACCCAGCTCAGCCCTACTGTCTGTGCAGTCAGGTTATTCCAGCGCTTGTCTATTGGTCTCTTTCATGATCGCAGTTGCTTGGATATGAAATCACTGTTTACCTGCAATCTTGATGTTCATATGTCCGTCCAGTAGCAGGTTTTCAGCCTTCAGGTCCCGGTGGACGACGTTGCGGTTGTGGCAGTACTCTACTGCTGACAGAATCTGCCAGAACTTGCGGCGGGCTTCGGGCTCACTCAGTCGGCCGTGTTTGGCCAGATAGTCTGGAACATAAGGCAAAGCAGGGTTACATGAGTTCATTATACATGGATATCCTCTACTTAGTATTTTATTAATCATGCTCCTTGTTTACAGTTCTAAATGAACATTTGGTTTATTTTAAAGGTTTCGCACAGACATCATTTCTACTGGTCCATTCATCATAATATTTTGGCACACTATGTAAAAAAGAGGAAATAAAATCCAACAATACTACTAACAATCTACTCAATGTATTCGCTCCAACTATACAGTAACTGAAGCTGATCAAATAGAGAGTGAGTGTAAATACTACATAGGTGTACTTAATAAATTGGCTTGTTGGTGTATCTCACCAGTAATGCATGTAGATCTGGGTAGCATATCATGGATATCATCAGTACAGAGCGCTGTCTAACTGCATGTTTCTTTATAAACAGACCTAAATTATTAATGTTTGTGCAATAATAAAATTATACTTATAGTTTGTCAGTAAAAAAAGCTTACTAATAATGTTACCAACAATTTAACCCCTAATAAAGCTAGCCTGTCACAGATTAATGATTTAAGCTATATGAGGCATTTAAAAAGTTGTTTTCAGACAGTCCTCATTGTTGGTTGTGCTGGAATCTGTAACAGAGCTGACTTGAAACCAGAAAACTCTGATATATGCTACATACAGCTACACAATACTCATTACAATAGAGTGTGCTGACAAAACTGAGGTCTTCAATAAAGAAGACATGGGAACACTAAACCACAGCCACCAGCCATTCCCCAGAGGAGTGTGCCGACCATGGAGCCGGTGCTGGTGTTGGTGGGGAGCGATGAGCCACAGTAGGGAGGCCCTGTGCTGTGGGCGCAGGGTAAACATCCCTCTGGATGGTGCAATCATGCGGTCACCACGCCCAGGAGTGCTGGGTCAGTCCCTGGCCCTCGGCCTGCGGCCAAGCTTGCAGCCCTCACACATTCCATCCACTCTCCACACCCGCCCCGGGGCTCCGGCTGGGCCGTGCTGTCACCAGGGCATTTCACGCAGGGTGTCATTCTCCGTGTGAGCTGTTGAACAAACAACAGTGATCGTGGACACAATAAACACGTTTCAGGGCCTCCATCACAGCCTCAGCCCTGCCATTAACTCATAAAGGCAAAAAGCCATGTGGACAGGCCTGTGGGTGGGTGTGAAAGCCGCACTGGGTCAGTCCATATGTGATTAAAAATGTGTACCAAAAGTGTTTATGGCACCACACTGTTCTGCCACGCCACTGTCGCCTCCTCCGCGACACGAGACAACAGGACAAACATTACAAAGCAGAAAAACAGCCGCTTAGACCACATCACATAAAACAGGAGGCTTAAATATTCACTGCACACTTATATTAATAAATGAATGAATACAAAACTCCCTCTCTTTACTTATGGCCTAGACTTGATATGATGTATGATCTCTCCTGGGAAAGATCCTGTGCTAATATTGACTAGAGTCAGGCTGCAATCCTAAATTCAACGTTAAGCCTAGTTATCAGGAACAACAAACACGAGGCACACTGAATAAAGAGGGAAATTCAAAAGAATTCAAACAGGCACAGAACTGATTATAGAGCAAGTGTAACATTCCACCGATGTCTCCCTACAGACAACCCTTTCCACGAATCATGATGCTAATCAGAAAACACACCTGACCTAGGAATTTGTCACACTTGTCACAGCTGGCAAGCAGGTTGGACCCCTAAATCTGTGACATATCTTCAACAATTTCTGCACAGTATATAGTGCTAGGATAGATAACAATGCTGTAAATAATATTATGATTACACCAAACCTTAAACCCAGCCTTAACCACTGGAAGTACTCAAATCATTTTGCTTCACATTTGCTGTATAACGCATGGACACAAAATCCCACAAACATGAACAAGCACACATACACACACACACACACACACACACACACACAAAATGCTCTACCCACAGCTCAGTCAGTGGTAATCACTAGCCAGTGGTAGAAAAAATCAGTTTGGCATGAGTGTGTGGCTCCTGTGATGTGTGTTGCAGTACTGTCCTCTCTCATGCAATCTCAAGTGTGTTTTCTCCTGGGCATTAAGCAAGCTCTAAGGATAAACATGAGTGTTCTCTTTGTCAAAGTTCACCGTGTCCAAGCCACTCAGAAGAAACAGTCAGCACCTGTTAAACTGGGCCATTCAATGAGCTGAACACAAAAGGGTGGCAGTCACACCTCTGCACACAAGACTGAGTCACGGCTGCACTGTCAGAACAGTCAGGCGGCAAAACAGTCAAGGAGAGAGAGAGACAGAGAGAGAGAGAGAGAGACAGAGAGAGACGGAGGGATTGAGACAGACAGAGAGACAGAAAGAGAGGGAGAGGGGGAGAGAGAGAGAAAGAGACAGACAGAGAATGACAGAAAGAGAGGGAGAGGGGGAGAGAGAGAGAAAGAGACAGACAGAGAGAGACAGAAAGCGAGATATAGAGAAAGAGTGAGAGAAAGAGAGAGGAAGCAAGAGAGAGAGAAAGAGATAGAGAGAGAAAGACAGTAAGAGTTTATCTGAATGACAATCATAAACAGTGGGTTATTTCGTTAATATCACGTGGCCATTACATTCTAGTAGTTTTATTACAGCTTCCACTCATCTTAGTTTCTCATTGTCAGCATAATATACATAATCTCCATAACTCTAGAAAACACCTCTAAAGTTCAGCTTTTGAGGTTTGTTGCATATCTTGCCTCGTACTTTCTGATTAGTTTTATCTTCTCTTAAAATTAAAGAGTAAATTAAACAATTAAGCAATTTACTGATTCTCAATCTTTTATTCATCCCTTTCAAATCCATTTTGGAAATCCTGTTTTATAAACTGATTTTCTGTTGACTTCATTGAATCGCTTAAATTGACTGGAAATTGAACTGAAAAGTGTGGTCTCTGACTCTTGAAAAGTACTGTAACTTACACAACTTAAATCTCATATCTAAAGAGTCCAGATCACAATCACCTACAGCTGACCCAGCATCCAGACACGCAAAGAAAAAACTTCAGCGGGCCGAGTACACACCTCTGCAGTACAGCAGCATTTCCCCACCCACCATGGAGTCCCAACTGCAGCAGTGTGAACCTCAGGTCCACTCAGAGAGTGGAGAGAGCCATTAAAGGACAAGAAAATAAAGCGCCTTGGGCAGACAGGGGTGTCAGTACTGATCTGACTCAGATCAAATGCCCTTCCTTCTCCCAAACTCCCACTTTCTCCAGTTCTCTGCATTTCTAATATATGCATGGCCTACATTCCCATCCCAATCCCAACTTCAAACCATCGCCTCTCTCTCGCTCTCTAATTTTCTCAACTACTCTCTCTCTGTCTTTCTCAATCTCCATTGATTTCCTTCTCTCTCTCTGGCTCATGTACACTTTAGGCTATATTTTCTCTCTTCCTGTGTTCTCTCTCTCTCTCCCTCTGTCTTTCTCTCTCTCTGTGCTTTTGCGCAGCTCCTCATTATTCGAGCTTGACCCAATTTCCAGTTTGCTCCACTGCAGCAGCTCAGTCGTCTCTGTGGCTCTGAGGAAGACAGAATTTCCTTGGCAGGTTCCTCCCAGGCAAGGTCTCCCCTGCACACCTCAAAACACCCCACACTACACCGAGCGCTTAATGGCCAGTATGAACTGCCCTTTGTTTGTCTAAGAGGTAGAGAGTCGTAAGCTGCCAATTAGGCCTGGACGCCTCTATTGTAGCCTGAAGAAAAAGGGGCACTGCCTGGCCCCTCTGCTTAATCTCCTTATTATTGCTTTTCTTCTTGTCTAATTTCCAACTGGTTCAGTCTGATCTAGTTTTTAAGCTACAGCATAAGAAACAACACAATTTGCGAGCTGATCCTACCTGTGCAGTTTTCTTGGTATACCACTTCAAGCATTGCTTTTGGTCTTGATATAGTGTTTTCTTTCGTTGGCTCGCCCCATAGATACAGCTGTACTTTAACACTTTAGGCTACACACCATATGTAACAGTCCATACCCTTGTGCATACCCTTGTGAACACAATGCTAGTTTTCCTTATTCATTACTTATCGTCTCTCATTCGGGGGACGTAAGCCCATGAGAAGCGCAAAAGGCTAAAGCACATTTTCATTTGGAATAATAATCTTACATAATCTGCTAGTGATGGACAGCAAAATCCTGATAGCGTCAATGTAGGTTGCATAACAGCATTATCTTGTGCAACCTGCAAACTTGCTGGATGAAATGGCTTTTGAGTGTGTGATACCTGGAAATCTCAGAATAATCTGGGACATCATTCAGCTTTGTAAAACAGATCAAGACATAAACTTGTAGCTTTTATGGGTCAAATATGCAGGCAGCTTCATCCCCTCCATTGGACGTGTCTCACATTGAAAGTCCAGACAGAAGAAGTCTGCCGCCAGTCGCTTCCAACCTTGACACCCATCTTTATCTTGCTTTGTCAAAACAAGGGTTGTTGCCACATCTAATATGAGGGTCATGCTTTCCCGCCGCCTTCTTAAACCAAATCTAGTCATTTAGACGAGGCGTATTCTGTAACATTGGTTTACAATTAAAAAAAAAAAAAGTTCCATAGCAGGTAAGCACAGATTTCTAAACTACAGAGTTAGATGTGCAGGTGTGTTCAGATCAATACTATATGGCGATAGCTCTGTACATTTTTCGATGCAGCAAATAAAATGAGTTGCTGAATTTGTTCACAGGTAAGTTTTAATATGTTAATTAAAGGCTCAATGTCTGAGCTGATTTTCATGTAAATCTTTGGGCTTGGGTTGGGTTTGAGTTTGTTTTCTAAAGAGCGATTTCAGAATAGATTATGAAGAGATCTGGACCTGGAGCGGATGAAGATGTAGTGATCGGAACTTTGGTGCGGGAGGAAACAGCTGATTAGAGAGAGGATGCTCTTCTCTGTCAGATGTGACCACTTGGGGTGTACTAAATGCATACTGATATACTCTAAAGGAATTCTGAAATATTTTGTCACATTTAATATGACCACCAGTCAAAGATTTGTATACGTTTTTTATATTTTGTTAATAACAAAGTTAAATAATTAATATAATCACCTAGGTATGAGTCCACAAAATCCCACAAAATATTGTAGAATAAACACTAAACTAATGTACTTAATTAAACTGTCAAGTTTTGAGAAAACTTGCCTGTGATAACACATCCCTGTCAGTGTGTGTTAAAAGGGTCAGGCTGGGCTGGGTTCCGAATTAAAATGATGCAGTACTGTCTGAGTCAGGCTGGAACTCGAGGCCTTGGGTATGTCTTGAATTCAGGCTTTAAACCAGATTAGAAGTTAATGGTTAACATTTGCACCGAGCACACAGATAAAACGCACAAGAGCTGTACTGACTCACACTAGGGCAATAATGACAAATGTTTTCACATCCATAGTTTTTTAATCAAAGATTTGTTAAATTTCTGAATTCAAAACGTTAAAACTGATTTAGCTATAATAATATACAACATAGATTGGATTACATGAGAAAAACATTATGTACTATTATGTAACTTTTTCAGTGCCTGCCAGATATTCTACATTCTACACCACTCATCCATTACGTTAAAATGATCTGGCTGATATCGTGCAGGTCCCCTTCGTTCCACAAACACAGCTCTACCAGGTGTATACAGAGGTCCAGTTTTAAATGCTGCTACACTAATTTAATATCTTTATTACGTTGTTATTACAAATTTTGTGAGCTAAACAGGTGCTCAGATCTCAGCTTGCAAACTGCATGTTAAATTTGAGCTTAAATTTTGTAGGTCAGCTGTCAACAACTGAAATCTCTGGCTGTTGTGAACACAGCCCCTATCAGACGAGGCCGACAACAAACAATTCCGTTACGCCAAACAGCGCCGATGAGAGCCAGACTCTGATGATCTAGGTTAAAGGACAAAGTGGGGTTAGGCGCTGCAGGAATTATGGCATGATTGATGTGTGAGTAATTTCCTGGTAACATGCCACGGCAATTCACATGCCACGAACCAGAAAACAAAATTATGTAAGCAAGATAATGGGCATTTTTCTTTAGAAGATGCGACCCAGTCAAACCCAAACGTTAACGTCTCTTGGGCTCTTTGTCCTGCTACCGACTTGTTTGTAGGGCTTAGTAACAATATAAATACAGAATGTTCTGTGTATTTTATAAATGATCAAATTAATCCCATGATTTTCTGCAATTAATCGCATTGTTACATGCAAAATTCAATGATTAATTAAAAAGTAGGGTACTGTGCAATTTTATTTTCATAGCACTGCTCTATGAACAAACGTGCAATTTAATTTGGTTTTAACACTTTTAAATAATAAGGAGCTTTTTAACTGCAACATTCCCTTTAAAACACTCACACAGTTCAAATACATAAACATTGTTGTAATCAGTGTTTAAGAGTAAAACCAAAGTTATTAGCCCCTGCAGGGCATTCTCATTTTACCTAGTTTATTATAAACAACAAGTTCCCCTCAGAGTCCAGAGAATGTGCGCCGGAACTATCATAATTTTATAACCATTATAATCCCCCCAAAAACAGGCACAGAGCCTATTATTTACCGAT
Organism: Ladigesia roloffi; assembly: GCA_037577295.1. Lineage (NCBI taxonomy): Eukaryota > Metazoa > Chordata > Actinopteri > Characiformes > Alestidae > Ladigesia > Ladigesia roloffi. The sequence continues at coordinate 16,740,968 of JBBKCR010000001.1, forward strand.
TTCTCATCATTATAATCTTTTTCAACAAGACAGCATGAATTGATACACTACTCATAAGTAAATACTTTAAATAAAATATATATTTTCTCTGATTAAACATGTTATTTGTCTATTTATCATTTTCTGTGTTAAAAACGGACTAAAAATGTGCCATTTAAATTTAAATGGAGCATTTTTTGACAAAGCAGCATGAATCATCAGAACATAGCTCCCGGTGGTTCAATGCCCCGATCAGAACAGAACAACAGGCTCCTTCCTGTTACATTAGAAATCTGTTCACATTTATAAAATCTGTTTTATTTTTTCTGAACAGATAACAGCAAAAATATTTTTCTTGTATCAGGAGCAGCTGAGGTGTAAAGTCTCTGTTAAAGTGAGGCGAAGAGGTCAGCACACCAAGTTTTTTTTAATAGTACAATAAAATTATTGTCAGCAAAATTAAATACTGCATTAACTAATTAAATAATGTGTTAATGTGTCCAGAACTAGTTCAAATATGTACTGAAAATAAGATCAAGGCAAATGAGAGCACATGGAAAAAAGATGAAGGTCAGAGCATTTGTCAGTACCGGATGTTTGTTTGGCCATGATGGACTAAACTTGCCATGTTTAGTCTTTGGTTTGGTTTCATTCTGACCTCTAACATTATCAGCCAAGATAACCATGCCATAGCTGTATCTGTAGGATGTACTTTGGTTCTTCATCTATGACTTAGGCTTATGGGCCATGAAAAATAGTTCATTCAGACAAAGTTCATTTTGCTAACACTGACTACAGATCAGTTTTTTGGTGACAGCCAGTTTTCAGCATAAGCCACATTACCTTCTTTTGTTCACACTTTACTAGATCAGCTACTCAGCATTCGTCTGTTAACCACATCATTTTTTCTGACCCCCTAAAAATTCATTCCTACTAACACAAGTCATCTCCGTTCCTAAAAATGTAGAAAATCTCTTGAAAAAAATTAATATTCTAGTCTTGTTTTTTCTAGCTTTGGCATTAAAACCTGCCACTCTGATAGATATGACTTTAGAAAAGCTCTTACAATATTATATTTTTCTCAAATACTTACCAAAGATTTCCCCATTCTTGGCGTACTCTGTCACTAGATACAGCATATTCTTGGTCTCCATGACCTGCGAAAGAGCAGAGAAGGTTTCAGACATTCAAATCTACCATTAAAAATGGACCTAATGGTGCTTTTGTGAGGAGCAGGCTTCAAAAGAAACAGTGAAATAACAGTCAACAATCTTAAAAGAGAAAGTGAAAATACAGTAATGAAGAGCTAGAGATGATGACGGATAAAAAGCTATGCTCAAACATCTTATGGGGAAGTGATTCTGCTCCATTCTGGTCCTGAGAGATAGGCTAGTGCTATTCTGTAGCTAAATATTTTTCCAGCATCTTAAAGCACAAACAGAATCTGTAATTCGAACTACCCATATCTCCAACACATCTGTTGCAGTAGGTCAACCTATAAACTGAGCATTTAGACTTGCATCATACATAAAATACAGACAGAATGTCTTAATGCATGAAGCTAGTGCTGAAGGCTTGAGATGCTGGGCCCTGAATATCCGTGCAGCACAGTAGGCGATGCATCGGGATGACAAAAGCAAACAGACCACATGGGGGGAGCACAGTGGGTTCATGCACAGGACAGAACAACGGGTCCATGTTCAAAATGCACACACTGTACAGGGCCTGCTGCTGTCCTTGTAGCAGTATTCATATGTCTCATTTAGTTAGTGGCACAATGGTGTGGGCATGAATCAGACCGGCATGCTGTTCCTTGGCCACATCGTACACTTGATTCATAAAGCCATGACAGAGCAAGAGATGTGTAGGAGGACTCCAAAATTAGCCAAAGAAAACAAAGAGATGAATAGAGCTAAATGCAGGCAGGAGAGAGAATCTATTATGAATCTGATCCACGCAGCCGGGGCAGCAGAAAAAAAAAACACCACACTGGGCCTTTTTCCCCCGGCAGCCAGGATCCACAGATATATCTGCTTCACTGTGAGTGAGTGTCTAGTTTAAACCAGTGTTATTGCAACCACTTCCCCAGGACTTTCCCACCGCCTTTTAAAGACAATACGCTGTTGACTAATAAACATAGATCACTCACTGAAGCCATGTTTTTCTTTCCAGAAAATTGCCTGGATGGAAGTCATGATCTCAGGACATTTTCATAACATGCTGACCACAGAGCACTTCTGGTCCAAATCAGCTGCCAGATATGCAAATCTCTGGAAATAACTAGAATCATCTAATGCAAATGTACACGTTAAGCAACGCAACTGTCCTCCTCGCGTTCGGCATGACACACTACCACCACCCTGCCAGCATCACGTTTAACCATGAGTCACGCTGCTCTGAAACCACCATCATCCAGCAAATGGCATTCATACATATGGGTGTGTGCAAAATTTCAGGCACCCCCAAAATCAGTATCAAATGATACATGTAATTATAAACACTTCAACACAGAACACACTTCTGTTCATTTTAATGCGCGGTTACTTGTTGCTTGCTGAATTTCAGGCATCCGTTATGAAAATCAAACAGACTGTGTCACACCTCATTTAATGGCCTATCAGTGTGTTAAACTCAGTAAACAAATGTAATTGTTAAAAAAAACTATATTTAAAGTTGAATACTTTTTAAGAAAAATCTACATGGAATCTGAATGGTGGTGTTCAAACTTTTACATATGTCTGTATCCAGAGAAATAAAGAAACAATCCAAAGAGGGAAAGAAAAAAAAAGGCATTGCATAACCTGTGGTGAACTTAACTGCCTTTTCTTTTGTGAGTAACTTTTGTGCATTTATTGGTTCAGTGAGAGTGACGCTAATAGATGGGTAATGCTGTGAATACAGGACGTGGGGTCTGAGCCACAGATAAATATTGATAAAGTCTTGTAGTGTGAGGTGTGTAAAAATATGCGCAGGTTTCAATTGTGTATATATGTGGACCCTGGATTTGGGCAGATGGGGCTGAGAGGAGCTGGGGGGTTGCGATGAGGCAGCGGGAGCCTGCCGAGCTGCCCTCTGTTTATGTGGCCCAAGAGGAAATGACTAATTGACCCATGCGGCCTGAATGGAAGAGCTGTTGGAAATAATGATACACCGCGATTACACAGCCACATTTGGACTGACGCCACTTGGTTGTATAATAATGAAGAGCTGTTCACATTCCAAACAACCAAAGTGAAGCAAAACCTTACATAATGGGCCTGGGAAGTAACTCTGAAAGAGGAGTTATTTCAACTGCGCTTTTGTGCCCGAAAACCTCTGTACACTGTCAGAGCCGGCCTTCAGAGAGTGACTTTAATTCTGCAGTAACACAGGCCAACATCCAGCTGAACGACGTCTAACAAGGACTCATGAGAGTCTCGGGAGGTACAGAGAAGTTAGTCATTAACTCTGGCCTGAGAGCTGGCCTGATACAGTAAACACCAGTTGGAGTGAAAAAAAACCCCAGTAGAACATCTCTCGTCAGCAATGACATGGTATAATTTCACAAGAACAACTTCTCACTTGCAACTCTTCTGAAATACTGTCCAAACTCCAGATTCTGAACTTTTTAACACCTCATTGTGCTCACAAGAACACCTTTCATGTCTCCTCCTCGTTTTGTTGAGATTATTCTTAGTAAGTCTTTATGTAAATGAGCTCTTTGAAAAATTGGTTCTTTTAATAGTCAACTCACTGTTGGGCTGTGGTCTTTTCTTATATACAGTGTTATTTATCATTATTGTTACTTGCTTTTACACACTGGTGCCTATAGATACCAAGGTGCTTCAAAGACTGACAGGAACATCACATTCAGGTTCACTGAGCAAATGCTGAAAAAGGTGCGCTGAATCCAGATATAAAAAAAGCTCGTTAGAATGGCACTACTGCCAGAATTAAAGCACATCTGATACAAATGTTTGACCTTTCCTTTACTTCAGAGAACTGGTGATTAACTGAAACACTTACGGTTGTATGTTTTCACAGATAATGATCCCAAATCCCCTGTTGTGTTCATATGCTTCAGAGTCTTGTTGTGTCCAGAGCAGTGTTTTTGTATAGCCTAGTGTTTTAATGGCTTATGTTATGCCTTGTGTTCTTTTTTAAAATTCAGTAATAAAAAAAACACTCTGGTGCTTAATATGCCAGTACTGAAGAGGAAATACAGTCTTCATATGAAAAAAGAAACAGACCAGTATTCCACTTCTGAATGTTATTTTTGATGTACTTAAAAGTTACCACGCATACGGTCACCATCTTCTGTTTTTTCCTCATTGATTGACACATTGCACAGAAAGTCAGAACCGCTGACTCAGAGCAGTCAAATGCAAATCAGGATGGAAATGGCATGTAAATGCAACTCTTAGAGTAACCCAGAGTATCATTCATATTCAATTCCATTCAAACTGCAGAGCAAAACGCCACCAAGAGTTAATCCAGTAACTGGGCTAAAAGTTACCTGGTACAGCTTAATGATGTGAGGGTGGTCCAGCATTTTCATGATCTTCACTTCCCGATAGATCTTCTCCAGGTTCACAGAGTCCAGCTGAGTCTTGTCTATGATCTTTATGGCCACCTGTTGAAGCAAGGGCACAGCAAACAGGCTATAGTTAGCAACTAGACTAGTCTGAGGCTGCAGCCTATGTGTATTCATTAGTCTCAGAGCAGCCCCAGTGCCGAATAAGGCAAGTCACATGGAAGATGCGCCGACACACACCTATCTGCCCGGCTGGATACCCCCTGCATGACTAACGAGCTTATTAGTTCGAAACATTTCATTAGGCTAAAGATCACTGGCTCAGGACAAGCAGGAGACGAAATTGGGCTCCATCTCCAGAAGCACTCCTCGACGGTTGATGAAGTGCTAATCTTCAACTCCTCCACTGCAGAAAGGACAAGGCAAAGACGAAAGACGAAAGGGGCTCTGCAGGGTGCCAGCTCAGTCGAGGAAAAGGAGATGTGCATGCTGTGCTGAAGCCTGGAGTCAAGACACAATTCCACTTTCAGTGCTCTCAGTGCAGCCATCGGCAGCATAAACAATAATCTGCAGATGGTGTCATTATTAGAATGATTGTTGAATTTTAACCCCTAAAAATCCTTGAATGTGAGGCCAAACCCTCCTAACTACACAGTAGTTACAGATCAGATTAATGGATCTATGCATATGTAACTGACTCTGTAATTACAGATGAACAACTTACATTGCTGTTCTAAGTGTCAGTGGGAGCACATCCTCGACTGAGAACACACTTCTGCAAATTATAATACCGTTACAGTTTTAGCATAATTTAACTTGTAAGGGAAAAATAAAACAGAGTTTGGCGCAATGATTGTGGTACACTTGACTTTTATGATTTTGCCCCCATAGGTTAAACTCAGCAAAACAGAAAATATGCAGAAATGTGGAAAATTTGTGTATAAGGAAAAAAAATGGGAAAAATCACCTGCGTGTGTTCCCTTTTAGAGAAAATAAACCTGTTTTTTATTTATAACCAACCATGCGCGTTAGTGGACTAAGGGGTGTTGCAGCAGTTTTGACTTTATTTAGGTTTGACTAATTTAACAAAGCCAAGTAAAATGGCAGGGGTTTACTGTGAGCTTACTGTGCCATAAACTGGTTCAAGATTTTGAATTAAATGTTCCCACAGCCTGATGATATGGTATGAAATGCTCTTTTAATAGAACTGTTCTAATCACTGTCATGGATCAGAAAACAATGATCAAGCAACAGACCTCTGCTACTAGGGTGTGGGGTGACTCTGCCATCCTCCCTGAGGTCAAGGACATGGCCCACACCGAGCCTGCAGATCGGTCGGTGCTTGGGTCATGCCAAAAAGACCAAAAGATTGGACTCATGTGAAGGGATGAAGAATAGTGCCTCTCTAACATAAACCCAAGCAGACCCACATTAGTGTGAGCCATGTCAAGAGCAGCAAGAGGGACGTTATCCCTGTACAACATAATCCTCTTAACTATGAAAGTTAATTCCCTGACACATTGCACCCCTGTGAAATTCAACATCTTCTCCACAGATGCTGCTCCTGCAGAGTTGTCTGGAAACCAAAAGGGTCCTATCGTCTTGGCGAAGATGGCTTCTCTAAAAACAGGCGTTCTTCATGTTTACTGTAATCAAAATGGAAATAAAATAGCCTGAATGCAAAAAAAGACCTTGTCTGCTCTCACAAGGCCCTACAGATGGACGTCAGATATACTCGTGACGGAAGGTGCATTATCACAAAATCACAATGCCTGGTTATGCAACCAAGGCACAGGTCAGCAGCATGCTCCAGATATCCACTTGCACATGTAGGCCCAGGATAATTTATGCACGACCTCAGACCAGAGCTGGGGCACTTTTCCACACAGACTAGACACATTTCAGTACAACTTGTAGGGAGGGAACCAGTCAGGTGAGGGTGAGGCCCCTACATCTCCCAAGCTGCTCTCAAGAAGCCAGCTACTGCAGGAACAGCCAGAGACAAGCCCAGTTCTAAACCAAACAAATTTGAGCCAAAGCCTGTGTACAGATCAGAGAGATCAGAGAGCAGCTGCGAGCTACTTTCTTACACGTGTGGCTTTCGTAACAACCTGCTGCTGCTGCTGCTCAGTGAGAAACTCGGCGGAAATGTGCAGCAGACACTCAAGAAGTTCTTCCCACAGCCGAGCAGACGGTCCCAATTCACACGCTGCCCACTCACAAACACTCACACTCACTAACTCAGACACGCACACACACACTCACCTCGGTCTTGGTGATCCGGTGCCTCGCGAGCTTCACGACGGCGAAGTTACCCTTGCCAAGGGTCCGCTCAATATCGTAGAAGCCCACCCGGACCGGAGCCCGGAGCCCTGCTTTTTGGTGACAGTCAGCCATGACCATGCTTTTTGGTACCAGCACTCGGGGGGAGAGGGGAGATAGACGCCCTGTCACACACACACACACGGCCTCAAGTGAAGATAATGAGGTGGCGAGAACAAGCCCCCCCTCCCCTGCTCCTGCTCCCCTTGCTAAAAGACGCCTATTGGCATAAAAGCACACACACACACACGCACACAGAGACTAAATAAATTCCCGGGACCCCCAGTTCGGTCTCTGGTCGACTGAGGAGCGAGGAGAGGCTCGGCAGGACTGAGAAAGTGTCACGCCAGCCCCCTTTCTCACCCCCACCCCCCTCGGATACAATAGAGCTCTAATGTTTCAGCCCCATCCGCCCGAGCGCACGAGCCGGACCCGCGCGAGGAGGAGCGTCCCGTTCTCTCCGCTGACGTGCATTGACGTCAGAGCTCGTGGGGGTATTAGTAGGGGGGCGGGGCTCCGGAGCCATTCCACGCTTCGGTGCCAATTCGTTGCCAAGGCGACCAGAGCCACGTCTTACGTCAACAGGGCGTCTTTAACCGTTCCGAAAGAAAAAGTGGACGAAAAAAAAAAACGCTGCCGGTTTGATTTGGGCGAACCGACTCCTGTTCCAAAACATTCGAGCTGTCAGTTACAGCAAACGATTTCCAAGTCCGCTCGACTCTGGGCTCGCCTCTTCTATTTGAGAAATTCGAATCTCAAAATCGTGTTTGTTGGCCAAGTATGTGTACAAATACGACGAATTTGGTCCCGGTAGATAATGTCTCTCAAGCACAACCATAAAAAACAACAAAAATAAACAATCTAACTAAAACGCAACAATATAGACAGTCTAAAATGCTCCTACATTTTATTTGGGTGCAGGGTGCATCTGTGATCGGGGACCTGGACCTTACCAAAATTCGATACGTTTCAATTGAACAGGTTCAATTGAACAGAGGTTTTTTAAAAAGGGAATCGATTCTACACAATAATCACCGTAATAAAACGTGATCTTAGATAAAAGAGCACAATGACAAACATAAGTCCTCCAAAAAGAGTTATACCTTAATTTGTAGGTCTGTATCTAGTTTACTCAGGATTTACACAAATGTATACACGATTCTCCTGCAAAATCTTGCTGGTGGATAGATGTTTTAATACTGCTAATGCGATTCGGTTGTATGTTTTTCGTTTCTAATGTTAACATTTCCTTATTTTACACGGATTGAACAAAAATACAGTTGCGTTACAATAAACACGATTAACATGTGCGTGCGTGATCAAGGCTTTTAAATTCGATTCCTGAGAGAGCCATTGAAATGGTCGTTTTTGAGATTGATTGGATCCTATCACTAGTCACACTTTCGGACAGGAGTGATATGATACACCCAGGGGCGTATCAAGCTTTCCAAAAGTGTGTGAGTTAATCAGTTTAATACAGTATAATCTGACAAAAGTGGGGGGATGGAATCACAGCCCTGATTTCAAACCCATCTAGCACCTTTGGAATGAACTGGAACGGAGATTAAAGTCTACGTATTTGAATGCAATGTCATTAAAGTCCCTGTTGGTGTAATGGTTTAAATAATTTTTTTTGATGAACGGAAACTTTGATTAAAGGTCGAGTGGACCGCGGGCCCCATCTGTTCAGTATGGTCCTCTTTAATATGGTTTAATCAATTTTTTTTTTTTTTTCATTTGAGCTACAATTGTGAAATCCTCATCATATGTGGCTGGACTACAGGCATCAGGCATTCCAGCTCTGGTAATTCAGTTCAGTGAGACACCTGTTTAATTATATATACACTGCTCACAAAAATTAAAGGAACACTTTAAAGAAACAAATTAGATACATCAAATCTCAATATGAAGTTGGATATCTATACAAATAACGACAGGGCAATGTCTTAGGAACAAAAGGATGCCAAGTCTTTT
>JBBKCR010000001.1:16749855-16762899 GCA_037577295.1 Ladigesia roloffi
CCTCTGCCATCATTTTAAGTGGGAGAACTTGCACAATCGGTGGCTGACTAAATACTTTTTTTCCCCACTGTATATCACTCCAGTCAGAAGTCATGGATAACAATTTGGCACGTTTCTAACGTAAGAGTTGTGAGCCGATACATTTTTTCTCTTTTGTGAAATCTTTTTGCTTGTGTGTCACTGAGTAGATCTCCAGTACTACAAAAGAACAAAGAAACAAAGCACAGTGTGTGATTACAGCACAGACAAGATACAATCTGAGATCTACACTGTACAGAACTAGAGTGATCAACAGTAATGTAGTATTCTAACAACACAGAATAAATTTATATATACATACATTCATACATATATTTCTGAGAGAAGTAGTTCAAGCTTCTTGTCAAAGAGTTTAAAATTTTCCACACAAACCATTCTAATTTTTGTGTTTTCATCTTCACTTCTGTTCTTTCACAAACCTTTGACCTCTGCTGTAGTACATGTCATTGTTATAACTGCGGACATTGGTCTAGATTATTGTGTATGAAAGCGTCTTATTGGGAGTGCCCCCCTACAGTCATTCAGGATAATGCAGTCTGTGTTCAATATTGAATTCCAGCATGGTTTAATGTTAAACTGACTCCACTGAGCACAAGTGGAAAACAGAGGTGCGTAAAATGTGATGCAATAAATCGTATAATGTGTTCTCTGACCGAGGGGCTTTTTGGCAGAAACATTTGTTCATTTTGTGTCAGACAATAACCTTTCACTCAAAGATACCTTTTACCCCATATTGATTTCTTAAGTCAGGCATCACTTGGAGCACAATAGGCAGGGTTTGCATGAAACCCAGTGTAATGCTATTTGTTATTTGTGGTGTTATCATATTTCCTTCTTTCGTGCTTTCCATTCCCAGGAGATTGTACTGCATTTACTGTATCTTTTGACTTCTTTCAAGATTTAAAAGCTTTTAGGTTATGGAGAAAAAATGCTGCAAATATAAGGTTTAGATTGTCTTCTGTCCAAATAGAATTGAACAAATGCAACATTTAATTTTGTAAATTGAATGTAATTTTAGAGTGAAGTTCATATACTTTTTTTTAGAAAATCTGGAACAATCATTTAATTAAGATGGGGCAAATAAATAAATTGACATATATGTTAAATATCTGTCATATGCATATATAGTATTTCTGAATTACTTTGAATTACTATTGTATTATGCAGAAATATTAAATTTCCTATGCACACTGATTCTTGAAAGCAGTGCAGCAATACTAAAGTACACAATAATTTGTGACTGAATTAATAAACTTAACACAAAAATCTTTAGGTAGCTTCAATTCAAGCCCAATTAAGAGCTTTACACTGAGGGTGCTTTGGGTTAATCGAGGGAGTCACTTTCCTTTTAAAGTGTAACCAACAGATAAGTCAGCTTAGCACTGAATAATAAGAACAACCAGGAACAGAAATACCAGGGAGAAAGTGGCAAAACCAGTCACCTGCCCTGAGCCCCATTAACTTCACCATTTACTTCATAAGGTCATAACCAGCAGGAAGTAATTAATGGCTGCATCACAAGCCTGGTCGATCATCACTGAAGATTTAGTTTGAGTTGTAGAGGTTAAGCATGTAGTGACTGCAAATGAGTTGCAAAAGTGCATTACACATGATAACAGTAATGGATGTTATTAATTTGTTAATTTACTGATTAAAAATGGACAGTTGGCCCAAGTATTTGTGGTTGCTTATTGAAAATTCAATGCTGTAATAGACAGACTTTTAGCAACTTACAACCCAAAGAAGAGAGGCTAAAATGTCTGGATTAGATAAAAACATGCATTGCCTTGAATTGAGATCATTTCTGTGGCAATTAAATGACTACTTCACATTTTAACCTAATTATTTTTTTATTATGCTGTGCTGCAGTACACATTCAGTTTGTTTGTACGTACCTACTAAACTGGTATTGATGTATTTGGAGTTTTCAGGTTCATATAAGTCCTTACCTCTACACAACTCAGTGGGAGGGGTGAGGTGTGTGGTACTCCCCTGCACTCACACACACCTACTGACTATCTTCATATTTCTACCACTATATAAGTACCATCTCACACTGTGTCTCATATAATGTGCACATTAATATCAAGACTTAACAAGGTAAGCTACGCTTCCTGAACTAAATTGACTTGGGTGAACTCTGGATTCAGAAGAATGCTTTTGAACATTATTGTGGATACAGGCTTACATGGGTCTTATAGCAAATTACTTTACTCATTTAATTGCACTGAAACTTTTAAATTCTGTTAGATTTGCTTATATACACCATTAGAAGTACAATCGTAATACTTGACTATTGATCAATTGACTTGAAACATATATAAAATGTAGACATTTTTTTAATTTCAAAGGTTAATCACATAAATCTCTTAAAAACATTCTTTGAAATAATATGTCTTGTATGGCATCGCTCTAAACAAAAACTTCTAGTGCCTTTGAGAACACTGATTCCTGAAGTATCATTTTTGTATTTTAAATTGTTAATAGATGATAAATATATATTGTGTACTTCTAAGTATACAATCATTTCTATGATATCTGAACTGTTAATGTTAACTTAATATGAAGAATTAATTTTTTAAGCAGGATACACATTTTTAAAAATATTTTTAGGATGCTGCTGTGGTTGTCGCTCTCTGTGTTGTCTGTGGCCCTGCAGCCAGTGCTCTCCCTCTATAACTGCTCCTCCCTGTATCAGAGGGTCCCAAGTGAGTATAAAAAACCCACAGGCACCTCTTTTACTCACCATACCTTTAATGTTGCCAGCTGCTAATCCTCCCCTATTTGCCCCAGATAACAATGACCTGACGGTGAACTGTGGGGTCAGCCTCATCACCTTGACTGTAAACCTCTGCACAGCGCAGTGGGCTGGCTTTGACCCCTCTGGCCTGGCTCTAAACGGGGACCACAACACCAGTCTTTGTCAAGGTAGCATAGACACCAGCGTGGACCCTCAAGTCATCCGCTTCCAGCTGCCTGTAAATGACAGTCAGGCTAACCCGTGCCGGCAGTCCCTGCAGGTGAGACTAAAGCGCTAAGCTTTAAAACCAGGTGCATGAGAACAGACATGGAACTGAAGAGAATAGGGGGTGAAGTGTAAAGTGTCTGTATGTCCCACATGAACACATCATGGCACAGCACACAGTGTAAACAGCACAAAATTGTTCTCTGGACTCAAGTGTAGCAGTTGGCGACCAGCAATGCGTGTGGTGATAGTATCTAGGGCACCTCAATGGTTCCACTGGAAGTTCTGCGATTGGAGCCCACAACCTTCCAGTCACAGGACTGCAAACACAAACGAATGCATAGGATATCAGTCATGACATTTTAACATGTTTTACATATACAGTGGGGATTTAAGTAAGATATTACCAAATTCTGTATATAATACTTTGATTTGAAGCAGATGAAGAAAAAAGATCCAGCTCCTACCAAGCAATTTCTATATAAGGATGGCTGAGAGCACAGTGACACAGTGACCTGTGCTTTAGTGCCCTGAAGTTTATTTATTATTCGGCGAATTTTGAATGTGAATGTTTGCTCTGCTTTTTTTCTTTGTGTTTCTGTTTCTTTTTCACCTTTGGTCCATTTCTGGCTGCCTTATTCGTGAGTTCACAAACTTTACCACCAGTACACATTTTAACTGGGACTCTCCCCATATACTACAGAAGTCGACCACAGAAATAGATAAAAAAAAAAATGTATGTACATACAGCCAATGGTAATGGACGCTTGCATATTCGAACTATGCTGTGAGCAGTAAAGGGAGATAGAGACTTCCATCTTTCACTTTTTTTACAGCAACTTTTATTTTTAGTTTACAAACTTTTATTTAACAAAAACGTAAAAAAAAAAAAGTAATTCATACAAACAAGTGCTGCCTCTAGCAGCTGCTGCCCGTGGATGTAACAGTACACCCTTCTAAGGTGGCTATTAAATAGGGATTTTACACCTGACTCACCTCGCCTCATTAATCTCAGAGCTTCAGCTGGAGATCCTCTGCGACTAAAGACAAGGAGGTCAGCGATCATCTCCGGAGTCAGGATTTTTGCCGCATTCGTCCACTTGCTGCCCCAGCAGTCCCAATCCTCCTCTTTCTCATCCTCTGATCTGAATCCACACAGCAACTCATAATGGAAGCCTGACTCACACCTCAATGTTCCTAACCATGGTTGGGTCAAGCTTGTCCCACTCAGGGGCACAACCTGTTACCCCACGTACCGGTGGTGAAATCTGCTGTGCCTTTGTGGGTCGGTCCATCTGTCATGTTGCCTGTCACCAGGCAGTGAAGGAAGCGCAGACACAGAGTTTCATCGCTGATTTAAACTTTTTTTTAACAAAAAAAAGGCACAACGACCTAAATATTAACAAAACGGAAGACAGGACAGTTGTAATCTTAACTCAGCAGAAAGCAAGGTGACCCACAACAATAGATCTCAAATAAATTATTATTTGAACTAAAATGTTGGTGTACACAAAAATGCCGCAAAAAAAGTCCTACATAGCAACAAGGCCAACCTATAGCGGTCACTGACCGGGGATGTAACACATGCTCATATTTCCAAAACTACAAGAGAAGGCATTAAATTCAACTGTAAAAAGAATAATAATAGTAATGACACAGTCACACTAATTAATTTCCCTTTTATCCAGAAGGTGACTAAGACATGTTTCATGTCTGAAATTTGTGTTGGTGGTTTGCACCAAAGGTAATAACACTGTGTGCTTTCTGATATTGTTATACAGCCTGTTGTCTGTAAAATAATAATTATAATACAAACAGGCAAAATGTTGCCTTGAAGTAGTATTTCACTTTGGGTAAAAGTAGTATGTCACTTCGGGTAAAAGCATCTGCATAATGAATGTAATGTAATATTATGGCAGAACTTTGTATTGTTTTTTCAGTTTTTAAAGAAACAGAAAATGTGACTAATTGAAAGTGTTTTAAATGTGAAATTTTCAAGCTAAACTTTGAAAGTCTAGACAGTCACTGTGTTCTTTGTGGGCTCAGATTGTAGATGAAGTGCCCTCATCTGGACCCTTCAGCCAGTTCTCCACCATTCAGTCTGTCATCATCACTGGCTTCATCGACACGCCCACTTCTTCAATAGGACTCATCAGCTACAGCACCGACCTCTTCTACCACTTCTCTTGCCGCTACCCGCTGGAATATCTCCTCAACAACACCAAGATAGTAGCGTAAGTTTTTTAAGAAGCCCTAATCATGGTTGCCAATGTTTAATTCGTAAAATGTTTTTTGCTTGAAAAAAATGCAAAAAAAATAATGTCTAGGGTTTTGGCCTGTGGTCAGGAAAGAGGGTTCAGGCTTTCAGACACTTAAAATCTTACGTTTTGGTATTTCTGGTTTGAGAAGCGCATTCGGAATGGCTAGAAGTCACACTGACATTTCAAAGTGAATACAAACCACATCTGTATGTTTAAAAATCTGATTCCAGATGGATTCGGTGATATCAGTGTGACACATATAGACCAGTCATTTCCAATTTCATGTGTTTTTGTAACTGTCCACTCCACAGTGACTCTAGGCTCACCATGAAGTCATATTTCACCAATTTTGACTTGCAAACACAAGAACCATATCCTAACCACCATTATTGCATGCATTTGTCTCAAATGGAGAAAAACACACCTGATTCACATTCTACATGTTACCACGTAACACTGGCAGCTAACAGCTGTGACACCGGACAACACTGGAAAATACAGTAATGGCAGTCTGTTCAAGGTATTTTACACTGCCCAGTGGTTGATAGCACTATGTTGCCTAGCTAGCTGTTCAAAGTTGCAAAGAATATTTGACCTTAAGTAGACATTTGATGAACTCCTCTTATTCACTGTTCAAACAAAAACATGAACCTATTTTGAGAGATTTTTGCACTTTAGAGATTAAAGTGCAAAATAAGAATGACTCTTAATCTCAGTTTCCTGATAATGCTAGTAAAGTGAAAAATAATATTAATGCAATTATCTGTGATTTCTCAGATCATCAGTATCAGTGGCTACCAATGACAAAAATGGAAGCTTCATTGAAACTCTCAGCATGAGCGTCTACAACGTGAGTCAGTTTACCACTGATTTACTTATTGCTTTAAAGATGCTTATCCCAGCTTTGAATCTATGATCCATTCCCTTCTCAGGATTCAAACTTCCAGTATCCATTGGTGGTTCCATCTAGTGGTCTACAACTACGCACTAAAATCTTTGTTGAAGTCAAAGCTGTCAACCTCAGTGGGGAGTAAGAGCACTTTCTTTGTAGCAGTAACTGGGACAAGCTTTGAGTTTGATCTCTTTATTTTTATGAATAAGAGTTGACTAACCATCTCTTTGTGTTTGATTAATTTCAGCTTTAATCTATACTTGGATCACTGCTTTGCAACTCCATCACCCTATAATACAACTGGCAATGAACAATTTGACTTTTTCACTGTGTGAGGAATACAGTTTGTTCGTTTTTTGTTTTAAATAACTGCTTAGTCCACCATGATTTCTTTGTTAAAAATTCATCCCGCTCCTCTTGCAGATGTAATGCTTACCCTCCTGCCACAATACTGTCGAACGGCCTCTCCAAGCAGTCCAGGTTCTCCTTTGAGGCGTTCCGTTTTGTGCAGCATCGCAACCTAGACAAGTCCACTATCTACCTTCACTGCATTCTGAGACTCTGTGAGCCTGACAAGTGCCAGAGCATTATAAATGTAAGCAAAACTCATAATTATTTTTTACAATTTTACACAAAAATGTGATGTATAATGTCTGGTTGGGTTTGTGGGCAGGGCTGCAGTGGCAGAAGAAAGAGAGCTGTTGACCCAGGAACGGAGGCCACTGTGTCAATGGGCCCAATATATACTGCAAGCGACAGTACGTGTACAAACACACATCATAAATAATAACATCATTAAGTCATATATAGATACAGTTTCTACTGGAGACACCTTCCAAAGTACAGTTTTTGTCCCAAAATTAAACTGAAATTAATGACATTGCACAAGAAATTGATTAATCTATAGCATGTTTCATTTTAATTTGTAGGCATTAACCCGACTGCTTCTGCTTATGGTAAGAAAAGATTTGTTTACAGTTGTATTATTTAATGAAATACTCATGATTTGTTTGTTAAGAAGACTTAAAAGAAACAAAGACCATGATTGTCCAACTTTACATCTTAAAATACAAAAGGACACAAAGTTTTGTAAATCCTGTCCTTATGGAGTACTTTATGCCCCTTTTTGCAGCTGGTGGCTCTGTACTGTCTGCTACAAGCCAGGACAAAGTGACTGGGGCAGTGGTAGGAGCTGTTTTTGCCACCGGTGCGGCAGTGCTGCTGGTCATGGCTGGATGGTTTGTGTTGAAGAAGGTGTACTGTGTTAGTGGACTGCCTCATCTCTTGAAATAAAGAACCCGACTGCTTACCACCCGCTTTCACAGAAGCAGCCAAATTAAATCAACATGAGAAGACGCTTTGCCACCTGAGTGGATTTCCAAAGATACTCCTTCAGAAAAACTTGTACTAGTGTTCAAAATTTGGAATCAATGTTCTCAATAAAAATAATAACAGCAGCAACAACAACAATAATAATAATAATAATAATAATAATAATAATAATAATAATAATAATAATAATAATCATTATAATAATCATTATCATCATCATCATCATCATCATCATCATCATCATACATTATCATCATAATTTATTGTGTTAATGATATGGAGAAACTTCCTCACAGAAAGAGGCAGACAGCAACCAAGACTAAAAAAAGCAGACTGTTCCTCCTCATAGATGCTATGGCTATAACATTAACAAAATAGTTTTATTGTCTTCAGCATCAGGATTTTAATAATGACAGCAGAAGCAGAATAGTAACCCAAATATGTATTTACTGCCAGGCGTTAGTGTCGCTCTCACCAGAGACTAGTAGCAGCCCTCTCAGATCCACATTACTGTATTACACATCTGAGATGATTCATCAGACTTACAGAATCAGTTTAAATAGTTGTATGTTGTTTTTTCAAACTATTAGCAGGAAGTTGGTAAGCTGTAAGGGGGCCCAAATTTAATTTCCTGAGTTCTTCCTAGCCATAGGCTTACACACTATGGGCTATATATTTACCTTAGATATTTATTACACATTAGATAAAACATACTGTCCATAAATGTCTGGAATGTTAAAGTTGTGTGTCCTGTAGAGGATACAAATAGTAAATATATTTTTATATATCATTAAATAACTTGCTAAAATGCTAAATGATATCTATAAACAAGATGTGATATATCTATAAGTTATTTATATTGTGTCAAATGACAATATTATTGATATGATCCAAACCTTTGAATAGCAGTTTACTTGCATTTGATGTTCAAGCAAGGCCTGCGTGAAGATAATGCATTGTAAAGTAGAATGAAGGAGCAATAACATGAGGGGTTTGTAATCCTGTGCTTTAGGTAATGTTGCTGAAAAATTTGCATTTATTCTTTAGTGATTTATTTCTTTTGAATGATTTAATTTTTATTCTGTATCCAGTGATTCATTCTTAGGTTCTGAGCTAAGAGTTTCTTTTCCTGAGGTTTGTATTGACCTAATGATACTGTCTCAGTCAAAATGTTCAAATGTTTATCTGAAACTCTGTCCTGCGTAGTCAGTGAAGGCCGTCTCTTGTAAACAGGAGATTTTGGGTTACTATGCAGACTGAGGTCGTAGGAGAAGTGACGTCCTGCTCAGTCTGCATGAGTGAAAATAACTTTTACCAATGGACTTTTGACACCTCCTTATGGGTCGTCTTCTAGAGATTACGTAGGACAGGGTATAAGATATGATATTCTGTGTGAAGAAGACGGAACAGGTCAGGACTTGGGGGGGGCAGCTTGTCTGCTGTGTCTCTATGTTCTAATTTCTGGTCACCATCTGCAGATGATTCCAATAAATCTTTCATATGATTCAATTTGAGCAAAAACGACTCTGTTGGTTTCATTCGAGTCTCTGCACCCAAGGAGGTTATCTTGTGTGAACCCGACAGTAACATATTTCGGTTTCAAGGTTACGAATTTGCTTAGTTTGCTAATAATTTCTTTTTCTCATAACTATATTTGTGGGATTATGTGTTGAAATGTGCATGGTGTGCTTTTTCCTTTGGGAATGGTAAATAATAATTTCAGCTCTGCTTTGATTGCTACTTTAATAAGACATAAATCTGCTTTTATACTGTGTGAATATAAGAGACTGTCAAACAATTTGTTTCATTTAGGAAAATCACAGTCAGGGAAGCACAATTTCAACTATTACATCCACACCGTTTATTTTTAACAGCCGAACACTTCACATATGGACTACACTTATCTATATGTGAACATTGTACATCCAAAAAAAAAAAAAACATCAATAAAACCTGTATTTAAATAAACAGGCTGTTGTAGTTTACTGCACTATAAAGACCAGTTGGATTTCCTTTACAGTATAAAAAGATATGAAAGCTTATGAAAGTTTTCTACAAAAGATAATTCAATTTACTGTACAGTTTCATCTTGACTTCTATTTACATTACAGTGATTGTACTGGTGTGTGTGAAGAGGTGTCTCACTAGTTCAGAGTGTGCACAATGTCCTGGAGTAATGCGTTCAGTCTGGTGGAGAAATCCTCCTGTATAGATTCAATATTGACGTGACTTGATGGATCTCCTTGACTTTGCTTTTCTTCAAGGTCAACTATTTGCTGCTCTAAATTCGCGATAAACCTTTGATTCTGAGCTGAAGAACTCTGGCAGAACTGGAGCACTTTGTTATCGGCTTCGAGTACCACAGGCTGCGCTGAAGTCAGGAGGCCTGCTAGCGAGACTTTTAGTGCCGCCACCTTGCCCTGTACCTCCAGGCTGAAGGAAACAATCTCCTGACCCAGTCTGGCGGTCACCTCTTCCCACAGCTCCTTCCTGCTTCCATCCCGGTCCTCCTCAACTGCCTCAAACGCCTTCGTTTTAAAGTTCTCAAAGGCAGTGGTCCTTTTCCGATGGCTCTCATCTAGAGATTGACCAATCTTCTCTGCTGCTTCTGCGTAGCTTAAGGGTCCATCCACTTGCAGATCCTTGAGGTCCTGAAGACTCAAGGTGAGCTGGCTGCAGAGCTCCTGGCTGTTGGAGTCCAGGGCCCTCTGAAGCTCCCTGGTGAAGGGGGCCAGGAGCTCGCGGATGTTCGCTGGGGTGAGGTGTGGGTGGGTGGGGTAAGGAGACAGCCTCTTCCTGAGCTCCAGCAGCTCTTGTCTGAGACGAGCCCGAAGCCGCTCAGACTCCTGACTCAGCTTGTGCCTGAGCTCGGCTGCCATTGGGTTCTGGGCATCCTGTGAGTACAGATTACTGCTCACAACGTGGCTCTTCCACATTCCACTGCAACAAACAGAGCAACATGAAATAAATTCAGAACTAAGTCAAGAAATTTTTCCTAATATTATTAACCATACAATTCTCCACATATCAGCTATCAAGACATTCTTGGTGTCAAAATTTTGCCTCTTGAATTTAGCACTGGAGCTAAAAGGCTAATGTTGCAAACAAATACAATAAATAAATTGGGATTCAAATTTTTTCCACATATACAGCACTCCAACATCTATAAACCCTCTAAAACCACATCTGGCTTTTATTTAAAGTAATGAACACTTTTTAATGTTTGGATATATGGTATAAAAAGGATATAAACTTTCTAAAATATCTTTAGAACATATTTTTTAACTTTTAGGCTTGTAAATGCCATGCAAAATTCAAGAAGAAAGCATTGAATTCCAAACATGTCTTGGCTGATTGTCTTCTTTTAGAGTACAGAAGTCAGCTGTCCCAGCTATTTCACTATTGATATTAAATACAAGAAACTGTAAAAAAGACTCACTTGAATTCCTTGTTGACATCAGCTTTTTCAATAGCCAGGTTTGCAGTTCCTTCCTGGACACTCCATGATGCTTCTTGACCGGAAACATCTTGCTGAATTGGAAATGCTACAGGGTGGACAGCGAAAGGAGGTTATCCTGTAATCTGGTTTCTAAACCCCAACATTGTGTAGATTGTTTAAAATATAAATGCACTCATCAAAATCGACAAACCTGTTGTGGTCACGAAGGCCCAAGCCAAGATCAGAAACTGAAACAGCATGTTCTTTTTACTTCTGTTGCCGAGAGTTTGTTTTGTCAGTCTGAAAAGAAAAAGACAACATGCAGTTTGAAAACTGGATCTTCTCAAACCTTAACAATCAGGCCCTTCTGGAGATCAAGGCTGACAAGTCAAGTCAAAAGGCTAGCTATTAATGTGTCATGTGTCTGTCTCTTACCTTTCGCTCAGGGTCTGTTTGAGAGCTCCTCAGCCCCTTTCTTTTAAACTAGTCCCTTATCAGAGACCTTCATAGACCGCCATGTCAACAAGAAACACGTGGAGGGTCATTATGATAACAGATCGCAGCAGGATGCGACACTCACCCCCTCTGATTGGCCACTTCAAAAGCTGACATGTTCTCTGCAGCTCTTGTTCAGAGTAATCCCTGCGGTGTCGCATCAAGGCCGTCGCTGACGCACCTGCGAGTCGTGTGAGGTCATAACAGGCTCTGAAACATCAACTGCTATTTTTTCTAGGTGTTTTTGAATGGATTGGAACTGATAAGCCCTTACCATTTAAAGTGAATGGCAAAGGCCTGTCATAATGAGAGGGTTCATAATAAGATAAGATAAGAAAGAACTTTATATATCCACCGGGAAATTCTTTGTTCAATTAAACACGAACAGGAGTAAATAAAGAATGACAATAACAAGAACAGAACAGAACAGTAGAATAGTGCAAATATAATATCAGATATACTAACAAAGCAACAACATAACTATGGCATCTATAATAAAATAACATTATTTTTACACACTATTAGGGCAAGTAGTTAAGAAAGTAGAATAGTGTTTGGTCCCGTGGTCATAAAAAGTGACATAGTGTTTGTAACTAACATGAGTAAAAAGAAAGTTAGCAGCATCTGATTGGGGGTGACATAGACATTCAATAACATACAGATGAGTAAATGAAAGCAGATGAGTAATATTGCCCAATCCAAGTGAGAACCATCTGACATTATTAATCCTGAGAAAATCACCCACATAGTCAAGCATAGCCAAAAGGGGCAGTTTGGCTATGAATAGAAATGTCACAGTTATAGAGAGTTCATTCAGTTGCTTGTGTGATGAAAAAAGCTGGCTCATTTACTTCAAACAAATATAGGGATCCCTGCCCTGACACAGAAAAGACCCACAGAAAGTTTGTATAATCCAATGATAGTTGCTCAATCTCATCTGCAGAGAACAAAGGTGCTGTTTGTTGTGCTGCTATTTGATTTTTTTTGCCTGCATTTGCTGGAACACAGCTAGTGATAAAGTCAACAGTGAAGGTCTTCTGTTGATCATTTGCAGTCCTGTTTATAATGATTTATTATGGTAAATAGGCCCATTTTGCTCACATGACTTCCCAAACCCCCTAAGAATTCTGAATGTCCTTCTCAAACTCCATAGGCTTGAACATTTGTGAGAATTGAGAATTCCAGGGACTGGTTGTGGTATTTGTCTTACTTTGCCTATTGATTATTTCCTGTGTGCAAATAATCTGAACGTGCGGAATGTTTTTTGGTTCAAGCCTGCTTGTCCTTGGAGCCCCCACGTTTTCAAACAGCAGCTTCAAAGAGAGGCAAGAGAGGCACTGGCATACCTGTCTGTGGTGACGAGAAAGGCTAAATGAAAACATGTATCATGAACACAGTGCCTTTAATTACTCATAACGGATACCTTGTGCCTTGGCCCAGCTTTGCCCTGGGACGTTACCGCTTGTCGAAAAGATTTTTGTAGGTTTTTCTTTCCAAAGCAATACTCTATTGAAATCTTATTTTTTGTTTGTATAAAGCACAACAGTCACTATGAAACACAATGTACTTAAAATATTCTTAATTCTACCTTAATTTATGCACCAAACACCTTAATTTGAAT
>JBBKCR010000001.1:16765700-16792482 GCA_037577295.1 Ladigesia roloffi
CTCTCTTTCTTTCTCTCTCTCTCTATCTCTCTCTCTCTGTTTCTCTCTCTCTGTCTCTCTCTCTTTTTCTCTCTCTCTCTCTCTCTCTCTCTCTGTCTCTCTCTCTCTGTCTCTCTCTCTGTCTCTCTCTCTCTCTCTCTCACATTAACTCAGTATTCTTTGTACACTGTTTGCATATTCACACATATTCTAAAAATAGCTATATGCTATTTAAAAATAGTTGTAGAAGTTATATCACTATAACTTGCTAAAAGTAGATTATACCACTGTTCTGAAGGCTAAAGACACAATATCTGTTAAGGCCGAGCACCCATGCATACACTGAAGTCACTTAATAAGTAATCACAGTTCAGCTAGTTAAGACCATGCTTATACAGAAACTGGTCTTTACATTTTGATTGATCTGAGGTTTTAGGTCATCTAAGGGAGGGAAAGTAATTTTGAGGCTTCTTGGCTGTTAGCATGCAGAGTAAGTTGCTATAAAACCTGATAACTTTGGATATAACTCTTCAATACATAAGGGCCTGTAAATGGGAACATACATCAGTTTCGCACTCTTATATCTGCACAACTTACATATTTGTCTAATAGCAGTTTTCATATAATTCATAGTAGTTACTAAATAGTCACTTTTATTAGCCCTAAGGTTTAATAGGTAAACATAGTGCTTGTTTAATCTTAAGCTGTACCAGTTTGTTTGCTTTCCCAACGTCCAAGTTTTACAATATAAAGGCTGATAGTTTTTACCATCGTATTTGTCTGGATGTTGGTATTATTTTGTGCTGCTTATACCAAGTGTAAGTTTCTTAATTCTTTATTGCTTTCATACTGATAGCAGTGTGCACTCCTATTAAATACAGCGTTTTTTGTGGCTGACATTCCTGTAGATTATCTGACACTAGTAGATTTGGAGGAGAAGAAGATTCTTCAAGAAAAGACAGCAAAAGAGGAGCTGGAAGGGGGTCAAGAAGGGGTGGCTGTGGTGCCTGACTTGCTGAAAAAGTTAGACAGACCCAGTGAGGTCAACCTCTACTACCATGGGGGAGTGGAGCTTCTCTTACAGGCTGTCGAAGACAGTGAGTGCACAGATTACTTCCTTTATGTGCTTCTTCTTTCAGCCTGTATCTCACTACTCTTGTCAGATAATCTCCATCTAGCTGCAGAGGGAGCTGGTTCTGCAGGAACACCTAATGCATTTTGTCGAGCAAATTAGTGTTGAATATGTAACTATATCTGACTTTGTGTCATCTCAGCAGCCAAGACAATAATCATTTTGCTCAGGATCAATAGGTAGAGGACAATGGTGGGGAGGTGGCTGGGTACAGAGGTCTCATTGATCCTCTTGTGTTCTTCATTAACAGTTCATGATGAGGACATTTTTATCCACACCAGGGCCCTAGGGGTAGCCTTCAATGCCGCTAGGAATAATAATAATAATAATAATTTTTATTTATTTAGCGCCTTTCCAGAGCTCAAGGACACTTTACATATACAATGAGTTAGAAACAGGAACAGGAGGGCCAAGGAAAAACCCTAATAAGAGCATCCAGTTTGAATAACCATTGAATAAAATCAGCATATTCCTGTTCGCTTAGTGCTTCATTTATATTCCTTAGGTGCAGTTGAAGAGCACCAGGGTTGTCTATGCACTTTTCTAAGCAGGTCTTTTATTTTGAGTACTCCAGGTTTTAGTTTGGGGCTTAAGAGTCCCAGCTGACCGGAGTTTAAGTAGATTAACTAATTAAAACTTGTCATTGATGCTTGTGTTTAGAGTAGGATTATTTATTTTAGATTTACTGCCTGGACAAGCAGTCCATTTTATATTTCTAAACCTGACATTTGACAGCTTAAAAATGTAATATGATACCTATGTTAAATACTTGGGAATACAGTTAAAGTATTATGCGTGTTGGTAACAAAAAAAGGCAACAAACCATGCCTTAAAAGCTTTTTAAAATGAATAGCTCCCAGCCAGATCTCTGGACAAAGAAGATGCCTGAATGGGCCTTTTGTTGTCTAATTTCTTTCTGCAAAAGGTGTACTGCTCTCAGCTAGATAAGACTGTTGTCCCTGGCTCCTAATGAGTTTTTGTTTCTTTCTTTCTCTCTTTCTCTCTTTCTCTCTCTCTCTCTCTCTCTCTCTCTTTTTTTTTTCTCTCCCTCTCTCTCTCTCTCTTTTCTCTCTCTCTCTCATTTTCTCTCTCTCTCTCTCTTTTTATTTCTCTCTCTCTCTGTCTCTTTTGCCCTTGACTATAAGGGATAGTGTTTCTAAAGCCAGTCAGGGGGGTTTGGTGTTGATATGTGGCTCTCACTACACACCTCATTCCACTGACAGTGTCCACTATTGCTCTTAGGTACTGGGCAGACATTATTCCGATTAAACAATGGCTTCAGTATCATTGCTGGCAATGACGTTGTAAGGAGGTAAGGTTGCTGAGGATGTGCTTCTGACAGATTGTGATAAGTCTTGACCATTTGGAACATGTTTATGTAATGAGTTCTGGTAATTCCTTTAGGGCCTCAATGCTTTTGATGATGCAGCGCCTGAAGCCTTTTACCATGAGACTTTATTGCTGTGAATTGTGCCTGGAGAGCCCTTAATTCATTGCAGACTTAGATGTCTCAGACAGCTCTCTTCATCAGTAGCCTTGTGGGCCAATTTTGAAATTACTGTATATGAATGAACTAATTTGAATACATATTAAGTTTCAGACTTGTGCTCTCTGGTCTGATGGTTTTGCCTCTAACATGCATTCAGTTGTGTTTGTTGTAATTCAACATGATTTGCAGTGAGCATTGAGCATGGAGGTGTGCTTTATGACTCCCTGCACCTTTTATCTGTCTCTTTTTCCTCTCAGCTGTCTCGCACAGACTTCAAAAGAACCGTACAGCGAGGAGCTGTGTGTGTCTGTTCTCAGATTGTGGAGGGCAGTTTGTTGTGGAAATGGTAGGTATTGCTGCTTCACTTTTGAAGCTTTCATGTATTTTGGGATTTTCCACACACTTTAATGGCAGCTTGCTCAAGTTTGTTGGCATCACATGGAAACAACATCAGTGTGGGTTTGATGACAACATGTCACATGAACACATTTCTACAGAAATGAAACTCTTTGTGTCCAACACAATTCACCATTTCTTTTACAAGAAAGATTTCAGTGTTTTGAAACCTGACAAAAAGTTAAATAAGCTATTGTTAAATATGCAAAAATAAATGTGTTTAAAAAAGACTTTGTCTGTTAATCAGTCAGTTTTGATTATCTAAGGCAGATCATCTTCATTTTTAATGGTTGTAATGTATTTGTCTGCTTGATGGTGGAACGATATTTAGCAAAGTCTATTTACAAAAGATGACTAATTATTTTATTGCTCCTCAGTTTTCTTGTTTCTTTGCTTTCACTCACAGAGGAAAATCAGAATTTTTTACTGCAGTATCAAAGCACAAGAGAACAGATGATCCACTTGTTAGTCTCACAGACATCAACTGTCCAGCAGGCATGCCTAAAACTGCTCTGCATGTACTCTGAGACACAACATGGGAGGTGCTTGCTGATTGAAAATCTCAGTCTACAAAGGTAAGAGATGTTATGTGCTTGGAAAGTGCCCATGCGTTGAAAAGACATAAAATACAAAAGTAAAAATGACTAAAGAGGTCTTGGTTAGACACATGGTTTTAGGAGGGAAAAACTTTAATTGGTATAGCAGCAAGTTATTTGTAGAATCTCCCTACTCCCTCTTTAAATAACTGCTTTTAAAGGTTTAAGGGAAACAAACTGGTTCTTCTGTGGCATCAGTCCTAGTAACCTTATTTGTATTAATAAAATCCAGCTGACAAACATTACAGTTACAAACATTAATACTTTGGGATTAATCAAAGAAAGAGTGTAGCACGGATCTGATTCATAAATTGTGTTTGGTGGATCTGCTTACTGAGTCTTCACTTTCCATTTTACTTGCAGGATGGTAGAGAACTTGATGGATTGCGTATGTAATGATGTCCCGTCAGGCAGCATGGCACTCACGGTTTTGGAGATGTTGGCTGGAGAATATAAGTAATGCTCAGTCAATATATTTACTCCCACTTCACGCCCACTGCCCTCCCTTGCCACATAGATGGATGAGAACAGAAAAGAGAACAGCTCCTTCTCAGAAAACCTGCACATGACCCATGCAAGACCCTATTATATGTCCATACATCACAGCCCAAAAGAATAAACTGAGATGTATTTAGATTCCTTCAGTTCAATAGCCAAGGCCCTGTGAGAATGCAGAATGAACAGGTTTGGGACATCCAATCCATCACTGTTCAGTTTCCCACCACTTCATTTTATGTAGTAGAAAAGCCTCTTACTTTCACAATCCATTCAACCTCTAATCAAAGGTGTAAAGGTTGGATTATACTTGGTTGATGCAGGCAAATACCATATTCATCGTCAAATTCAGAACTTTAGATCTGGTAGTGTGACAGGCGTTTATTATTTTCAGATGTTCTTACATAGGACTGGCAGTGCAATACATTTACACTATTATTTGGTATATTAGTTTGTTATGTCTCTAGGTTCCTACTACTTGCATGTTCTCACCTCAGCACAGAAGTCCTGGTCAAAAATGCAGCATACTTTGAGCCCTCTTGTAAGTGGCCAGAGAGTTTTTAGACCAGTTCAGTTTGTTGTCTATGTACACCAAGATAGTTTTAGTCCTCAACAATCTCCACATTCTCCCCCTTAATGGACAGAAAAGGGACAGGAGACAATGGTCTTCTCTGGACCTCCACCATTTCTTTGGTCTTGTTAATGCTGAGCTGAGCTGCAGCCCATTGTATTGTTTTGAAAGTCAGATGTGCACAGGGTAAAGAGGAACAGAAATGTTCCCTGAGGTGCTCCAGTGCTACACAGCACTGTGTCAAACCCACATGCCTGTAGTTACACATTCTGTGGCCTTTCAGTCAGATAGTCCATAATCCCTCAGTCTAGGGGATCATGAACCTGCATAACAGACAACTTACTCCCCAGTTGGCTGAATAGTGATGATACACCACTCAAAAATTGTAATACTATCTCAGTTAAGAAAAATCCAGTTGATATCGATTGAACTGAGTCATTCTTAAAATGCTCTTAAACTGTTAGCATTGGAAGTATGTAATTACCGCAAGTGTTAAATAAGGAAAAGTCAATAATTAAGTCTTTTAAATGAGACTTAAATGTGTTTTTTCAAGTCTAATGGTATTTGCTCCTTTTCTTGTGAGATGCATACAGTAATGAACTCTAAATTCAATAGTCTTTTGAATTTGAAATTGCTGTTATTCTTGAGCCTGTGCACGACTCATAATTCTACACCTATGACAGGTTTCAACTGAGTATAATAAAATATAATCTAAACCAACTCATATAAGACAAGTTGGAACAACAGAAGTAAAATGAAATCTATTTCAATGTATTTAGTGACATTTTTCTGATAAAGAGTCAAAATATTTTGATATTTAAATTTGCAATTTGGTTCCTTTCTTTGCAGGTTTCGTACAAAGTGTAGAGAAATTTTTACAGAAGTTTGTGCTCCTCCTTTTGAGCGTTTGCTGGTAAGGTGTTTTTTGCCTTGAATTTCAAAAAACATTCACATCTTCAACTTTCTGTTGTGTAATGTGTTTAATTTCATGGGTAGGAAAATAATGTAGCTTCCAGCCAAGATTTGCTACTCCCCTTTATTTCCGTGATTGGGGCCATGTGTCGGGATGAAGTGATTTGCAACAAGATGGCAAGTCGTGAAGAATTTTGGAAGTGCGCTCTCAGTGCCATGGTAAATTTGAGTTTGTGAGATAACTTCCCTGACATAAAGGAGTGTCCAGATAGTTTGTCCTTGAGCACCACTGAATAATGTATAACATTTTACTGGCTTGAATTTTGATGACGAGTTTGCTGTGTGTGCTGTGAACTATGAAGAAAAATCCACACTTACACAAACACTCATTTTTGACATCAGCTCAAAGTTTTAGAGATCCACATCTCACATATAAATTAGAATTAATGTTTTTGTTCTAGGAGCGCTGTACTACTCCCGAATACAGAAAAATTCTGTATCCCCTCCTTGGATTGATGATCAACACATCCTCTAATCCCATTCCTGTTATCCAAGTAAGAGGGGTAGGAAATGTTCACTGGCTGAGACTGTTTTAACACATTGATTGTGTAGAGAAAGGGAGGATGTTGACCTGGACCTTACAGGAGAGAAGCATAATGAAGTCTGGAAAAAATTGAAGGTGATATAGCAGAGATGTTTTGTGTGTCTTGGGGTTTATCACACAGGATCATGCTATTGTGGGCTGCAGCAAGTGTGTCGTCCTGCTGAGTGATCCTGATGGGGGCATCATCACGGTGAGTGTGTTTGTTGTGTTTGTGTGTTTTCACCAAGACCAACATGAAAATAACCCCTGGCTCCCACATTCGGAGAGAAACTGCTCATTCTAAACTGCATGTTATGAGTAATGTGAATCCATGCTTATTAATGAAATCATGTTTAAAAATACTAATTACCAGTGACTGGGATTGTAGAGCATGCACACAAGAGTGTAGTGTTAAACATGGTGTGGTCAAGTGTCACAACTAGTGATGAATTTCATATATGGCTATAAAGTTGTTGGGGTTTTTACAGTGTAAAGTCTAAATATGCCCCCAAACAATTTTATTTCATTTTAAAGATAGCTTATTACATTATATGTAATCATATGTAAAGGCAAACCCTTATCTGTACTTTTGTTTATACTGAACTGCTGTCCCCTGCATGGCTAGATTTTAAATACTGATGTTACCCCTGTATAGACTGTAATTCACGCAGACCATTTTCTTTGGTATAAGCAGGTAATAAATTACGTAATTTACAGTAATGAGTATACAGGGCTTTAAGAATAAAATGAAAAACTTGAGAATACTCAGTGCAACACTTAAGATACCTCACAGGGCTACAGCCAATCAGCAGCTAGGAGAAATAAATAACATTCTCTGATTCGCTACTTTCAGAAATGCAGAAGATGTCTGCAGTTTCCACAAACAATTATTAGTTCGGTTGTGAGAAAAAATCAGCGAGAAACTGAAACCCTTACTTCTGCCATGGCAAAATATTTGCTGCCTAAAAATTTAATTTTTGCTTGGGTAGCATTGTAAGCTCTAGGGAATTCGTCCACGATGCGTGGAAGCATTTACATAATAATTCAATTAGGGGCCCTAGGCATAAGCCCAGAGACAATTTTCTCTGACTATGTAAATGATGCTTTGCACGCTGTCTTCCTGGCTTTGCCATGTTGGCGTATCAAAACTCCCAAGCTGTTTTCAGCGTACAATTATGACAAAACAGTCGCGCTCGCTGTTGAATAATGTAGTGGATTGCTGACTTACAGTACTAGCTTTTCTGTGCTCAGATAACACCTAAACAGGAGTCGGGACAAGTGCATAAAGGGTGAATCTGTCATGCTTCTCAGCACCTTTATGGTTCCATCCTGCGAGTGAAGTCAGTATGACTTTCTGCTTTTGTCTTTGGGCTTCAGAGGGCTGCCGGTTTGCTGAGTGTGTTCTTGCCGAAGTCAGCAGCTGCCACTCATAAGGTCGTGAAGCAAGGAGTGGTGAAGAGACTGCTGAAGATTCTGAAGGTTTAACACATGGGCACATTAGCCTCTTTTGCTTTTTCAGATTTAAAAATATGAAAGTATGTACATGTTAAAAGAATGAAAATCGTAATCCATTATATTTATTGTTCGGGCCAATATTTAATTATAATCACAAGTTTGCTGAAATGGCTAACATGCTTCTGATTTTTTCTGTCAGGGAGGAGGGATGACAAGCTCGAGATACTCCATTAAAGCCCTTGCAGCGTGTACTGCCTTCAGCCAGCAGGCCTGCGAGGAGCTGGTGAAGTTTGACAGGAGTACGTATTGAAGGGCAGGGAAAGTGCATTAGAGGGTGCGACTGAATACTCCAGATGAACTTTCAGTCTATGTGCTGAAATTTTGAAATGAATGTGTTTCTTTAGGGCTGGTGACTGTGAGGAGACACTTGGGCAGCAGTGAGCAGGCAGTGGTGGGGAATGCAGCTCTGTGTCTGGGGCATTGTTTAGCAGTGCAGGGAGCTGCTGCCAGCCTCCTCGGCACAGACTGTGTGCCACTCTTGCTGAGCCATGCTGCCGATGACACCAACAGAGTAGCCGTGCAAAAGAATTCTGCCATCGCTCTGGGGAAACTGTGCCGAGCCGAGCCCAGGTAGACCAACAGCTATCAGCTCCCACCGCCTCACTACTCCATTACACACACTCACTGAAATAAGCAGCAGCAGAGTTACAGATTACTGACCAGCCTATATACCCTGAATGGCCTGTTATTAGGTATTGAACATAAGAAAAACACAAGCATAACAAACTCTGATTATGTAGAGAATAAAAATGCGGCCAAACTGGTTAATTAATAAACCAATTTCCTCCTCTGTACTTTTGCTCAGTGACTTTTTTTTTTGGGTATACCTAACCAGTATACACACATCTGATGAATACGGATAGAAGCAGTAGCTTCACAATTTGTCAGGCACCCTGTCCTATTTCACCATACATATTATGCGGATGGTGAACCATTCTCACCACAGCAGCAACACCATCATGGTAGTGGCAAGTGGTACAAGTCTCCGGTGTATATTGCAATTCAGTGTAATAAGAATACAGAGCAAGGCAGTTAATTCTGTACTAGGGTATGTATTCAAAGATTAGTAAGGGGTCATAAGGGGATATATTGAACTCATATTTACTTCTTCGGCTTACTCACTATTACTCAACTGGACTCTGTAAAGGTGCTTTGTGACAACCTGCTTGTAAAAAGCGCTGTATAAATACATTTGAATTGAATTGAATTGAATTGAATTGATTGTATTCAGTTGCTACCAGGGTAGTTACATTTTAGATTTGCAAACGGTTCTGTAGACAGTTACCTCTAATTTAACAGTATGGCATCAATCTATAAAGGGCCATTTCTGTCTTCCAGCACAGATATTACACCTAAAATATTGTTCTCAGCGTGATGTAATTCAGGAGAAACTCTTGGCAGACCAAGAGAACTGTCACCTCTCAGAGGAGGCACTCTGACACACTTTGGCTGCATTAGAGAGTCTGTTTAGGTCAATAACTGAGACTGAGGGTAGATGCTGGGAATTTATTAGACACACTAGGTTGTGGTGAAGCCATAAATCAGCTGCAATAATCATATAGGAACAAAATTGATGTTTATGTGCAAAGCAATCTGCTGATGATCCTTTATCTGTTTTAAACATTTAAAATCTATAGCATTTGCCTTTCTTGTTCCTGTTTTAATTAATTGAAATGCTGGTCTGAGTAAAAAAAAAAACTAAATCTGATGACTCTGCT
Organism: Ladigesia roloffi; assembly: GCA_037577295.1. Classification (NCBI taxonomy): domain Eukaryota; kingdom Metazoa; phylum Chordata; class Actinopteri; order Characiformes; family Alestidae; genus Ladigesia; species Ladigesia roloffi. The sequence goes on from JBBKCR010000001.1 coordinate 16,775,087, forward strand.
AACTTTCAGGCACATTGTTAAACTCAGGGAGCTTAATGGTTTGGAGATACTTCACTCCTGTATGAAACTGATTACATAAGCACCTTCCTGCCATTCAATCTTCAAGCTCCAACCAGATCGACAGCACAGACATGCTCAGACACCGAGGTGCTGCCCAGAGATTTGCAACCAGGATGATCTTCAGATAAGCCACCGCTACTCAAGGCTGGTCTTTATTATGCAGCTGTTCTCTGTTCATTTATATTACAGGAGCTTGACGTCGGCTCAGTAGATTACATGCGGCCCAAGGACAATTCATGTTTCAATTTTCTTCCTTCTTGAATGGCTGACTTTGCATGTCTGTGTGGTTTGATTGCATTTCCCTCTGTTGTACCCAAATAGAGAAATAATAGCTGTTGTATGTATTTGTTTTAATGATTAATAAACCTATTTGTTCCTTATAATGAAACAGGAAAGCTTGTAGAGCCTTCACATTGGTAAACAATAATGAGCCTCTGCTCATAATTTGTGGAAATGATATTGAAACTAATTTAGCCGACACACACTTTAGCAAATTTCATGAGCCTGTTCTCAAATGAACCACAATGGAAAGTAGGATAGAGTGATTTCACATCGGATAGAACATTACATTGAAATAACATTTTTTAATAAAAGATTGTAATAAAAGTTTTTATTTTTCTGATGTCATCTGTTTGCAGTCTGTTACTAGAAATAGTCTAGAAATATTACTGTCTAGAAAATACCTGGTGGCCCCCAATCAAAGTTGATTTAGAGACCCCTAAATTTGGCTCTTGAGACTTGCACAAGTATGAGGAGTGGTGTCAACCAGACCCTTAGGAAACTGCTTAGAAACTCTTACATTACTTTTACATTATTCTTATCAGAGCCCAGATGACAAATATGACATCAGAAGTATCTTCTTTGGTTTTTCATTCAAGTGCAGAGGTTGGTCGTCACACAGAACTAGTTGTTGAATGATCGCAAATTACATAAAAGTGATTATAAAGTCAAGCAAGTCTGTGTTTGTATCTCCATGCCTAAGGATTTATTTAACCAAGCTTCAAAGTGCGAAATAAAAAAGCTCATTAGGAGAACTGGGGAAAACTGGCAGGCCATGAATCTGTTTAATAATGGATTACGTGAATACTGGCTTATCATTGCAGCTCACCCAAGTTAACACGGATGGAAAATAATACTCAGCAGATACATAATCAGGGTGATGAATGAAAATGTTCTCACAGAGCCGTTTTTGTCATTGGACTTCTTGTTTTGTTCACATGTCCGTTATCTAATCGAAGTATAAATGAGCAGACAGGCAGACAATTCTTTCAGGATGTGCTGAGCAGTCCAGCAGTGCCTCTCAGAACGCAGATCTTGACCGGAATTATTTGATATTGTAATAACTAATTTAGCATCAGTGCTTTAAAAATGCTTTGTTCATATTCAACAGTAGTGGCAAAAAAAGACTGGTAATCATGGAGTTTAGTTTTATATTTGTCGTGTTTGGACTTACAGGTATGTAATTGAATTTGCTTCTTGAAAAACACATTTTATATAAAACATCTATACCAAACAATGACAAGTGCAGTGTAATTGCATATTAATGCCGTTTTAATTTCCAGTTTGATCTCTTCAGAGAATATTCAGAATGTTAACGAATTTATTATAAAAGCCACAAAAAAAATTCTAAAATAATTTCTGTATAGGTTGCTTCTCCTACACTTTTGAATTTTTGTTGAATAGTTTAACTTATATTTTTATATTACACCAATTGTCCGTGTGTACTCTTAATATAAATTTTATATGAGAAAGACTAGCTTTCTACCAGTATAGTCACACTTTAGAATGTATTTGCATTTTAATGCTTGTATTGTTTTTTTGGATCTCACTCAGTTAATGCTAACAGTGAGGAGCAAGACTACCGGTCCCTGCAAAATGAGAGCATACCCTACTCAGCTGCTCTGCGATCAAAATACCAAAACAACTTCAGTAACCACAGTAGGAAAGCCTCTACGGAGAGCCTCCCTCACCTCACTGTGGCTCTAATCGGTTCTCCAGGGACAAATTTGTTCCATGCGCCACATGAAAGGCATCACTCTACCACTTTAAACATCACAACTGATACTGCTGAAAGGGTAATTAGCTTAAGAGGAGAGGGGTTTGTTTTAAACCATGGGTCAGAGTCGTTCAGCTCAAGTGAGGCTAGCACATCAGCTATGCATCTGACCTCTGAAGCAGATCTTCTGTTGATCTCCGATCAGAAGGAAGAGGAGCGAGTTGTTAGTTCAGCACAGGCTGGATCTGGGCTGATGGTTACTGCTCATGTATCCAGAGGCAAGGAAAAGATTGCAGCCTCACTTCACGCTCCACTTAATAGCAAGAGTCAAAGAGCCGTGGAGTCGATTACTCTTTTGCCCGCGAAGAGCATTCCCATGCTATCAGCTTCTCATCCAGCAGTAATTGATGACCTTGGGGAGGCAGCTGAGATTGTGGAAAGACAAAGAAAAAGCACAAACGAAAACAGAACTTTGAAGTCATTGGGAGGCTCTAATCCTCTGAATAGCACTGAATCGGATTTCACCAATGGAGAAAAGATCTTTGTGCAAATGGGCAGCCCCACCATAATGCCTTTGACAGCTGAGCCAAACAGAGCACAGTTAGTGACTGAGGGTGGTACTGCTGAAGTTCAGAAAATGGTTGGCCCAGAGCCTGGAGAGGGATTCAAAACAGGGCAGGCAGGTCAGAAAAATATGCAAACTCTGAGCTTAGTAACCTCTCGCAACAGTATCTATGATGTTGACACTCTATTACCATTGCTGTCATCCAGCCAGGAGGTAGTTAAAATAACAACAGATGGCCCTAAATCACTCACCACCAAGGGCCATGCAAGGATAGCGAGAATATACACTAATGCTATAGATAAAAAAGTGAATGATTCCAAGTTTTCCCAACATTTAGAGGTCCACTTTCCAAAGACTGGCAAATTACATGTAACACGATCATTTGTAACCCCCTCCTTGACACCTAAGTTGCACAAGATTCTGTCTACAGGAGATGAAATCGAAGTTGAACCAACAGTCTCATCAACTGGAGACCGACAAGTGGAAACGACAATCTACTCACCTCCTCAAACAGTTCAGCCATCTCAACGCACCACACTAGTCCAAGATGAGGCGAGATTCAAGTTTCTAGTTGCCCTTCCGTCCAAGTTCACAGATGACACTTTAGTTTTAATCAAAGTTAAAAATGCCACTCAACCTGAAAATGGTTTCATCATAGCCCCTCAGAACACTTCATCCCATGACAGCAATTTTGTCCATATGTCTGACCACTGCTGCAAAGCTTCTATTGAAAATGGAACTTTTGATCCTCAAGGGGAAGAAAACCCTGACGAGTTATCCCTAACCGAAAACAGAACTGAGCATTTTCATACATTAATTTTTAAATCTATATTTAGTGCCCTAAGCTCCGTGCCATTTGCTGTTGCGTTGAGAAATGGGACTGTGTCTGCCCAGAAAACAAATGAATCAGAGTCGACACTGAACAGTGGAAAGGCTTTTACCAAGCTGACCACGAGATTACCGATCACACAGTCTAACAGTACTAACAGTATCCGTCACCCCGATCAGCTGCAGAACATACCCACTCCCATCCAGGCCCCTTCAAGGGAAATACAGTATTCATCACCAGTCTTTAAAGGCCACGCTGTCACTTACAGTCCCATCAAGCAGCTTTTAATTTCTTCCATGATGGGAAGTGCAAAGCCTTTGACTCGTCTTCAGTCTGCCCGTGTCCTACAAGAACACCCACTGATTTCTCTGTTGGGATTCTATGCATCTGCATCTAAATCAGTGACTTTTCAGGAATTCAAAAAAGTGCAAGTCTTGACAAGTGTCCATCCTATTGATGAAAACAGAGAGTCCACTGTGAAACTGCCAACAATGCTTTTTAAGAGGCTAATCAGGACCACCAAAACCAGGCCACTAACAGGAAAAAGCTCAATACATTCTTCTCTCTTACAGTTTACCAGGACACCCGGGTCAGACCAGAGGGACACTTTGTTTCTGAGGGTGTCTACTGTGACACCTGGCCCTCTAACATTTACCACCAATGTTCCAACAACTCCTGCTTCTTCAGAAAACATTGCCACAGCTTCTATTTTGGACACAAAGCCGGATATTTTCTTCTTCACATTATCAAATAAAAGGCTACCACCACAGGAAATGCTGCCAGTCAGCTCATTGCATCCTGGTGGTCCAGCTGTCACCTCAAAGCTTCCAGAAATAACTGAGAGAGATGTAATTAACAGAGATATGTTTACAAATCAGACTTTAATGACTGAGCAAGCTAAGGAAAAACATAATTATAGTGCACAAGTGCCAGCATCTATTGAAAATGCGATACTTGAGAATAAAAGTCAAGTGGAGCTGAAAATGCAGCTGGAATCGAAGCAGTTAACTGTATTGAAACTAGAAAGCTCTACTGGTGATGTAGTACTTGACCAAAATGATCAGAAGACTTTTAACATGCAAAACTATCAGGACCCCGCAACAGTTCCACTGCAAAACATTGTGCCATCCCTTCAAAGTCGAGGCTGGGATTTACAGGAAACCACTAAAGGCCAAATGAATGCATCTGTTTCACCAGATGTTTTTGAGAATTTTCAGTCTGCTCAACCTTTGGCTTCTGCTGCTAATACCCCCAAAACTGTTGGACAGACGATTAATCAGGCAAGTTTTATCGGCTCTACTTCATCATTCATTATAAGTGATTCATCAGATGAAAAGGACATTGCTGGCTCACTACTGCCAGATCAAACCACCCAGAATACAGCCTCTGCAAGCCAAGGCTCCAGTACCACTGAAGACCTTCAGAAGAACACTGTAAATATTTTGGCTGTAAAACCTGTGATCTTGAACCCATCAGCTTCTGCGGCACCTGAGCAGCTTGCAGGCTCCCTGAAATCTCTCCATCCTGCTGGTAGCATTCCTCTGCAGTCCACTTCACGCTCACTGCCTTCAATCCAATCAGCGATGCTGACAGACTTCTTAACCACATTGAGAGCACGTCCACGTACCCTGGAGCCACAGATTCTGCCCCTACTTGATGTTGGAGAAACAGTTATAAAGGAACACTCGACACAAACCATACAGCCATCTATTACTGAGGGGACGTTCAATGCCGTTGACCGCACACATGTTACCATGAAAGGTTCAGAGATGACAGCAAAAGAATCTCTGCACACAGGAACATTGCAGATATCAGAAGAAAGCGAAGGTCACATGTCCACTGGTTTCCCGTTCGAATCAAGTATGGCAAAGTTGGCTGAGCAGATGTCAGACCTGCCACTGACGCAGAGGAAAATGAGGATTGCATCACCAGATTTCCTCATTGGGTAAGGGTGATGGTTTACAGTGGCATTGAGTTTGAGCTTTATGTTTTCATTCACACACCCATTTGCCTTAAACTGAACTAATCTATGTAAAATCACTTTCAAGAAATGCATGAAAGACCCCATATCCCACATCTGTATATGTATAATAAATCCATCTTAAATCTATTCCTTAAGCATCGGAGGGCGGGGGACAAACAAATACTTTTTTTTTTTACATAAGTATAGCTTTCAAAACAATGAACTGTGTTAAATTAAGAAAGATGAATATGAACATTTTGCTTAACATTAGGTGGTTTAGCTGTAACAATATTACATTGTATTACAGGTTACCCCAACAATTTGCTGGCTGTAGTTTAGTCTGCATGATTAAAATTATTGCCACCAGCGGGATTAATAAAGTATTATGGACGTGAATTCCTCACACTAAGAAAATAAATATTTCTAATAAAAATCTGTGCCTTTTCATGGGTGACATTGCTATGAGGTGAACAGGAATTTGATGAAAAGCACATTAGGCTCGCAACCGTTTCATTGGCAATGTTCCGTTTTAACCCTGGTTTGGTTTGTGCATCACTCTACTCCATTTTACATGAGATAAATGCTTGAAATGCTTATGCAAGCAGCCACAAGACAATAGCTATGTTATTCAACAATAAAGAGGAAACTTAATTCCACACACATATGTACTGCTGTAAAATATAAAACCAGTTAGGAAGACACAGAATAATGTTTAGCTCAATGGAAATACTGCGTATAGCTGAGCGATAATTAGTCAGAACCAGTCAGACTCTATCATCGCTAATGAAAGCATGGACTGGTGAATTGCTTGCAGTCACATGACTGCTGTATTCTCGTATTGTCTAAGCTTGGCTGAGATCTCAGATGATATCTGCGGCAGTGGAAACTACACAGCGGAGATGCGTATGACCCTGGAGAGGGATATCATGCCAGGAGATCTGGTCCCCGCTCTTGGAAACCTGCACGTTGTCATCAACCTGAAAACAAATAACACTCAGGTGAACCTGGAGATAAAGTCCTGCTGCCTCTCACCCACTGTCACAGTAGATGAGTTCAACACCACCTGCTGCCTGTTTTCCAGGTAAACCATTGCTTTGAAAGACTTATGTCCCACTCTGCTATCCAGTTTAGCGCGGCCTATTTAATGGTTGTAGAATGTGGAGTCCATATCTCATACATTTATGGGCGCGATGTGTAAATCAGCACTCCTGCTGCTTGTACGAAATCAGCTACTGCCGAACCGATGTGGGCTTATCACAGGGGAACAGGATCGGCAATGCAAAATTTTCCCTTAAAGAGTTTCACTGGAGAAAGCTGAAAATGCCCTGAGTCCAATCTGTCTGGATCTAAAACATGTTTTGTTTACTGCAAACCAAACAGCGCTGATGTTTGTGTCCTTGGTGTTCACCTTTGACAGTATTCCACATCTGCCCCCATCCCCAACCCCCATCCCCCCCACGCTGGAGTTTGGGCAGCAGTCTTTAGAGATGCAGAGTCCCTGCCGTATCCCTACATTACCCAATTGACAAGTAGCTAAAAAAAGTTCAGTGCTTATAGTGGTTGTAAGTTCTTGGAGTTTAAGGCACACTTAAATGTAAGACTTTCAACATAAAAGCCACACTTCATGACTAGGGGTGGGTACTGAAACCCGGTTCTTACTCAGCCCTGGTGCCTAATTACAAAAGACAGAATTATCGATAAGCTTTAACGGTATCAGTTCTACTGTTGGTACTGGAGAAATAAAAAAAAGGACAGGAGAGGGCTCGCGTGCACACACAAGACGAGAGGGTTCGCGCTTATGGAGTGACCATGGTAGAGAGACAAACGATGCAAACTATGGCTACATTTCTCTCATGTGGACACAGACAAACACTCGCTGCAACAAATGCAACAAGATTTTTGCTCGTAAAGGTGGAAATACAAGAAATCCAACCAAGGGCACTAAATCAGTATTAATAATTTTATAAACACACATTCAGTTATACATAGCATATAGGCTAAATAGTCTTTTTTGCAGTAGTCTAAATAAATTAAAACAATAAAAACATTAAAAAGACTTGCTATAGTGCTGCATTTACAAATAATAATAAATGAAAGCAGATTTTACCTAAAAGTTCATATGTAGTGAGTACAATATTTATAGATTTGGGTTAGAATTAGGGTTAAAGTGTTGTTATTTTGTTCTCAATTAGTTTTTAAATAAAAAACATAGTGAATTACCAAAAAGAGTACAGATAAAGTACTGAATGGATAAGCGGTATCAATAGAAGTAGTAATACTGTTAAAACCTTAACGATACCCATCCCTATTCATGACCAAGTAGAGTATTGTTCAATTTAGACTAAAGACCACTCTTAATATTTCCACTACTCACTGAAGGAGATGTGAATTGAGTAATCCTAACCCGTCGTTTGTTGATTCTCAAGACACTGTAAGTGCATAACATGACAGGTTTTAACACTTTCTTCATATGTGTTATGTCTAAAGTTGCTCACAGTGTGCAATAACATGTTTGTCTTGCATGCAATCTTCCAGGTTGCCGCTAGATCCACAGGGCATCCGTCTGCTTCCCAATGTTCTGTCAAAACGAGCCAGCTTCACTATCAGTCTTTTCCAGATGATTAACTACTCCACTGCCTACCTGCACTGTGATCTGAGTGTGTGCCTGAGGAACAGCTCTGAGTGTGAGCCGGTGAGTCTTTGGCTCTTTGCGCTCCCTTAGAGCTTTAGACCCTGGAGAGCATTCATCACTCAGGACCAGGTCTCACTGCTTCTTGCACATTTTCTGCTAATCATTACTCTTCTTCTTTTGAAGCCAACCTTTTCCATGCTTTGTATCAGAATGGCCTTTTTTCTAGCCTCCTACTCCATCAAATGCAAAATTAAGATCCTGCTGTGTTCAGACATCATGCATGGAAAAATGTAATCCATAATCGATTTCAAGTTAAAAACAAATCTGAACAAAGATCGGATTGAATAAGAAAACAACAAAACTGCCTAGTTCTGAAAGAATAGTTTACATGATCTGCTAAAACTATTCACATCACACCTCAGACAACATTTTACTGTTGTGTTCTTTGGAAAAATATGACTGGATGCCTTCAAGAGACCGAGACATCCTGTGTTCTCCTCAGGAATGCAAACGTTGCCATACAGCAGGCGATTTTCCATTTTGGAAAATGAAAAGAAAAGAGATTTAAATATCTGGTTTTACTCTTGTTCACTCAGTGCTGCAGCACAGCAGGCCAACCGAGGGAGAACTTTCGCTTAAACCCTGGTTAAATCTAAACTTGCACATAAATAGTGGATAAGGTGTTTGCTTATACAATATTTACTTATTTATTTATTTATGAAGGTGCCTCATTTCCTTTAGTGCCATCATATGTGAATCTGCTGAAGCCTTCATCCCAAGCAGCCTTGCAGGAAGTCCAAATTGTTATAATTCCTCCTATATCCTAGAGGAATTCCAAAGATTAGACAGACATGTCCTGTGGATTTTACCACCAATTTTTTTTTCTGAACAAAACACCATTGTGATATGTGAGTTTTTCATTTACTACAACTATACATGAAGAAGTAAACAACTAACTATTTATAATTAACTGTGTATATGTTTAAATGGGGTAAAAAAAATTCTGTCTGCAAAATGAAACTTCTCACAGGGTAACTTTCAGTACAAGAAATTGTTTTACATCCAAAAGCACTGATGTGTAAAGTGCAAAAACATTCAGAAAAATCAATGTTGTTCATAAATGGTTTTAATGTAATCGTGCTACTAATCACATAATTATTCTATTGCATCTGATCTGTAAACTCTGTGAGTTCCATTCCTGATTATCTAACAACTTCCTTCACTACATGCTGTGCTTTATCTCTATGGCTTTATACATTTTTACACAACTGTAGTGAACGTGTTCTTTCATTTACACCTACAGTGTCAGCAGCACAGAAAAGCCCATTCTAGCGATGATGGCGAGATCATTGTCACCAACACGGGGAATCGCATTTCCTTTGGGCCTGTCCTGAAAGAAACAGATGAGTCGCCTTTCATAGAAACACCAGGTACCCACGCTGCAAAAACTCCTGATCTAACTAAGACTTGCAATCGTATTTCTAGTCTTAAAGTCTTCTTTATATTGTTTTGAGAATATTATATTATATAAGAGCAGATTTGTAAGATTATTAAGATTTTTTAAAGACATTTTTCCTATTTCAGGAAATCTCAGACTAGAGACAAGTGAAATGATCTGCCAGTGCCCTTATATAGTATATTATACTCAAAACAAGATCAAGACATTTAGGCTATAAGATTGCAAATCTTGCTTAGATAAACCAATATTTTTTGCTGTGCAGCATGTGCTCAAATCAGCTGGACTCAGTTTTTAGTTGTAAAATGTTTTTAATAACATTTTGATTTTGTTTTCCTCTTAGGAGTGGACAGTGCTGAGGCAGCGGTGATTTTGGGATCAGTGTCTGGCTGTTTCCTGGTCTGCATAGCTCTGCTGCTTTTTTGGACCATTTATAGACGTCGCTTACAGAAAACAGGGCACTGCGGGCTCCCCCCCGGCTGTTCAGGCCAAAGAGGACACTTCTTACCCTGAGCTCGGAAGCTGTACTCGCTCATTCCCTGACAACACACATCTGCTGGTCTAGCAGGTGATGAATATGCTGCAAACAAATGCAATGGTCAAAGAGCTTTAAATGATAATTTTAGTAAAAGGAATCTGGCAAGACATCTGTTTCTTCTCTCCACTCTTTGCGGCTCTAAGCCTGCTCCTGCGTGACTAGCAGTGCTTTTCCCAGCTCACAGTCTGATTTTGTGCAGGCACTCTGATATAAGCCACTGTGTTCAGCTTCCGAGGGAAGCTTTTTTTTTCACATGCTTTAATAAAGTAATGTGCTTGTTTATTTCTAACCTCTGCAAAATACCAAAGAGAAGCAAAATGCATTCACATATTCTAGTAGAGCGCTCTGTGACTGTAGAGCTCTCAGTAGATTTTTACATTTTAATGTGTTGTTGGAGACATTCTGAGACACTTGGGATTTGTCCACAAATGTTGGCAAAGTAGATCAGTATGTGGATCTGGGGCTTTTTGGTTTCTAGTGTTTGCTGACACTAGATAAAAGATTTTTATTTTTGCATTTGCCGTGCTTATTAGAGGGGAATGTGCACACAGTGGAATAAAAAAATTATAACCTTCCCATACATATGATGTTTGAACAGTCCCAGTCAAGTGTATACATTCCCAGTCAAGTACACATCCTCTGCAGACATCTGAAATTTGACATTTTCTTCACATTTACAGCACACTTTTGTTTGTGTTTGACACACACCATATATGCAGCAGTATGTCAGATAAAACTAAGTGTCAAATAGTTCTATGTAGAGGATGAGTGTTTACCATATAATGTATAGTGTTTGTCAAAGGTTCTTTTCTTCTACTATATTACATGCCTTCACTTCACCAGTCCACACGAAACTTTGCAAGCTTGTAATTCCAAATGGCTGAAACAGAAAGAGGTTTGTGTCCTTGGGTTGACGCTGTTGTAGGCAATAGCTCGGCAGCTGTTTCACAGAGAATGACAAAATTTGTAAGGCAAACGGGGCACATGGGCCTAGTTCATTACAGTTCAGTTGTGAAGTAGCCATGTAGTGAATAATGTCAAATCTGGAGCCTCAGTAGTGAATAGTTTGTGATGTAAACGCTCAAACATCACAGTCAAATTTTTGGATGCATAACAAATGTTGTAAATATTAAAAAATTTGGTATGTTTACATTTAGCTCAGTTTCAAACAATTCAGCGCTAAATGTTACTACTACAATCTACAATGTTTTTCTTTGTTTCTCTAACGTGGTTTGGTCAATTCTCAAAATTCTGTTTAAAACAAAATTCAAGTGGTCCTTTTAAGTATTTGATCTCTTGCTGCAGTTCATATATTTTGCTTGGGCCCCAATGGTCAATGCTTATTTTAATTTTTGCAACAGTAATATTGCACACTGCCGTTTAGTGCATGTAGTTCTCACTTTAGAAAATCAGCAGAATAGGGTTCAAACTTTTATCTAAAGCTGTACATTTGTCTGCTCAAGTGGATAGAAGTATTGAAAAAAAAGTGGAAATCAAAGCTGTTTTGTCTCTGAAAGGTTAGTCCCATGAATTAATAATGTCAGTAAACCAATGTGATTCATTTACATTTGAACAATCCTATGCAGTCATGGTCCCATCTTGTGGAAATACACCATAATAAATGTGTGTTGTTCATTTTTTGAATGTGCTTCTTAGATCAGAAAGGCTTATCTACGATTAGCTCCTCGTTTCTGTAATCAATATCATTAAGCCATGAAAGGCGAAAAGGAATTAGACAAGATTCAGAGATTTAAAATGACAAAGAAATCTGATAAACTCCAGTACAGGATTGATTTACTGTTCATCATCCTTCACTGCTTGAATGTGTCTATTAACAGCTGCACTTGATGAATGCTAATGAAGAACCATATGTAGACATCCTCCCACCCACCACACTCACACACAATATGCACACACACATCTATGTACAAATTCAGAGGCCCTGAATAATAATGATAAGAATTTTATTCAAAAGACATCTTTCTTCATCCCAAGGTCACTTTATAGGAAGGTCAAACATGAACGTGCATTCACTATTTTTTTCAGTTCTACTGTCACATACATGTTCTTTGTTATTATTCAAATTACAGCAGGAGTATATACGTCAAAGAAAGGACAAAGCAGTTAAACAGTACCAGCCACCCACTCAGTACATCACCAGCATGGCAAAGCTACGATAGCCCTGAAGTGCAAACCACACCAACAAATTACTAAACACAACAGCAAATTGAGAAACACACATAAAATTAAGAATCACAAATTCCAAATTGAGAAGCACAAAAACAAAAGAGGAATCACGAAACCAAATTGAGAAGCACAATCACATTAAGCACTCTGGGAAAGAATAAGTACCAGTAAGCAACAGACATCAGTGATTGCTCGACCGCACTGTTCGTCTTTGGAACCGAAAGTTTCTCTGCCTGTACCGCAGTTTTCCAAACATGAACATTACCAGAAAGCAAAAGTAGATATCGCTTTTCGAGAATATTTTAATTGCAGTCCTCCAATCAGTGATGTCTCCTGTTGCTGACTGGTGATTTTTAATTTGTTTTTGTGACTCTGATTTTGTGTTCCTTGATTTAAATTCCCCATTTGTTTCTCAATGTTGTTGTACTTCTCAATTTGTTGTGTTTCTAAATGTGTTGTTGTATTTAGGAATTTGTTGATGTGGTTTGCACTTCAGGGCCACCGTACAAAGAAGATAACACTTTAGAATTATTGAAAGTTTAAGTAAAGAATGCCCTGTATATAAACTGCTGGCACCATAGGAACAGAACTAAAACGCAAAAAAACTGTCAGGGTCTGAGTACATTTTCAATCAATACATGACAAATGCAATAATAAAGTCTATATGACTCAGAATCAAGGATATCATGGCAACACCTAATATGGTCAAACCAATAAACACCAATCAGCCACGACATTAAATATTCTGTCCAATGAAATGAATGCCCTTGATTATCTCTGTTAAAGGGTGGAATATTAGGATATTAAGCAGTGACGCTCAGATCTTTAAGCTGATGTGTTGGAAGGTCAACATCTTCCGCACAGCATGTTCATTCTTACTGAGGCATGGCCCTGCTGTCTGGACCTTTAATGTGGGAAGATTATAATTAATGGCCCACACTATAGAAAATCACAGCCATCTATTCTGCAGAGATAACATTTAATTATTGATTTTCTAATCTAAAGCAGTCAAAGTGTCCTTTAGCGACCTTTATTTGTTCTTATAGCAGAAATATACAGTTCAGCATGCACAAATAAAGGTTTAACAGCCAAAATGAAGCAAAGTACACCTAACCAGTATAGAATACAATATTGGAATGGTCTCACCATTACATCAACAGGGACTTTAATGATATTGCATTAAGGTACACTGATAACATGGACTTGGTTCCCCCTTTGCAGCTACAACAGCTTCCACTCATCATCCCATTGGTGCTGGATGCAGTCAGGTGGTTTAAATATTTAGTGACAGATGTCACCTGTAACACTACGAAACCAAACCCCTTAATTTTACCCCTTAATATACCCTTAATTTTTACCTTAATTTCCAGGAAAGTAAGGAAAATTAAGTGGAAGAGTGCACAGATTAAGGCTGATTAAGGGGTAAACCTACTGAATTTTTATCTTATTTTTAAAAATTGCCCCTTAAATAACAAATAAATAATGAAGAAAATGCCATATGTTTAGGATTAAGGGGTTTCACATTCATACCTTAAATCACTTTTAAGGTAAAATTAAGGGAACAGTTAACAAATTAATGGGCACTTAATTCAAATTTAGGTGTTTGGCATACTTTCAGGGCTAAATTAAGGTAGAGTTAAGCATATTTTAAGTACATTGTGTTTCATAGTGTAATGAAGCTCAAATTTAGTCATTGAGGCAAATAATGCTAAATGAATTAAAAATAGCTATTATCACAGTATGGGGGAAAAACGGTTTGAAATTAAACTGTATTTCAGAAACTGTTTACATTGTTCACAATTTGTGAAAATGTGTGCACACAAATTCCAGTAAAGAAGCAGGTCAGATGACTAACTGGAATTTATGCAATCTCACCTGAACGACTTGTTAAAAAAAGGAAAGAGAAGAACTGGTTTCGTAACATGTTTATGCAAATAAGTAAGATGTCTAAACTCCTTTCACAAGCAGGACTGGTTTTGTTCTTAGTGCTGTTGGTGAATACAGAGGGTTTTATATGAGCTTGATTTTTTGGAAAACAGCAGGATGACAGAAACCAGCTCTTCACAAGCGAGTTCAAGTTTTGACAGTCTGGAGAGACACACGTATTTTAAAAAGGATGAATTTGAAGTAGACTGGGACAAAATATCTGACCGTAGTCTCGGACAGGTATACAGAGTGAAGCTCAAGCTGTGGAGGGAAAAATGTGCAATCAAGACCTTCTCTCGCTCGGACGATTACAGGTATGAGAGTCCACACATAGTAGTAGCGTTGAAAGTTTGAGTGACTACTGTTGGTAAATGTAACGTAGCAGTGCTAATTTTTAATGGTCATACTGTCAAACCCAAATGTTTGTACTTTACACTGAATTCCTAGAAATTCCAGAGTTCATATTCAAATTTAATTGTTTAAAAAGCTCTGCACAGTCATAAGGAGCGGTTCAGGACACTTTTAACTGCTTGTACCTGCAAACTTTGAACCTTGAAAACATTTCCTAGATACGTGTTGCTCTTATGTGGACTATAACTGTGTTGTGTGATGTCCTTCTGTTTCCTAGGAACATGGTGCAGGTCTCCAAAATGAGGAAGACTAAATTTAAATACTTGATTTGCAATTATGGCCTGTGCAAAGACCCTCCGGCTGTAGTGATGGAGTACATGAGCAAAGGGTCACTGGACAATCTTATTATGACTCATGTTCTGATGTGGCCAAAGAAGTTCCAGATGATCCATGAAGTGACAATGGGCATGAACATCCTTCACAGCATGAAACCCCCACTCCTACACTTGAATCTGAAGCTGGCCAACATTCTGCTTGACGATCATCTTCATGTAAAGGTGCAGCAGTCGCAGTGCATCAGGCTAACAGCATGCTTAAGTAAATTAGCTCACATTCTGTTTGGTAGTACTTAACAGCAAGACACAGGGACATGCGTACAAGTGTATGATTATTTAGGCATACATCTCAGACATTGCTACAATAGTAGCTATTGTGGCTAGTTGTAAGAAACTTGGTCAGAAATTGGAGAGAATGTATTTGCAATGGAATTCACTTAAGTGCTACATGACCCCGACATAAACCTTACATAAAAACTGACATATACCGTCTTGTAATGTCTGATTACAACAAGAATAATTTGCTGAGGTGAAATCACATTAAAAGCAATATTTAACAAGACTGAATCTTTACAAAAGCTTATGGTGGTTTATGTCAGTTGACATTAGAGGCTCTGTAGGTGTCATGTAGTAAAATCCTTCTGATTTCTAAAGATAAGTCAGTTCTGGGAGATTGAAATGCTTTAGAGACTTTAAAAGAAATGCTTTCATGCAACATTTGACTTTTTTTTTTAAGCTTTCTGATTTTGGCCTAATTAAATGGGAGGAATCTTCAAGCAAGACAGGATTCATAGAACATTTGGCAGCCAGGGGGAACATTAGTTACATTCCACCTGAAACTTTTGCCCAGAATCCTGAACCTCCCACAGCCAAGTATGACGTTTATAGGTAAGTTTGTGGAAATACAATAATTTGTTCTAGATAATGGTCTGTAGACCACAGAAACTCTTAATTGCATTGAAGTCAAAGTAATTAACACCAATTAATTGTTGTGCTTCACTAAGGATCTGTTCTTCTTTAACAGCTTCTCCATTGTGATATGGGAGATTTTAACTCAGAAGCGGCCATACACCGGTACACCTGCACCCTAATTTCACCCAATATGACTATATTAATTATTTTGTGAGACACTACAGTTCTGAGCAACATCGTATTTAGATTGTATTTAGATGTTTGGGAGTATTTTTAATTGGAGTGTTGCTTGTTCTTGGTCTGTTCCCGGCTTTAAATGTTCTTAAAGCATTGAAATATGATAGTTTTGTCGCACCACATGGTCACACATATTTGTATCAAAATAAACGACCTTGGTTTGTGTTCTTTTTAACACAGGAATGAATATGACTGAAATTTTGATCAGAGTGTCATCTGGCAAAAGGCTCAGTCTGGAGAAGATCCCCGACGACAAGCCTCAGGAGTGTGAGGACATGACTGACTTAATGCAGCAATGCTGGCACCAGGACTGCAGGCAACGGCCTGCCTTCTCTGGTAAGAACACATCAGAAAAAACAAACAGAAAATGGTAGAGACTGATGAGTCTTACTATAAGTTTCACCTGTTTTATATCAATACATTCTGTCAGCTCCACTTACAAAAATGATCTACATTGCATTGTAGAATCACAGACTGTAGTCCTTGCCCATTTTTCCCTTCAGCTAGTTTAGCAATGCTCAAAACCCCTAGCACCACCAGTGAGCAGGTATTATGTGGTTGGATAAATCTGTTCTCATACACACACACACATACACACATATGATCAAATACACACACTGCTAAGAATGATACACCACCCAAATAATACCTGTCAACTACAGATTGCACCCTTGTTGTGAAACAGAATAGACAATGAAAGCAGATATAATGTGCCAAATATTAACTTTTAATGAAAACCATAAAGAAAAGCAAGGATTAACTCTCAATCTCTGGGCACCATTTGTTTGCATTCTTTTGACATTCATTTGCCTTTCTGATGCAGAATTCAGTAAAGGAAACATGTACTATTGAATCTTTCACCAGCATTCTATTTGCTTATACACTGAACAGGGCACCTGTAGTCAAGTACCTAATTATATTTTAACAAGAGATCTCATTAGAGTTATTAGATTTAGAAGCTGTGACAATGAATACAAATCATTGTCATTTGCATTCATGCTTTGAAATAGTTTAATAACTGTGCTAATTTTGATGCAGTGTTGTATAATGAGCAGAATGTAATTACACGTGAGCATCAGACTATTAAAAGGAGGTGCTGTGATTAGCATGGTTATGTCTTCTGCACTTAACTTTTATCCCCCATGTTAAACATCATTTCATTAAAGCACTTGAAGAATTTGCAGGCCAGCTGCATATGCGTGTTCTAATGAGTGAGAGCCAACCGATTGGTCCAAAATGTGAACAAGGTAAAAAATCGACAGCACAGAGGAACTAAACTGAGGAGAATTAACCTCTGTCAGTAAATTGAACTTTGAAGGAGGTTACCCCAGCTGTGGGTATTTTACTCTGACATTGATCTCTCTCTCTCTCTCTATCTCTCTCTGTCTCTCTCTGTCTCTCTCTCTCTC
>JBBKCR010000001.1:16801092-16825776 GCA_037577295.1 Ladigesia roloffi
TCTCTCTCTTTCTCTCTTTCTCTTTATCTTTCTCGTTCTCTTTCTCGTTCTCTTTCTTTCTCTTTCTCTCTTTCTCTCTCGCTCTCTCTCTCTCTTTCTCTCTCTCTCTCTCTCTCTCTTTTTTTCTCGTTTTCTCTCTCTCTCTCTCTCTCTCTCTCTCTCTCTCTCTCTCTCTCTCTCTCTCTCTTACTCTTTCTCTTTCTGCAGAAACGGTGTGTGTGACTGAAGCTCTTAGTGACGTCCTGAAAATCCCAGACATGATTCCCGGCAGCAACATGAAGAAGAAGTCACTTAAACTCCGATCATCCCTGAACACCTGGCACAGGACAGTAAGTGGAGTTTAGTCAAGCGGCACACTGTCAGCAGTTGAGGGTGTTAGTGAGGCCAAATCTTATTTTAAATCTATTACACCAACTTTATCCAGCATTTGTTCCATTTTGCCTCTCTCTTTTGGGCAAATCTTCTGAAAATTGGATCTTCTATTTTCTGTTGAAAATGCTTTTCTAGAACTTTTACCATTACTTACTTTTGTTTCTACTTTTTGCTTTTGCTCTAAATGTTTTGCTTTTGTTGTTTTCAGGGCACAAACAATACACCTGAAAGACACACAGGTTGGTTTTTGATATATTTCTACCAATAAATGTATTAATCCCAATTCTGAGAGGTTTTGAAGAAAGACTTTTGAAGTGTTTTATGAAGCAAATTTCATTCGCAGTAGGATTTCCAAATTTTCCCTGATTAAATAGGAAGGATTTCTGGTGTGCACTGAACATTTGGCAGCTACGGTAACATGGAATACATAATGTTGATCAAATCTATAAATGTACTAGCATTAAAAAAAAATGTTTTTCTGTCTGATGTGTTCTGTTTAACAGATAGTTCAGGCCACAGCATTCAGTCTTACCTGGAGAGGAAAGATTTTGAATCTTTCAAGAATGTCTTAAGGAAAGAGCATGTCTCGATGCTCTTTAAGGATGACAACTCTCTCCTTCACCACGTTGTTGCGAGCAATGATGCTGAGAGTGTGCAGAGGGTGTTGAATCTCGGAGCTCCAGTCAACTGCCAGAGTGTCAGAGGCTACACACCGCTGATCATAGCTCTGCAGCGGAAGTTCTATGATATCTGCATCCTACTCATTGAACAGGGGGCCGACGTGAACCTTGGTGACAAAGACCTCTGGACGCCACTGCATTTTGCGGCGCAGGCTGGGGACGACCGTGCAGTTCGTCTTCTGCTAGACAACAAGGCCTCAGCTGATGTCAAAGACAAGGAGGGATGGACGCCTCTGCAGCTAGCTGCCCAAAACGGCCACGAGGGCGTCGCACGACTTCTGTTGCCACGCTTGGCCAGCGTGGACGAACGAGAGGAATCATCTGGAAGGACAGCGCTGCATATGGCCTGCATGTATGGCTACCTGAACATAGCCAAACTCCTGATCGCAAAAGGGGCTGACCTGAATAGGACAGACGCAGAGCAGGCCACTGCCTTGCACCTGGCTGCTGAGGAGGGTCACTTCCGAGTGGCGCGTCTGCTGGTGACAAAAGGGGCGGGCGTGAACAGTGTAAATCGACGTAACTACAGTGCGTTGCATTTTGCTTCGATCAGGGGATGCACTGGCATATGCAGACTCTTATTGAACCACGGAGCAGACCCTGATGTTAGAACCCATCAGAAGTGGACACCCATGCACCTGGCTGCACTAAAGGGCCATCCAGACACGGTGCTAGAGCTGGAGGAGCATAAGGGCTCAGTGAATGCCCGAGGCGAGGGTGCATGGACCCCATTGCACCTGGCCTGCCACCACAGACAAGAGGAAGTGGTGGCGGTGCTGTTGACTGTGGGTGCCGACCCCAACCTGAGAGAGGACAGCAACTGGACGCCCCTTCACCTGGCCTGCCACAAAGGCATCTTCTCCAGCGTTCTGCAGCTCATAACCAAGCAGGCCGATGTCAACGCCCAGAACAACAGCAAGGACACCCCACTGCACCTGGCTATTCAGGCCGGCAACACACAAGTCGTCAGAGCCCTGCTGATGAATAACGCAAACAGACACACGGTAAACTCAAGAGGATACTCCGCCTTGGCCTTGGCACAACAGCACCACAACAAGGAGATTGTGCAGCTACTGAAGAGTGAGTAGGTGAGACATTCAAATCAAGGAGCACATAATGGCAGATACCAGCATTAGGATGGTGGGGAGGAGTGCATTGATTTCTTGCATCGATTCCATCTCTCCACATTCTAACCCTGCCGCCTGCTTTGTGATTTATTTTTCTTGTTTTGTTAAAATATTCGTATTGATCTTGCAAAGGGACATTTTCATAATGTGAGGGCTCACGAACATAAAGGAAAAATAAAGCCACTCTCAGGAGTAGACTCCACAGCACACACCACCGTGAAACGCACGTACACTGTGCTCCAATTGTTGCCAGGCAAAAATGTGTTCAGATCACGTTTGTAGATTAACAAATATATGGGCCAGCACTGACAGGAAGTAACATGTTCTTAGTGTGTCTATGGACCTAATCTCATCGAGAAGGAATGAAATCCATTCATGGCATTCCAATCCTTTAAATCACTTTCACAGCAGAGAGCTCAGAACGGGTGTGACAACATATTTTCTGCTGCTCCACGGGGCTCTTCTGCTTGGCTTTACAACTGAGGTTCATTTACAAACAACACGTGTAATGACTTCATTATTACAAAATGCAAGTAATTATTATAATGGGAGTCATTCAAACAACTGCACCAGGGATCCCAAACTCGAGACCTGGAGGGCCAGATTCTAGCACAGTTTGAAAGTTCAAGACACATGCATCATACTTCGCTGGGTATAGGTTAACATAACCTCAGACCGGTCAGAATTCCTATGCTGACACAGATCAACTGCCAAAAGCACCTACAGTGAGCAAATGAGCTTTAAAACAAACTGGTATGATGAATCATAATTACTTTTACATCAACTGGACTATTGGAAGCAGGCTAGCTTCTGTTGGGAAGAACAAGTTCCCTCCTAAAGGCAGAAGTCTTTTTCAGAAGGGTGCACACTCCAGAGTCTGTTCAGGAAGGGTTTGAATGGAGTGTTGACTTGGTCTTCACATTTTTTAGATCTCAGTTCAAGCGAGCGCATGTGGAAAGAACTTGACAAACTAGTCTGATCCATGAAGGCCCCGCCTCATCACGTACAGGATATACACGCTCTGCTGCATAAGCCTCGGTGCCAGATATCACAGTACACTTTCATATGGAATCCATGCAAAGCAGAGCTGTTTTGGTGGAACAAGGTTGTGTAAATGTGTGTGTATGTCTATTTAATCAATAAAGTAGGAAATAAAGTTTTTACCTTGCAGAGAATAAACCCACATGGTTTAAATGTTATGGCTAGTTGTTGTATAGATTTGGATGTGCTTGTGAATGTTGAGACAGCGTAAATTTGCTATGTTTAGTGAAAAATGGAAATATTTTTGGTCATTGCATACACTCATACCATTTTTAATGTTTTAACAGCTCTATGTAAGAATGTGAGAAATTCTAAACTGCTTTGAAAAAAACACTTCCATGGTGTTAAAGTGCACAGCGTTTTTTAAATCTAAGTTTAACATACAGTGGGGGAAAAAAATGTAGGATTGCTGATTTACAAAAAAATGGAGAGGAACAGAATATTAAACATAAAGCAAGAAAATCATGTTACACAAAAGTTATACATTGATTGAGTATTTGATCCCCTACAACCCAGCCAGACTTCTGGCTCCCACATACTGGCTGTGTTGCACACGGATTACAATCTATCAAATACAGGCACTCCTGATCTGAAATCGACCACAGAATCAGGTTCTTCATTCCAACCTCTCCAGCACCTGCTGCCAAAGGATGTCAGAGACAAGACTGTAGACCTGCACAAGGTTGGAATGGGTTACAAGAACATCAGACAGAACCTTGGAGAGAAGACAGTTGGTGTGTTTAATCAGAAATGAAAGAAATATAACCATGAACTGCCCCCGGTAAGGAGCTCCATGCAGAATCTTGCCTCATAGGGTGGACGATCATAAGGAAGGTGAGGGATCAGACCAGAACTCCACAGGAGGAGCTCAGCCCAATCTCACGTGCAGCCATCATGAAACAATTTGATCAAAATTCGTGATGCGATCATGATTCAGGGCTTGTTTACTTGCTAGTACAACGCTTCTCTTTTTCATGCTAGGACAATGCTCTCAGGATTTTCATTTGCACTGTGATAAATCACCAGTATCTGAGCTAACAGGTGAATCTTACAGTTAGGTTAAGGCTAAGGTTAGGGTTAGGTTTAGGGTAATTTTAATGTAAAAGTTAGGTTTAAGGTTAGTTTAGAGTAAGGAATCAACTCATTATTTCTCTCCTACTGTCTGGGTACTGAAGCATTGTCCTAGCATGAAAAAGAGAAGCGTTGTCATGAAAACAAGCCCTTCATCATGATCGCATCACGTATTTTGACCAAATTGTATTTCGTGTTGCCTACATGAAAACTCGTGAGACCAGGCTCAGGAGCTTCTTAATGATATTAAGCCAGTTGGAGCCACAGTTTCTGAGAACACCATCGGTAACTCACTACATCTTAATGGACTGAAATCTTGCAGTCCTGAAGGTCCCCGGCTCTTAAGTTTACTAGGGAACATCTACATGATTCAGAGAAGGCTTGTGAGAAAGTGCTGTGGTCAGATGAGACCAAAACTGAGCTCTTTGGCATCAACTCGAGTCAGGAAGAAGAGAAATGCACGATCCCCACAGTCAAGCATGGAGATGGAAACATTCTGCTCTGGATGTTTTTCTTCTAAGGGTACACAATAAATTCAGTGCATTGAGGGGCCAACTGGGGCCATGTACAGTACAATCTTGGATGAGAAGTACTCCCCTCAGCCAGAACACTGAAGATGGACCGTGGATGGTCAACAACTAAAAACACACTGCCAAACGGCAAAGGAGTGTCTAAAGAAGAAGCCCATGAAGGTCCTGGAGTGGCTGAGCTAGTCTCCAGACCTCCGTCCTATAGAACATCTGTGAGGAGCTGAAACTTTGAGTTGCCAAGCAGCAGTTTAGAAACCTGAAGGATTTAGAGAGAAGTGGGCATGAATCACTCCTTAGATGTTCAAACTTGGACCCCCCCCGCACCCCCCCCCCCCCCCCACTGTAAAAGGCACATAGAAAAATAATGAAAGAAAAAAAAATTCAGATTGCACAATGAGTGCATTATAGCAAAACTTCCAATCCATTTTTATGGTAATCAATAATGTAGTGACCTCCATGTTTACTAATGGAAGATCAGGCATGTACCAGCAGCCTACTGCTGTTGGGGTGCAGAGAGGAGGGGCTGGCGGGGCAAGAATCATAATCTGTGTGAATGAAGGAACATTACATTCTACCATTTGGCTGCTGGTGATTGTGAGCATCTTGTAAAGCTGTAGCATACAAATAATATGAAGCATTTATTGTTTTGAATTGGAGCATTTGAAAGGTAAAACTAGATTTTAAAAAACCTAAAGGTTTAAATGCAAGGAAAAGAAATAGGTACTTTTTTTTCCTTAAGCTGGAAAAACATCAAATCTGTGGCATACTTGCACAATTCCTCATGATTTTTTTATAATGTTTAAAGGCCATTGTTACACACCAGTTCAAAAATATTACATCAGACCCAGGGGTCTGGGTAAAACCTTTAATGCTCCTTGGGAACTCTTCTGTTGTAAATAAAAAAATAATTCACCATTCACAGCTGGACCGAGGCTACAAGGGGAGGAATTTGAACACAACCACATGCTTCACAGTCTATTCCCAACTACAGCTGATTCAGTGCGTTGAGCACATTGTTGCACTTGAAGGATTCTGTTATCTATGCAGCCCTGATCTGTCAGATGGTATTTTGCTCAGAGGAGAGACAATTTTGCTTTAAACTATTGCTAGATGCTCCATAAAGCTTTAGGCTTGCTCTGATTATGGAATAGGGAGAGGGACATAAGGCAATTCAGTAGCGACAAGGTGGTGAATTCACTGCGTGATAAGTGGCATAACACCATGCGAATATAAAGATTTTAACACAAAGTAGAATTATACAGAACATAATAAGATAAACAACCATGCTCAAGTTAGTATTAATAAAAATCCTGATGTGATGTACATGTTTTTATACCAAGCAATTTAGTTTATTTATAGGAGACAACAATGGCCAAGCAATAGATAAATCCATGACAAAATTATGCGAATAATTTAAGCATTTTAAACTTAGGGTGGAAATAAAAATACTGGCTGGATAGTTAATGAAATTGGCCAATCCAATCAAACGTATGAAAAATTTATTAACATTAATCACTACTAATATTGTTTTACTAAAATATTTAAGCATACAGTTGTGCAAAAAATAAAAAAGTTTGCCTATGTTGCCCATGCAGTACCACCCCTGGGGGACCTGGCTTGTAGGTTGAAAACCACTGAAATAAAGTAGTGAATTAGAATCACATCTGGATGACCCATTTTAAAATGCTGACATGGTAGTAAGAGCTGCTCTCAAATATTTAATAATTTGATTTCTCGAAGTACTGCCTACAGCCCAGCAGCAATATCACGCAAAAGAGTACGGTGGGTATTGATCTTCATCATGACTTTAGCGGTAGTACTGATTGATTCTTTTTTGTCAAATGCTAACCAGACATTGTCTGAGTCACACAATTTTCTACAAATCTATTTCTCTATTCCTCTTACGGTAAGACTGCAGCTTTGGCAAAAATATGAGACCACTTATAGAGATGTTTACTCCATTCCAGAGTGAAAACATTCCATGCCAGTGTCTGTTAAATTCCTACACAGTAGTAGTGTAAACCTGAATCACATCTTATTTAATGAGGAAAAGTATAAAAACCCTGCTGTGATTGACACGCTCATCTCTCTCCTGAGACCAGTTAGAAGATCGCTCAAAGGTAATTATTGGTAATTATTGAAAAGATTTGTTTATTTTCATATTCTGTCATTTCTTTTAAAATTCGACTTTAAAGAACAATAATTTAATTTGGAAATGAGGAGAAATAATGTCAGCAGTTCCTAAAAACTAAGGCCAAATGGTTCAGTTCAATTCTTGCAACAATAAAATATAAAACTTGAGAAACTGAATTTTTTTCAGTGCTTATTTTATTGGACTCCCAGCAAAAACACTAGAGAGTTTGCTACCCAGGATACATGCTATCAGGTTTTAAATAATTTAACAGAGAATTAAGAATCAGTAGTCCTTAATTAGCCAAGGATCTTAGCATGAGCAGTGAAGACACCACTGTTAGGCCACCTGAGGAGTGGTGTTTTATCCTGTCAGCAGGTTATCTGTGCTGATATTAAACATCTAGACTTGTTTTGCACTATAAAACTGTTTAGGCCGGTAAGGGCATAGGGATAATCATTAACAATTTCTGCAAAGAATGTCTGCACTCAAATCTGTATTTGAGTTTGTTGCCTCATGAGATAGTTAGAGCTTATTTCAGTCAAATGATTGTCTTTTTGGTCTGAATTATTTAATATCCCCCTGAGAAGCTCCTTCTCTTCTCTGAAATTAGATATTGTGTTTTAAATGGAATTTCAAGGGCATTGCAGAAAGATTAATGATACGTTATAAAGAATGATGAAGCTTTAACTATGTGTGGACTATCTTGTGGTACAGAAGCAGTACAGACCTCACTACATTTGGGAGTCTTTTGAGATTGGAGATGGTGAAATAAAAAGAGACATCTCTCAGTTGCCATTGATCTCTTGCACAAAGATATTACCCTCACAAATCATCCAGTCATAGACCACAGTGCAGCTCTCTCAAGGCAAGTTAGGATAAAGTTTGCCTTTCCAACCCCCCATCTGAGATTTCACAGTGTGTGAGGTGAAACATCTCAGCTGTGCCAGTGATGAGACAGTTAAACATGTTTTACTCTCTCATTTCCAAAACTTTAATTGTCTATCATGGCCCATTGAAATGAGGAGAGAAGTTCTGTTGAAAGTGTAAATTTTTACAAATAGTAAAAGGAGAGACATGATAAAACTGTTAAGAATTTGCCAAGAATAAATCATGTTTTATTTATTTATTGCCGATTTCTCAACTTTTTGAGTCCAAAAAAATTTAGGGAAAATCAAACTTTGCAAGGAAATCCAATAATTTCCCCAATAATAACAACACCTACAAATCAATAGTTATTGTGGCATTAGAGGCCAGACTCGATGCAATGAGTCGATGCCATTTCCTCAAATGATTGTGCAACAGGCCAGACAAACTGCCCTATTTGTAATTCATGGCAGCGCAGAGGTGTTTAATGAATAAGCGCTGCACAGTTTGGCTGAGAAGAGCAAGGCATGGTCCACCGAGCGTCAGGAGTGGTCTTATTAACACATTAGAAAAACAAACACAGCACCTGCCGGTGCCTCAGCTGGCGCGGCCTAATTGTCTATATAGTTGGCCTCCACGGGGCTGAGGCTCACCGAGCATATGATTACAGCCAGCACACTGTGGGAGCCTTCACGGCTTCCTCTATATGCCTCTCCCTCACTGGGGTCGTCTCAGGAGTTCCATCCTCTAATGTCACGCCAGGCTAACCCAAAGTGTTCTCAAAGCGGAGCTATCACATCTAAACAGACTCTGTACCTGCTCAAAGGTGGCTTGAATTGGTTTTGGTAGTATTTCTTGTTGTTTTTGTTGCTGTTGTAATTGGTGGTGGTGGTAATGGTGATGGTGGTGGTGGTTGCAAGTAGGTGATTAGGGCTATAAAATGAATAAATACAGGATAAGACAAAATCACTTATTGTTTTTTTTTCTTCCTCAACCAGGCATTACTGAAACATTCTGCTTGGTTGGCTTCTTTCAGATTCTTTCCAATAGAAAATTCTAGACCTTTTGAAAGCTGTTCAAAATACTGGAATCTGTCTCTTCATCCAGCATTTCAATAGGTTTTCCCTGTTTGGGAGAGTTTTGATTGTACTGGCCTTCGCTGCAATTTAGTCAGCAATTTTTAATGCGCCAGTTTATCAGTCTGCCATTCTGGCCGCTTAGTCATCTTACTAAACCGTTCGGCCACCAGCTTTCAGGTGTAGCGGGCCCTTAGGCTGCCTAATGTGCATTTTCAGCTCCTGATAAGCGGACTGGCCCTGAGGTGAAATATTTATTCATTCTGTTCAAGCAACGCCACGCTCCCCTCGCCTCGAATGGTGAGTGCAATAAAATAACATTGATTTTGCTTCATGAGCAGCTTTTGTTGCAAGTGCCTTTCACCCAGCAGCAACCACTACTCTCTCCCCAAGTCACCTCCTCAGTCATAATCCACATTCTGTGAACAGCTGCATTGTTTCTTTGGTTACCAAAAAAAACATAGTTTTTATTGAACTTGGTCTTGCTCAGCAAACATCTTTTGTGTGGTTCAGGGCCCAAGTCCTACCTGTGCCAATATAACTGAAAGGGTCAACAATCCAAAATGGAAAAAAAGACTAAGAACATCATAAGGCTGCAATTTTCCTTTCAGTTCTCAAGTAGCCAATAATTATTGCTGTAACTCCTTTCAGTTCTCAAAAGAGGGAAGCTTTGACGTTGTTGCAGGGACTTTTGGCGTATTGAAGGAAGTCTATCACTATATATATATATATTTATATGCATATTTATTTTATATTTTTCCATCATGCTTCGTGTCAGCAAGGAGGGCTTTCTCATTGTTTACAGCAGGCTGGTGGAGTGTATCTCCCTCATGCAGGGAAGCAGTGTGTTGGTGTGTGGTAAGGCGTTGCAGGCAGGGCAAAGTGCCTCCACTCTCTAGCCATCTTTGCACAGATGACTGCCATGAGGCTAATGACATTGTGCTGTCCGGAGCGTACGGATGCAAATCAAGCTGCTTCTTGCCACATTAGTTCAAGGCTGCCTTCAGGGTCTGAAAAAGCTGAGAAAACTTCCTCACGCTCCGTGTGCCTTTTTCATCATACTGCTATCAAAGCAGAAATCTGTATGCCTGGCTTAGCAACAGCTCATCCCCTCACTGAACCAAATTAACATCCGAAGAGGAAGTTTGTTTTTTTCCATATGATCTTTTATTCCATGTTTATGTATTATTATCAGCTTCTGTCATATTTCAACATACAGCTCATGAGAAAAATAACATGCGCTAAGTTGTCACAGCAGGCTTATCACATTCAACAGATGTCATGAAAAAGCATGAACAGCTCATGACGGTAAGTGTTACTTCGTAACTGCACAGTCATGTTTGCTTTCTTTGCAAACTTAGTTGATGGGCTTGAGTGGTCTTTTGCCTCCATTCACAGGCTGTGTCATTGTTATACAACCTCTTCTGTGCTGGGGATTCAGCCTTCTAGAGGATGACCAGGACTTCAGAATATTAAATCCTCTTCGCCTCCACAAAGAAACAAATAATCACTCACAGAATGGCTGAGGTGGAATGGTCAGCATTACAACATATTGGGTAGCCAGCAGACAGTTGCATTAATTTCGCGTTTTAGAATGTATTTTGCTTTTAAATCATGTGCTTTTTGACCTTGTGGGTTTATGTCTGTAATGTACCTGCAGTTTTCTCTAAACGCGAAACATAGTCGGGACATATCTTTCATAACCTGCTCTTTCAAACTTGAATAAATATGCCTTGTGACCTAAAAACCTTCATATTTCTTTTGCATGGGTGTTGCTGTACACTGCTGTATGTTACCATCACTATGAAAATTGCAAAATTACAATCTAACTTGACTTTTCTTGACGTTTGATTGCTAAATAGAAATAATACTGCTAACGTCCTGGGTGCATTATTTTACTGTGGTGTATTTTGTGTCATATTTATTTAGTTTAAAACACATATCATTTTATGTACATTCATTTAGTCCTCTTTCCGAAATGTACCAGGGCTTTACATCCACCAGAAAAGAGCTCTGCAAGGGCTGAACACATCCATTCTCAGCAATGCAGGATCTTAATGAAAGCCTTGCGGAACTCAATGTTGAAGGTGGTGTATATGATGGGGTTCACCGCACTGTTGACGTAGCCCAGCCAGGTGAATGCAGTGTAGAGTTCTGCAGGAACGTGGCAGTAGGTGTTCACTATGTGAGTGATGAAGAATGGCAGCCAGCATATGATGAAAACACCTAAAATGAAAAGAAGAAAGAGAAAACATAGTAACATTGACGTTTAGTACAATCTAGGGCTTATCAAATCGTTGCTGTAATCACAAGTCAAGTTAGATGGCAAAACACTAATAGAAAGAGGTTTTAAAAGGCAATCATTGCCATTTTGCTCAGGAATGAACAAAGGATTTGTTTTCTTTGTCCTGTAAAGTCCTGTAAACGCTGATATTTCTCGTATAATGATGTACAGTCAAACCCTTAAAATTATGCTTCAAAGAACAATATTTTTATTTCGAAATGAGGAGAAATATTGTCAGCAGTTCAATACTTGTACCTATATAAGATAAAAAGTGAGAAACTTTTTTTTGCAGTGGTCTTGTCAGGTCAGAGCATGACCCATAGGGGGCGGAGCCGGCTGTTTGGGGCATCAGCAAAGGCGGCTCTTTCGTTCCCCTCTCTTGAGCTGGATGTTCTCGAGCGAGAGGTGGCTGGGTTTATCGCTCAGCTGCGGAAAGTGGCGGCCTTGCTTCGAGCCTACGCCGCCCCTCCATCTACCCTCGTAGCAGCACCAAAACAAAGAACCCAACAAGACACGTCATCCGCTACAGCAGAGGAGAAGGCGAGAGCGTGGCCGAGCCATGAGGCGACGTGGGGGCGCGAGGAGACTCTGCCTCCGCCCGTTGCAGATCCTCCGTGCCCCAGCTGCCGGAAACCCCTCCGGCCGCGAAAGACGAAAACGGTGGAATAAGGGTCTGGCTGGGGAGAAGTGCACGCTCCCGTGGGTTGACAGGCGAGGAGCGCTGCCCTTTGGGGCTCAAAGGATGAGGCCGCGGAGCGACAAATCAACGCTCGTGAGAGTTTAGGAGCCCCCAGAGTTTCCCAGCACCGCAGAAAGCCCGCGCCCACCACCAGTGCTGGCTCCAAGGCAGAGGCAGCGGACAACCTCGCACCCAAGCGACGGTGACAGCCCACCACATCAGCCTGTGCCGGCCCCCAGGCAGAGGTAAAGTGTTGCACCACACCCGAGCGTCGAGGAGAGCCCCCAGCCACCATACGCCCCTAGGTGAGAGCTGCAGCCACCGCTAGCAGGACAAGAGACCCCTAAAGGGGAGGTGTTCCCTCCCAAGCGGGGGTACATGGGATGTGAGGGGCTGTAGAGGGTTGGGTGGGTTGATATTTGGCCCAAAGGGCTGTAAAGGGCACACAGACCCAGAGACGTGGGGACTGGCAGGGGAGCAGTCCCTGAGGACTCCCCAGGGCCGCTTTAGCCGTGCGGAGTGCCGGCCAAGGAGGGAATCTGGGTTCCCTGCCTCCACCTGTGTTTGTTTTTCTTTTTGTGTGTATGTTTTTCTGTTTTTTTTTCAAAAGGTGGATGGTACTCCCCTCTTCCCCGGGAGGGGCGCTGTGGAGGGGGGGTACTGTCAGGTCCCATAGGGGGCACCCTTATCTCTGTTTGTTGGGCTATGGCTCTCTGGTGTTCTCTGGTCTAATTAATGAGAATTAGTTACACATGCAGAGAACATCAGGGCGTCATAGCCCTCACTATATAAGTTCCTTCATGTCATTATGTCTTTGCCTGTTATTAGTTCAAAGTGTATTGTCCTTTTGGTTTAAGTTTGGGACATTAAAGAAGTTTATGTTGATGGGACATTCCGACCTTCCTTGGGGACCCAGGGGAGGACACGAGAGGCCCCTTATTTTGCAGAGCAGTATAACTGAATGTATATACACTCAACTACCAGATCATATTTTTCTTACATTTTTCAGCAGTTTAATTGATGTTATTTTTATTAACTCTCTCCCTAAAGGGTTAAAATCTGTCCCTTGCAGAGGTGGACAGTAACGAAGTACATCTACTTGTGTACTGTACATAAGAACAGTTTTTGAGTATCTGTACTTTACTTGAGTAGTCTTTTTTGGAAAAAATAACTTTCACTTAACTACATTAGAAAGACAAAACTATAATTTTCACGTCACTACATTTCTATCAAGGTTCTCGTTGATCATTCCTTTTAGTTCTAAGGGTGGGTGTTATTGTCTCACTTTTTAAAACGTGACTGTTTTTTAGCAGATGACTGCCAGTCAGAAATCATTCAAAGACTTGAGACTTGATTTGGATTTGTTAGAAATTACTTGTAAACATCTCTGGGGAGAATGGACAAAGATAGAGACGCCGACCGTTCATGCCTGCAACCATGGTTGTATTTAGAGTTGATGTTTAGGTTTACAGAAAGGTTAAAAAATTCAGATCATTTTAAGTGTGCATCATGTTTGCCTAAAACAAGGACTACATTACAGCATACAAAAACTTGTATCTTTGACTTGTATATCTAATATTCTACCTTATTCTTTATGCTACATCTTCTACAAGCAACTTAGATGCATCAGGCACTGTGGTGGCAATAAATAAAAAATGCAGAGACATTTTTAATACTGATGTATTTTTGAAAGCAAGCGAAGTGAAATTTGACTGAAACACTTTCACTTGTATTGGATTAACATTTGACAAGTGGTATCTGTACTTTCACTTAAGTAATGAATGTAGGTACTTTGTCCGCCTCTGGTCCCTTGCAAACACCACACAGTCATGAGTACATATTGTGGCCACATCAAGGTAACTATTGATTTTTGCCCCCTGTCGGGGAAAAATCAGCATTTATTCTTTTGTGATTCATTTATTCTTTCATATGATTCATTTCTTTTGAATGATTCAGCTTTATTCTGTACCCATTGATTCACTGTTTGATTATTAGTGATTTATGTAGTTACACTAGAATTTATTAATTATAAATTCTTAGGTATGGGGTGTAAGTTTAAAATCCAATAATATGCTGCTTACTTGTAAGGGTTATTGCACATATGTTGATAAGATTTGACTCAAGGACACTTAGCTTGGTTGCCTAGCAATGAGGGGTCCTGTGTCGAAGTGGCTTCGTAGTTGTTCATAACAAGGTATGTTTTGACTACAGTAACTCCCGAAGAAGTGGGTAAACAAGGTCGTGCTTACGTAAATTTGTGTATAAAGATGTTAAGAAAATCATTATCACTCAGAACGTATTCTGGAGGCATAGATGACTGTGGTCTCTGTGTACTTGTTTTCTGTTGTCCATCTGCAGATGTCCAATTAAATCTCTGTTTGAATCTTTAAGCAAAAAGGGACTCTGCTGTTAATTTTCCATGATTCTCTGACACCCGAGAACAATTCTCCCTGGCTGAACGGGAAATTCCCGGACACCCCTCATGAATACACATGTTGCCTATGTCTCTGCTTACCCAGGACGATAGCCAGCATCTGTGTAGCTTTTTTCTCTTTCTGCTGAGAGATTTTTCGCTTGTTGAAGGACTTGATGGACGTCTGCATTTTACCAGTGGGGGAGACCTGCGTCTCAAATGCTTTGGTCACTTTGGGGGCCTCGCTGCTGTTCCCATTCCTGTTGAGTTTGACTGGAGGTTCAGAAGCCGCTGGCAAAATTTCGGTCTCGCTGTGGTTGGAGGCGAGCAGCAGGCCATGATGGCTGCCCTTAACTTGCTCTATCGTCCTTTGGTTTGGAGGCTCTGGGTTTGTGACTTCATCCATTTGGACGTCATCACCACTGTTGACTGTTGCCTCCTTTATGAAAATCTACCAGGGGGAAGAGAAGAGAGACAAGGGAAATGCTATTATTATTCAGTATTGAGGTCGTGATTATGATGGCAACATTACTTCCTGCAGTAATTTTCAGTAATTCTGTGAAAATATTTGTACAAAAAGCTAAAAAATTACAGCTCAATAAACTAATGAGAAGTAGCTGAGGATTCAAAATGTATATATGTATACTAGGGTGACCATAGTTTGGTTTTGGAAAACCAGGACACCTTGGTGGGTGGGGTGGCTTGTTAGTGTTAGTAATAGAACAATAACAAACGTACCTCACTCTTTTGAGGTGTCCCGTTCTGTGGTGTTTGTACTGAATATTTATCCAGTGCTTTGATTGGAAGTGTGCAGACCAAATTAATTGAAGTAAAAGACACACCAAATGACACAGCAACCAGCATTGCAAACTACCTAATGGAAACATTGGCAAAAAACCATTTGTCTTGCTAGCGTGCTGACAGACACGCTGTCTTCTGATTTTAAACAGAGCTGCCCGCACTCACACGGCTCATGGATTGCGTCACACGCAGCTCCATGCGCAGTGCCCTAGTGCTGGCCGAATTAATGGTCCAATGAAAGGTTATAAAAAAACAAGACATTTCCCCACTTTCTAAAAAGAAACTCGGATGCCCCAGACAGGACGTGAAAAACGGACATGTCCGAGGAAAACCGGACATTTGGTCACCCTATGTATACTAGTCAAGTAATTGACAGCACGATTAATTAATCTAATTAATCGCATTTAATTGCACATACATACAGACTTACAAGAAGAAGTTTTTTTTAACCATTTATTATTGAATACAAGCCTATAACTTGGTCAAGGCATTTTTAATACTGACTGAACCAAACCTTTGAATTAGGTTACAGTATATGATAGTTTTGATAAACTACGTCTCCCAGCTTTACACACACTCTGGCCACAGCGCTGAGACTCCGCCCCTCTGGAGGTCTGGATAGACAAAGCTAATGCGGCTAATTCAAGCCCAAATTTCCCCTCTCCTGCTGCCTCTAGCTCAACCAACAGCATCACTTACAGACACTACGAGCAGGTTCACAGCTTCCACACACTTTCCCGATTGGCAAAGTGTTGAAATAAACATGTGTTTGTGCTTTGTGTTCACTCTCTCCTTGCATGGCCGTGCATCTTCGCTCCAGATTTGAACCAGGAGACATGCGTGCGTCTTTTCTTCCAAATTTCACTGAACTGACCTCCGCTTTCTGGCTGATCACGCAGCAATGATCTGGGACTTGCTTCTCTTGCTGTGTACTCGAAATATGAACGAGAAGATGACGTAATGCGTTAACTGCGTTAAAAATCTGGCATCACATTCAAGAGGCTAATTAGGAGGCTACTAAACTTATTTAAATGTATATGTGCAGACATTTGTTAGAAGAAAAGTTGCCGTCATGAGACAGTGAAGTAAAGCAGACCAGCTGCTTTTCTCTCTGTGATAAATAACTTTGAAATAAAACAATGACTATGGTGGTGAAATCCATAACATTTTTAATTTCATTTCTGTGTTGGGTTAAACATACACCAACCCTAGCTGTTTTAACTCAGCCCCCTGTTTCTGCTGACCACTAGTAAGTAACCAATCTGCAGCTTTGCAGTTTTTTCCTTCCCATCTGCGCTGCACTAGCGGAGCAGAGATACACAGGTTACAGCTAATTGTAGGAGTGGCTTTTCATCTGGAATCTTGTTGTTCTTGTCTTAAAATTGACCAAAAATATGAATAAATCAACCTGACACACAGCCTGTGGTGTGCTGCTTCTTTTGAAGGGACTAGTCCTGGCCTACAAAAGAGTTTGAAAAGAAAGACTGCCTGGGACACTATCCCTACATATGACAAAATCATTTTTTGTAAATAAAACCTATGGACTGTGGAATAATTCAGTGGTGAAACACACTGTCCAAGATCAATACATGCCTGTCAAAAACTGTCACACCATTAAAACAGATTCCCCTATTTCTAGATTTAATTGGGGGCATGTGCTCTACAGTATTTAGAGGAGTGTAACTGAACTCTTAATAATTTGCTTTTGTTATGTTGTGATTGCTTAAATTAAACGTAGCAGACTTCCTGAAAAAATGGAAGACATAATCCCCTTAATCCTTAGAGAGTAGCTATAAAATTAAATAGCAAAATATTTAATTCAGCAGGTCTAGCAGATTTATTTACTTTGTTATTAATATTTTCATGTGGTGTATTTAATTTTTTACCAACTTATAGTATTAATAAGAGTATTGAGGACCAGTAATGATACATATCTGATATTGATATCAGTCTTACAGATACCTGAAGTCATTTGAAATTTTGATGATAAAGTTAAGGTTGTCCAGATCAGGTTTTTTTGCCGTCAAGTCCGAGTCTGAGTCATTTGATTTTGAGTATCTGCCGATACAGAGTCCCGATCTGATGCTTCTATGTGCAGATTCTGTCATGTAAATAGTTTTCTAATCAGCAATATATATAACAATTTCTGATGAATACTTATCAATTGCATGCTTAAAATGACATACAGGTAATAGCCCCGCCCATTTCAAGACAACCCAACCCAGTCCCTGGCTAAACCCCACACACTTCGGGATAGGCCCCGCCCAGTCCGAGTACAGATACAGATACAGATAATTAATCTGATTGACAGATACAGATACAGATAATGCTGTACTTGCTCATCCCTAGCAGCCACAGGAGGAACTCTGAAGCATACAGATACATCCTAAAATCTCAGATCAGTCCAAATGTCTCATAATAAAAGATGGAACCTCACATTGCTGCAGAGCAATAATCCAAAATAAGCTACTAAAACAACTATGAACTTTTCAGGGCCAACAGGTGGGACATCCCAACACACTTGTGGCTCTAATCCCACTGGGACTGAACAGCCTGGAACCGATTGCTGAGTAGCTGCAGTTCTGGAACAGCATCATTAGTGAAGACACCAAGCATCTGGATATACTCTTCAGGAAAGCATTGAGTGCAAAAGATTTGCCAGCAAGAAACTGATCCATGCCTTCATTTCATGCTGAGTTTACTATTGTTAAATTCTCCACACCGGGATTTCCAAAAAGTCCTTTAAAGTTCATTGAATTCCCGCGGCTCTCCCGTGGGACCCGCATGACTCGACCAGATTTTTTGCTACGCGTGAATACATTGACAAACAAAATGCGTTAGCGGTCGGTAACTCTGGTGTAATTTGGACGGGAGCGTGCGGTCTAATAATTTACCGTTCCCGACGTCCTTTCTGAACAGCATATCTGCGCTTTACTCAATCTTATCGAGCACCTGTATTGCCTGCGCTCGTGACTGTTATGCATGCGCTGCATGCATGGACTGCGTCACGCATTTTATTGGCAAGGTCTGTATTTGCATAATGGTCACCAGAGCGTTCTGTTCTGAGGATGGCAGAGCAAAGTGTGGATGTGCTGTCCTTGAAGGACGTTCAGCTTGGACTAGAAAATGGTCAGTTTACCCACATCAGGCAAGTCTGATGTATGGGAACAGATAAAAATTTAGCGGGAACGGTCGGGTGGAAAATTATTCTAAGCGGGCAGTGTGTGAACAAAGAGTGAATATATAGCGGGAGCGGGTGGGTGTGGAATAAAACCTTGCGGGAGCGGGACTAAAAAAAACAGTCCCGCGCAGACCTCTACATTAGAACTACAACTCATTTAAATGCTGCTGCCAGTGATCTAACCAATCCAAGAAAAGAGCACATTTACTTCTATTCTCAGGTCCTTGTTCTGGCTCCCAGTTCAGTACAGAATCGACTAAAAAACATTACTTATTGTGTACATGTCACTCAGTTGTTTGTGTCCTATGTAAATCTCTGATATGCTCAAAGTTTATATTCCTGGTAAGTTTCTTAGATCTGCAGGAGCTGGACAGTTAGTGGTAAGAAGATCCAAAACCAGACATGGTGAAATGGCATTTAGTCATTATGCAGCTTGCTGCTGGAACAAACTGCCCATTACTTTCAGATCTGCACACACTGGAGCTTGAAGAACGCTGCTAAAACAGCACTTTTCTCCTCAGCATCCTTTGAAATATCAGCACTTTTACTACACTTTTAATATTCTTTTATATATTATTATATCCCTCTCGTTTCTTTTATCCCTCTCATGTATCTTCTTTTATCACTCTCATTATCTTGTTTTATTCATTATTTTATTTTCCATTTCTTAAAGCACATTGAATGACCTTCTGTGTATGATAATGTGCTGTATAAATAAACTTGAACTTGAAACATGCACTTAACATAATGGGCCTGATAGTCTGAAGTCAGAAGCGCAGTTGTCTTTGGGGGAGGGGCCAGCGCAGAACGGTATAATCACAGCAGGGAAAATGTAATTTGCGCCTAAAGGAGAAAATAAGTCATAGGTGTGTCTTGGGCGTAGCATGCAATGAACCAATCAGAGTTCACACTCTCTCTCCATTTAAACAACCGGTGCATTGTCAGTGGCGTGCTGTGTATAACGCAGTGAAGACACGAAGCAAAAATCTTACAGCTGCGTCCTGTCCTGTAGGTCTGCCGCACCCCCCAGTGGCCGCTGCCAGCTTCATGACATGAGCTGGTGATGTAGTTTAGTTTTTCTTGACAACCTCGCACAATATAGCAATGATGGGTTGCGCCAGCGACGAAAGCAGATGGCGCTGTGTTCATTATAGGGCCCATTGTGTTTATTTAAAATTATGTTCATTTGTTAAAAATCATGTTAAAAAAAGAGGATCAGATCTTATATTGTTCACCCAACATGCAAGTACAAATGTGCCTATAGAATCAGCACTGAAGTTCTACTCTCACAGTCATTGCTTTATTACATATTCAGTATGAAGGAACAGAGATGCACAACAACAATGCACTGCACTATACTTATAGCATGCACACACATACATGCACACACTGACTTTTAAAACAACACATGAAGGCACTTTTTCCAACTTCAGCAAAAAGAGGAAGAAACACATTCCAGTTTATCCATTTTCTGACATTGTAATAACAATAACACTCATATGTTGTTTCAAAAGTCAAAGTCATAGCTTTAGAAAGTCAATAGGGTGGGGGTGGATTGGGGGTAGGGGGTGGGGGTGACAGCTTCCTTACAAAGGCAAGGCTCCCTGGGGAGAGCTATTTTTCCAAAAAGATAGAGGGAGACAGAAAACTGACAAACCACATTTTTGTTATTAGCTGGGAAATTCCCATTGGACTTGACGATGACAGTGCACAGCTTCACATCATCAGGGTGAGTGCATTTCTGAAAAAGAAAGGAGAAGAGCATATGGTCACCAGGCAGACTGACGTGTTTAAAGGAGAGGGCAAACCTCTGACATTTTCCTTGCAGTAATAACCTACAGCACCTTCTTTCGCAAACTCTTTTCTTTCTTTTAAAAACACGCTACAGTTAGCAGGCAGCTTCTGCAATCAAACAGACTTTTAGAGTTTACCCTAAAGAGTTCACCCTGCACCAAAATGTGCTGAACTGTAATGTAACTAGGTGTGAATTAGTGAAGCTTTTCACTCGCTCAGAGCAGTTAGTTCAAGCAAACCAATCGTCAGGCAGAGGAATGAGCATTACATTCAGCCTTGAAGCCGTTTGAGAAAGGAAAGTAATTTCCACAATTTCCCTCTTTCCAAGACATGTTTGATTACTGAATTTTACTTTGTACAGGAGATACGAGGTTAACATTATAAAAGCTTATAGCCATCTGTTAGCATTGTGCAGACAGTATGCCTGATCCTTCACACTCTTCCCTGTGTCAAGTCATTCTCAAACAGACTCGTTAATGTGGTCGTTTTTTGTTAAACATTAAAAATCTGTTTTTTTACAAAGTGTATCACAGAAAATCCAATTGTAAAAAATTCTAAATATACCATCCTCTGAATTTATACACAGAAACTAAACTGCTAAAGCCGCCTGTTTTAAATTCTCTCTTTTTTTGTTGTTATGATAAACAATGCATTTACACATGTGATCAGCCATAACATTAAACCACTAGGATATGAAGTGAATAACGTTCACCTGTCGAGAGGCAGGATATATTAGTTCTTGAAGCTCCTGTGTTTTAAGCTCAAAAAATGGACATCTGAGCGAATCTGAGTGACTTTGACGGTGCCAAATTGCTAAACAACCATCAGAGCATCTCCAAAACAGCAGGTCTTGTCGGGTCATGTCAATGTTTGAGGTGTTCACTTGGCCTCATACAATTTACAGTAATGCCCAATGCCCATGTAATTGTAATTGTAGGAGTACAACAGCAGTATGTACACCAAGTAAATGCTTAAACAGTGTTTTGAAAATAAAGTGCTGAAAATAGACAAAATTAGAATTTTGTGCAACTCCAATAAGAAGTAATGTAAGGTGGTTTCGTGATTGAGTGGGGTGTAAATGTTTCAGGTAAGCATAATGCAATTTGTGATTGGTTGTAGCACATACAACTACAAATGTGTCTCAACTGACTACCTATATTTGCAGTGTGGAGGAAAGGTGTGGGTCTTTGATCACCTGATCTAAATCATATCATAGACTTATTCTTGAGATGAAGTGAAATGAGCTTAAAAGTGTGAACATACAGGATAAAACATCTTCCAGTAATTTAAGCGAGAACATTATGTTGACAGATAACATTAAGTGGAGGCAGGGAGAGGTTAGAAATTAGACAAGACATTTGTTGATAGTGGTGCCTCTGTATAGCACTGACAGCCTAATTGAGGTTAAAGGTATGTGGACAAGCTATTAATTGATTGAAAAATTGGGAACTGTCAGTTCATAGGTCCATGAATGCGTGTGTGACAGTCGTTCTGTTTAGAACAATGTACAGAACAAACATGTTAGAATTGTAGAGAAAAGTAATTGGTCAGCTTTCTTTTTCTGTACTGCAAATATTGATTCATTTTATGTCCCCAGGATCAATAATGACATGAAAGTAATTTTAGATCTGCTGTGGTAATGTCATATATCTCCCCAGCTAAGCTCCTATTAACAGTCAGAATATGGCAACATATATTAAGGCTCAGCAGAAAATATCTTTTTCAAATGAAATCCTTTCTATAAATCCATATTTGCCAACAAATATGCTTCCAAAACACGCATTACACTTACAAATGTAAAGGTACGTCTGTATTTCTACTGTTCAATGTACACCTCTGCAGTGCTTGAATGTAATATACAGATAATAACATAAACCTATATTGACCACACTGTAATTAATGCACATTTTCTTTGGTTATTTTCCTTGGTATAAGCAGGTAAATACATAAATAATCAATACATGTAATTTACATTAGGAAAAATACAGGGCTTAAAACAAAACAAAACACTGGACTGCAGCATCAAAGGGCAGCAGCCAATCAGCGGCAATGAGTAATAAATACAATTTTCAATCATCCTGCCTCTGAGTACAGCTGACTATGATGTCCAGGCCTTGTGTGCCATGCCACCTCATCCTAGTTCTGAGCAGCGGAACTTCATTCTGTTTAGGTGTCTGTTTTCCTTGTCGCACCCAAACATATACAACCAGCACAAGGAAGGTTTGAAAATCCAAGCTGGACAGAAACTGTGATATAAACGTGGATGTTTACAGTATATATTATGTATATCCACCTATTTTGCCAAATCAAGTTCTAAAAAAAGGCATTTCAGCCTATTTCTTGAAAGAAGTCTAATCAGTGATAACAGAAGTAGGTTAACAGTCCACTCAAATGCACAGT
This sequence comes from Ladigesia roloffi, assembly GCA_037577295.1. Taxonomy (NCBI): domain Eukaryota; kingdom Metazoa; phylum Chordata; class Actinopteri; order Characiformes; family Alestidae; genus Ladigesia; species Ladigesia roloffi. Next base: position 16,823,540 of record JBBKCR010000001.1, read on the forward strand.
AATATAAATGTCCTGTTTATTTTTTGGTCCATACACCCACATAAACTCTCTAAGCGAGCCTCAAGGGAAGGATATTGTCCAAAGTCGAAGCTTAAGTTGCCTACTGATTGCGTGAGAAATTGGTAGGTACAAAAATTGTGTAGGGGCTGTGAGTCATGAAACTGATTACAAGTCATGAAAGAAAGAAACAACAGGGACTGCTCTGTGTCGCTTTGATTAAAGAGCAGGTCAGAGGAAGTAGTGAACAAAGCTCACTGTGTTTTGAATGCAAGAGTACCTTTAACGTTTTGCCTGTGTCCACGCTGGTGCTTGGATATGCGCACTTCATGCTGACACGTTTCCGACGTTTGCGCAGCACCACGTAGATCTGCACGTAGACGAGTAGTGTAATGATGAAGGGCACATAGAAGGACACGATAGAGGAGTAGACTACAAAGGCAGGGTTCGCGATCACACAAAGGGCATCATTTCGGCTCTCTGAAAATTCAGATTACAATGGAGAATCATCAGAAACTGTATCTCATCCAATTACATCAAAACAATTTGAAAACTTCTCTGAACCACTGAATGTTCAGGCTAACACAAAGCTAACCCTTTAGGTTTCAATACCTGTGTTATTGAGTCCAAACAGCAGGGGGCATGATATGGCAAAGGACAGGATCCACACCACTGAGATCATGACTGTGACTCTCCTCTTGGAGCTGTAGCGTGTGTTATACAGCATTGGCATTGCAACTGCTGTGTACCTGGAGGCAGACATAGTGGACATTATCACCAGAGAACAGTGCTATAACGTATGAAATGCCTGCATTAGAGAACATGTTTCCAAACATCTTTGGAAAATTATGTGTGGTATATTCCCCTGAATTACTAACCTTTATATTACATTATTTTCTTATGTTATTTCAGAGGTGGCTGTTCTAAATAAATGTCTAAATAAATGTCATCCCTCCCTTTCAAATAAAGTCATTTAAATGAGGTTTGAGTAGGTTTAATTGTCATTTTACAATATACACAAAGTACAGAGTGAAATGAAACACTGGGCCTCCAGGACCATGGCGCAACACAATAACAGAACAGAACAAGACAGAACACCTTTGTGATTAATGGAATTCACATTTAATTAAATGCAAACAAATCGATAAGAGTTGACTATCTTGAACCAAAAAGAACAACACTCACTAGAGTCTCCAACTGTGATTCTACATAGTCTACCATCAATAATGGTGGAGGTGAGCACGTCTAGTGAAAAAAATAGCAGAAACTGCAGATATGTACTAATGTGTGATGACCACCTCGTCCCCATAATGTCGCCCCCGATCCCCATCTCCTGAATATTAGTTTGTACCTTTACTTTTGTCCACCCTTTCTAGTGTCCCGTGCTCCCTTCCTAGTGTGTCTCCTCTGTTTGTATCACGCCCCACTTATTACGTTCACCTGTCCCTCGTTTCCTAAGTTCACCTGCCTCTTGTTCCCTGTCCTTATTTATACCCCACCCGGTCCCGTCTTTCCCTTGAATCAGAATTGGTCATTTCATCTATCTGTCTGTATGTGGTATAACTTAACCCCGTTGTTTTCTGTTTTTTGCAGACTCATGTTCCTCGTATTTTGCAGTGACAACAGGGTTCTGATCCTAAACTCCCTCATCCTAGTTTTGTTTCGCCTGTGCTGTTGGAGCTGTCCCTTAAGCCTGTAGTTTTGTTCTTTTGTTCTTTTGAGGAACACGAGTCCCTTTTCTTTTGTGTGTGGAAGCTTCACCCTATTTGGGCTCATTAAAAACTCTGTATCACAAACTGAGCACGTCCTCCCCTTTCCCTCATCTTGCGGAGAGATCCGTGACATAATGTGCAAATTTTTCAACAAAAATATTATTGTAAATAATATGAATGTAAATTCAGCCAAATATCCATATAAAATATAACTGTATACATTTTTGGTACATTTGAGAGAGCACAATGTAAGCGAATCTTGGGATGGGGAAATACTGCAGCAGCCAATCAGCAGCAAGAAGAAATAAATAATTTCACAAAAGTGAAAAAAAAATGCAGTGGATATCAGCAGTTTCTGCATTAGTGTGGGGGTTTCAGTCAACAATTAATGAAAATCATGGAATTACGAATATTGCATAAAAATAATGCAATTAATTACAAAAAACAAATATTGTGTGTATACAGTGGGGAAAAAAAGTATTTAGTCAGCCACCGATTGTGCAAGTTCTCCCACTTAAAATGATGGCA
>JBBKCR010000001.1:16836608-16855946 GCA_037577295.1 Ladigesia roloffi
TTAGGTAAAATGATTCCATTCCTTTAAAAAGCCTAGTCACATTCTCTCATATCAAAAGCTTCAGGTGCCAGGTTTAGCAAACATGGCTAATGGAACATCAGCCTGCCAATGTAGAGAGTTTAAATCCGTATAAATACGGACGTGTTGAAATATGTACGCCTCATTTTGTTGAATGGTGCACCGGTTGTTTTGACCAGGCAGGCTGTGAATGAGTTCATTTTGTCTTGGCTGTTTATTCTGCCCAGCTGTTCTGTCAGGTGTGTTTTTTTTGTTAGCACCATGTGCTTGTAACTCACACTCACAAGTTTATCGGGCTGAATATTGTCTACAAACAATGGCTATATATTAGGGCTCCGGTAGCTTTTGCGTTAAAGAAACAACCAAGTAAAGAAATGAAGAACATTTATTTTATCAGTGTTGGATGACCACAGGCAAAAAAGCAGGAAGGAGACTATGGACGAAAGGAACTTAGTATTAGAAATTAGATGCATCAAAAGCGAATAAATGCGAAGTGTGATTGCGTTGATGCTATAAAACCAGTGTTTGAAGATATGCGATCTTTGTTCTTGAGGGAAAAATAGTTTGTGTTATAAAAAATCCTCTCGCTTAATGGATTTTAACCCCAATCTTCTGATTCAGAGGCTGGTATTGTAGCGGTGGACCACTGGGAATTTGCTGGCTCTTATCAAGCCATTCATGGTTAAGGACAGTAGAATATGTCGCAGCATTCACGGGCTGATCTGTTTTTCTATTTTAACTGATCTGAGCTTTAGTGTCTTGAAGTCTGTTCAAGGGTGTACTGTGTGTTTTACTCTGTTCTGACTTCTGACTTCCTTGATTACCAAAACTAACAAAACACACAAACAAAACACCCCAAATATTTTCTTGAAAAACCACATGCGCAAACATTCTGTACAATAAAATTGTAGCAGTGTTGATTTAAGTTGTTTTGTGAACTGTGTAGTTAAATCATATTTATTTGTTTATGTGGAGCATTTTAGCATTTTTTTTTAAATCAATTATTTTTAAATTATTAAAAAAAAAATTATGTGGTTGAACGGGTATTTTAACTGTGTGTTCCCCCAAAATGCAAAGCTAAGACGAGGTGGCAGTGTTTGGACTGGTAAGACGACAGGTTCTCGAGGATGAAACATTAGACAGCTGTCAGCCTAAGCCAGCTGACTTCTGGACCCCAACCATGCGGTCTGCAAACGGGATGCTGCAAAGGTGGAGACGTGTACCATGGGGAGAAAAGACGGATCCAGCACGGCAATCACAGCCCTGCAGAGAGCTTGGATCCCCGCTGCTTGTACTACTGGGCTGGCAAGAATTACATTTTGTGTTCCAAAGACAAATGTCATTTTCACTGAATGTCTGAGTTAAAGTTTGACAAAGATAGAGGCATCGGCTCTGAGTTTGGAAGGTGTTTTTTTGCCCTTTCTCTCTTAACATCATTCTGTCTTTAAGCATGATGGATTACTGAAAGCATGGGACACAGCAGTGCTTCAAAAACACCTCTTACATGTGGCAGTTACATGCTGATGGGCTGTGTTGAAGCCACATGTTTAATTCTCTCTGTGTGTGGCTTGACAGATGTGATCATTACTTCCTAATCGAGAAATATTATATTCAACAGTGTGACAGCCCTGTCTTCACTAAGCCTCAGGCCCAGTCTCAGTGTGGTTTGATCTTATGAATGTACGCAGACAAATATGTGACTTATGATTCTTTTTATTGGTCCCATTCTACAGTCAAACAACATTTACTCCAACATCAGCTTTCACAGAGGCACAGTCATGAATGCAAAGTCAATCTACCATGTGTTTTAAAAACAGAGTCAAAAGTAAGCTGTTGAATTGACTTGATTCAAAGTCAAGGGAAGAGAGGTGCGCAGCCTAACACAGGGTAAAATGGACATGGGTGATTCAGTTAAAAAGCAAAAAATAAACCTAACAGAGATTGACACATATGTAACTGACTGTACATTAGAAATGGAATATTCAGTGTTGTGGGCCAAGAGATAAATTAGCTAGCCTGTTTCGTTAATGATACACTCTATTATTCTGATGTGTCCCAGAGGAAAGATGGTATTACCTTTTGTCAAAGCTCCAAAACGGTCATCCCACATCTGTCATAGAGGTTCAAAAATGGCCATTGCCATTGTCTTGCAACCGAAGTTTTCATTAAATGAAAGTTTCATTAAATTGAAGTTTCAGAGTTTCATTAAATGAAGCTACAGTATTGGCATGGAAGAATACCTCTGAAATTATGCCTAAAATTCTGGAGGGGAAACTAGCACACACCCTCATTGTTTCATTATCAAAATGGATCAAAATTCTACATTCTAAAATTCAAAACATCATTTCTTATTAAAAGATTAAAAATGGCAATTTAAAAATCTAATTTACTGTCACAATTGCGTGGGCATAATTACCACAGTCATGGCAAATCAGCAACACAGGTTGTTTCATGGATGTTGTTTAATGAAACTGCTGGAGTGTAATTCCAGGTTCCCCTGAAGCGTTTTTGGTAGATCCATTGGTAATTTGCCACTTACTGAACAGAAAATCAGCTAATGTGTTTATATATATTTAAGGTTTCTAACTGTGTTTTTTCCTTGGCAGGATTAGATATGGCTATTGCATAGATAATGTCTCTCAGTGACTAACTGAAATACAGCTCCCACATAATATTATATTACAGCCTTAAACAATGTGGGACCTCTATATGTGCTCATAAATAATACAAGGTTTTAGTTCATATATCCATCCAAAACATATTACAGTAATTAAAAAATAGATATTTACTGAAATTTGATCAATGCTGATCTTTTTCTTTGTGAAAAAGTTTTTTTCTAGTGTCTAACACACTTTCTTTTCAAGCAGAATTTACATTTTACACATCTGGCTCAATCATCTACTGTATGTACAGAGGTTGTACAATTCTTGTTCAAATACAACATAAACCCTGTATGATTTAGGATGTGCAGGAGTCTCCCCTACATTATTTTGATATGAATAAAATATTACACCAAGACAACTATTGTCAAAAGTAAGTACCCTGAAAGACAGTTTGTTCTGATGTGTTGTATTCATGTGGGAATGAACACTTTCAGCTCAAGCCAATTAAATGCAGCACATTTTCCAGTAAAGCAATGCTAACAAACGCAAAGACAGCCTTCATGCATAGTAATGCGTCCTCACAAGGCAGGCACAAACACATTACATGCAGCCGACAAGCTCTGCGATTCAAGCCCCTGAATTCACCACTCGTGCCCACTTGCTAATATCTATAATCTCATTCATCTGTATTTAAAATCCAGGCTTGCGCTGATTAGTGTATGCCTTAAACAAAAAGAACATTAACACACCAGGCTTGTCAGCAGCATTGGTAATGAGTGTTGAAGGAGAGGAGCAGGATGGAGCATGTAGTGACGTCTTTGCTCTATTGTTAGTGTAATGAACACCTGGCCATCAGTATAGAGCTAAATCGGCCACGGCTCTGCAGCCCGTACCGCAGTGCTAACACAACTATGCACGTTTCTGTGCTGGGAACCGTCTTAGTTAAAAAATTATGAATCCTGAATTGAAAAAAATGAGACCTTCCCATGACTAACAACATCATTATCCATGAAAAACTCTCAAAACCGTTCCTCTTCCACACAGCAGAGATTAATGTTAAAAGCGCACCACAGGATGAACCACCTATTTTTCTTTGAACTCTATCCTTTTTGAACTACTCACAAAATGAAAGTCCATATGTAGGAAACCTCTGAATTTTTATGACTGTACAGCTTCATCAATGCTTGAACAACACAATTAAGCCCTAAAACTCAGCTTATATTTACTGCCGTTGTCAGTATTAAATCTGTAGAATCTGGTCCTTACAATCAATGCACAGCTTGACCTCAGGTAAGCACCCAAGATTCACAAGGGTTTCATGTATTAAACCGCAGGGACCAATTATTAGCAAGATTAAAAGAGATTTAAATTTCAGACAGCTTCAAAATCGTCTTTTTTAATGTGCTCAGATAAATTAGATTCCTTCCCTGTCCAGGAGTTTTTGCTGAGATGAAAGTTCCCCTTTTGATGTTTATTCCACCTTTATTCATGGATTTGTCTAAAATGAGCTTGATTGCCGAGTTCCAGACCTCTTTCGATGTATTTTACTGTCTGTCCAAAAACCCTCTGTGTAAATGTGTGGTGTTCCGCCTCAGTGGTGATGTTTAACATGCTGCTGTGATGTGGTTACTGGGAAGAGAGCTGTCCGCAACAGAATTCTTTGCAATCTGAAAAACTGCAGAAACTATAAGTATTCTGCAAGATTCTGTGGCAGGTTTGAACCGGTTTTACAATACACCTAACATGATTAAATTTACAATGTTTGCCGTTAGTCACCCCAACATACGCTACTGGTCAAAAGTTTTAGAACATCCCAGTGTTTCAAGCCTCGTATTTTTTAATACAAACAGTTCAAATCCAATTAAATGCATTAATTGTAAAAAAGGACAGTGCTGAAATGACATTTGGAAATAATTCTTTCTCTCCATGCAGGACCTCTGGTATGTGCCGATTTAGTCGGGTTCGTCCTACAGGAAGATAGTGTCCCAAAATTTTGTCTTAAAAAACAACCTTCGAAAAAAGAAGATGAGGTGAAGAATATGTAGTTTCCAGAAGTCTCCAGACTTAAACCCCCCTGAGCTGCTTTAGGATGTACTGGACAGAAGAGTGAAAGCAGAGCAGCCTATAATTGCTGCATACTTATGGGAACTTCTGCAACATAGTTGGGAAGAACTATGAACAATGAGACACTGAACCACTTGAGTTTTAATACAAGCCTAAAACTTTAGATGAGTAGTGTAATGGAGGGAATTTTTGTAAAGACACTTCTACAAAGCTTTTGCACTTATGCTGCGGTTTAGAACCTCTTCATTAGCAAACAGTATGTTAGACATAGTTACTAAATAAATGTAAACTGAACTGAAGTCAATAGAAATGCATAAATTGAAAATTTGAGGGATGATGTGGTAGTAATAATGACCATCAAATTTGAGGGGGACCGATCTGTTAAATTTGGTGAAAGTTTGTCATTCATCGTCAAAGAGATCTATATTTGGGGGCGGAAATAACAATTAAGAACCAGACTCTTTTGGCTGAGAATCCAAAACAACATGACTGCCTCGCTCCCCCGGGGTGGACTCATCACTCGGCTCCATGTCAGACAACAGGAGCATCTGTGAGCTGATGTAACTCAACAGACAGCGTTTTCCTCCGAGCAATGCAAGGTGCCCAATTCCAATTATGTTGCGTTTGCATGAGTTTGAAATGATGTGAAAGCAATTTGTTAAGATGTAATGCCAAGCTGGTGAGTGGGAATTGGTTAAAAATGAGGCAGAAATAAAATAATAGAACTAACTAAATAGATAATGATCCTAGATTTTAAAACAAAAGTCGAAATGAGAGCAAAAATGATATATTCTCAGATTATTTGGCAAAATCATTCATGGTTTTACTAAAGCTCTTCTTGTTTTGCTTTTGCTTATGTTAGATTTTGGAGGAATACTTACAGTTTGCAACTATTACATGCAATAACAAGCAATTTTACTATTAAAACTGAAAGCAGGATGCATATTAATAATTCATTGCATTACACGTTCCTCAAACACTGACGTTTTTCATTTCCACAACTCACCAGAACATGCTCATCTGCATATATTGAGTGGTAAGAGCAGATAAGAGTGCAAATGAGGAAAATATTTTCCTCAGTGGGGTTTTCAGGAACTGTTTACCAGGAGCTGAAGTCATGTTTTATTTTAATAAGGTGGAAACAGAGTGACACAAGGCAGGGAATAATTTATGTTGACATAATTGGTTGTGAAACATGGAGAGAGTTTTAGTCTTTTTCAGTGAAAATTATAAAGTGCAGAGTTGTCTGGATCTGAATGACTGAAGTGAACAATGTTGTAAGACACTTTAAATGTACCTGAAAGTGTTCTTTAGAGTGACACTACAGGGGATACAAAGAACTTTTAATAGAAAGAACTGTACTGATGTTTCAGGAATCTTTAGAAAATGTAAAGGTTTTATGTCATTTAAAAAAAAATCCATCGGTACAAGCCAATTATTAATTGTCTAGTAGTAAAAGAGTAAAATTATTGTTTGTCAAGGAATGAGAAAGTAAACAGCCAAAAAGTATCTGAAAACAGTGGGTCAGATCTCCTCAAACGCCGATGTAGTGTAAAGAGTTGTAGTTGAAGTTAATCTTATTCTAATGAATATGTTTCAAGGACAGAAAGGAGCTGACCTAGATCAGTGCTCATCTCAGAGCTTGCAGAAATATACAGAATGTCTTCCTACAAAGCTTCAGGTGCATGTCAGTTTTTTTTCTACTAATGAATTTTCAGCCAATCCTGGGTAACTTCAGCCGTGCCACCCTCAGGCCTGCCAGATAAGAGCTGTTTAAAGCCACCAGCTAAGATTTATGATTAATTTAATTAAAATTAAGCTTAATTTCCATCCACTGTAACCTTCACATTAGCATAGTTTCCCAAGATTCATTCAGCTCAGACTGAGAACTGACCGCGCATGGCAAGCCTCATTGACTGTCATGCACATGTGGTTGCATACTTTTCTGCACTTTCGCATTTTGACACTAGATGGGCTACTGTTAAAGTCAGATAAGGAGAGATTTCCAGTCACCCAAGCATGCTGTGACAATGAGAGAGCTCGTTTCTATATTTCTGGGCTCTTATCAGCCACAAACACCGTGCAGCACTTTATGCCACTTTACTGTGTTTATTCTTGATGGATGGAAGTGATTTTGCATAAACTTGGGGGAACAGAGAGAAAGCTTGCAACTGCAGTTCCAGCAGAGGACCTTGTCATACTTGGGAAAACCTAATGTCTTCCTTCAGGCAAAAGTTAGCATTGCAGCAACTTCAATTACAACAAACATTCTATTTGATGGAAACATGAGCATATATACTTGCTTTAGTGTACTGGTGGAACAGTAGGGATGTGGAAAAGTGTTGGCAGCATGTAGTGCTGGGATTTTTTAAATGATGCAATAATACACTACCAGTCGAACGTTTAAGCACAGGCTGGGATTTCATACGTTTACTTACTTAAGTTACTCCATGTTTAGTAAAAATACACTCAGTATTCTTTGCGATTCACTATTTGAGTTTCTTTATTAGGCAGAAAATGGCATGTTTTTATTCATCACTACTAACCTTTCAGAAAGAGACCTAATAGAATTACCATTGTAATGTGGATCGCCAGATATGTGTTAGATATTCAACAAGTAAACAAATGCATTTAAAGTAAAATGACAGTCTAGAACAGGCATGGGCAAACTACGGCCCGGGGGCCACATGCGGCCCATTAAACATTTTGATTCGCACTCTAGATATATCGGCTTGGTTGAGGTGAAGCGTAGGCCTATTACTCCACGTTTGCACTTTACCCTTTGACCCACCGCCCCTCTATGAAGATGAGCAGACACAAGAAAAGGAAAGTAAACAGAGAATGTCGAGTGTTCAATAAGGATTGGACAACTAAATATTAGCTGTCACTTTGCCACAAAGCACGCTAATTATACTAGCAAGCTCTCAACAAAAGAACAGGAAGCTGCTGCTGTTCCGGCCCCTTTGTCAAATGTTAGAACTCAATGTGGCCCACGAATCAAAAAGTTTGCCCACCCCCGGTCTAGAATGTGACTCTGCGTCAGAACACAACAATTTGACAGGATATCAGACAAACACTGTTACAGGTTCTTTCACTCAGGGCCCATGGTGGTTTAATGGTGGTTTCACTGTTGCATCACAGGCCAAAGGTCGGAGGTTTGAATCTGGGTCATGTGTTTGGGTAGTTTATTGTTCTCCTCATGGTGGTGCTGGCTTTTTCCAGGTTCTTCCTCCCACAGTCCAAAGACAGGCACGCCTGGTGAACTGGGGATTCTATATTGACCGTGAGTGTGAAAAGGAATTGTATGTGTGTGCCCTGCGGTGTGCTGGCCCCCTGCCCTGGGTGAGCCCCTGCTTCACGTCCGTAGATTCCAGGATACACTCCAGATACCTGCAACCCTCGTAAAGATGAAGTGGTTACAGAAATTTTAATAGTTGGTTCACTCAACCACTTTCTGATGTTTAAGAAATATAAAAACCTGCAGTTTATGAAAGAAATGAACGATTGGTGAAAACCTGTGCTGTGCAAAAGCTTTTGATTTGTAGTGTATACTTGTCAAACGCCCTAGACCCTGACGTCAAATTAGTATTGGTTGAAAAATGAAATAGGTTTGTTTGATTCTGCATTCAAATTCATAGATTTTAATATGGAACTGGCCTTCCCTTCACAGATCTAACAGCTTCCACTCTTCTTGGAAGACTTCCCACAAGATTCTAGAGTTTCTGTGGAAATTTTGGGGCATTCTGTTGAGAATTTATGAGTTCATACACTGATGTTGGACGAGAAGGTCTGGCTCCAATCTTCATTCCAGTTCATCCAAAAGGTGCTAGATGGGGTTAAGGTTAAGGTTAGGGCTTTGTGTGGCCAGTCAAGTTCTTTCACACTGAACATGACTTCTCCAGCCACATCTTAGTGTCATGCTGGAATAGAGGTCCTTCCCCAAACTGGGTCCACAAGCATGGTGCAGTACAAAATGTCTTAAGATTAAGCATTAAGCATGAAGATTCACTAGAAGTAAGAATTCAATAATTAAGAGGTGTATCAATATTTTTCCCATATAGTAAATATATATTGCAAACACAAATCTAAATATAAATGTATGTGTGTGTAGATATTGCAGTTTGTAGGTGTGGCAGTGGACTCTCGGCACACAGAGGTTAAGGACCAGAATAGAATCTCCACTAGGTAGAGACTTGTGAAAAACCTGAGTTTGTCTAGGCTTAAATCAGCTTTGCAGAGAATGAGTCCATGCGATGTGAGGAATATTAAAGAAGCTTCTCGTAATCAGACACCTCATCTTCACCTGCCTGCCCGCTCGGCAGTAATCTCCTCAGCTTGAGCGCTGCTGAGCATACCACTACAGATCGGACAAACTCGGGGTTACAGGCTCTGGTGTCTAGGCCACATGCTCTCAATGTGGAACCACCAGTGGAACATCAAACAACTGTCACATCCTTAGGGTTTAAGCACCTGCTCTGCTTTAACGAGTATGCAAATGTAGATGGAGTAAAGTAGATAAGTTTCAAGCCTGTCCATAAACTGCTGCTCTGCAGTATATTATCAAAGTCTGCAGCAGGTAGTACTCATAGTGAAAAAAAAACACACATAATGAAAAAGATTGTAATCAGGCCTAACACAAAAATGCTAAATTGCCTATCCCAAATTCTGGCTGTGGAAAATTCTCGAAGAGAATACTGCCATCCAATGGTGAGTGTAGCAAAAGCGTTCAAAAGATGTGACCAATATTTGTTCCAACAACTAAAGGTAAAATTACTTAATCACTCATTTAGCCACATTAACCAATTAAAAATCCAGGTCCACCAGAACCCCCCCGCATTAATCCAGTGTGACTCATATCTCGTCACAACCTTAATGTCCAATCCAAAACAGCCTTTTATTGATGAATTATTGAAGGTTAACTTGATGTTTGTTTTGCATCATTGTCTTTTTGCAATATTCAGTCTCTTCTGAAAGTTTCCATATGTTTAAACAACCATCTGATTTAATAAACATCAGTTGATTCTCTAAAGGATTAGAGTTAAGACCAAAGGGGTTAGTTAAGATCATTATTCCCAGAGTGTTGGTGTGTCTGCATGTTTTAATATTAAAGAAGCTGAATCCCAATCAATTTCATGTATGTAGGGCCACATCTGCTCTTCACTGATTGTCTCGTTGCTTCTAAATGCAGGTCTGAAAGCCACAGGAAATCCTTCCTCCCTATTCTGTAGGTGATCTGTTTAATGTCTGTTTTTAATAGGAATTGTACAATATTCAGCTCAGCTGTTTAATCTGCGAGTTGACTCAATGTTACTGAATGTTAATTGTATTACCATGTAATTTGCTGTTATTTTATTGCATTTATTTTACTGCATTAACAGTCATTAACAACATTAAAAGTCTTTATATTACATGTCAGTGTTACACTGTTATTTATTGCACTAATGTTCTTCTCATTGGTATTTATTGTGTATATTTTATTCTATTTTCTTATAATATTTTATTCTTTTTTGTTCCACTGAGCATTCAAATGACTCAAGAATTTCCCTTGAGATAAAGTTCCTTTATCTTACCTTATCTGATCTTATCTTGTAAACATAGACTCCACTGGTTTAGAACCAGGGCTGAAAGTAAGGTGTAAGTTTTGGACTGAGACATAGATCAGGGTAAGATTGAGTTTAAAATGTAGGGTTAAAAACTTATTGTAATAAACAGAATAAAGTAAAGTGCCCCATATACACCACAAAGCAGTGTTAGAAGCAATGTAAAGCAGTGGGCCGCCTGCAACGCAATGTGTGGGGATCAAGAATATCTTTGTGGTGCCACTGGCAGTCTGGGTATTGGAACCCACAGCCTTCCAACCACAGAAGCGACTCCCTGACCACCAACTGCCCAACAAAATGTATAAGATAAAGGTCATGTAAGCATTAACTAAGTGTCTACAGTATCAAACAAGGTGTTCTTTGTGAAGGCACAGTCTGGAGCTTGGCTGGCCCAGCAGAGTGTTCAGTGTGTGTCACCTAACTGAGGGAGAACCGGTTCCCACATGAAGGAAAACGTGGATCTTTATATTTATAGGTACCAGGGTATTGCTTTTGAGCATATACGATTTGGCTCCCATCTCAGTGCTGTTCCCCCTTGTAATGATTTATGAAGATAATGTTCACCACTAGACAGCAGTATAACTTTGGTTGGAGGAAGTTGTAACAGGGAGTTTAATCATTGTTAAAATAAATGATACGATGAAGCAATAACCGGTGTATGTGTGTCATCAATACTTGGTACCAGGAGAAAATATATTGAACTAACTGTAAAGATTAATTTCATTCACCAACCTGACGAGTTAAAGTTAACCAGAATTTTCAACGAGAACTGAAAGCAAAGTTTGGAATTTATATGCTTGCTGTCAATCTTCAAGGGGATGACCAGATGAAGATCGAACGTTACTGCTAACAGTGGCAGGGCGCAATGGATTTAATGTGTACAACACGTTTCTCTTCACAGAAGAACATGTTCAATGTAATGAAACGTAGGAGAGTTAGGTGTTCAGGAACCGGCTTCAGAAAGAGTCAGAATCAATAGAACAGTATGTAACACACCTACGATTGAAAAGCCAGTCATGTAGCTTTGGAACATTGTGTGACTCCTTGATAAGAGACCAAATAGTAATTGGAGTCCAGGACAATAGAGTGAGATTGCAGTTATTGAAAAAGTTGGACTTAATGCTAGAAAAGGCAATTAAAATTTGGCAAGTGTAAGAGAGAGCAAAGGTGCAAATAAAGACATTGATGAATGGATTGCATGCTTAAAAGTGAATGGCACAGACATTTTAATAAAACTCGACACAGGGATGCAGGTAAACATCCTGCCAATGAAAGATTATAATAAACTTATAAGTAAACCAAAGTAAGAAACAAAAAGATAAATCTGAAAACATAAGATAATCCAATACCCACAAAGGGAATGTGTCTGTCCAGCAAAATCCGAAAGTGAATGCGTTGTTTGTGATTGTGGAAGGAAATAGACAAGCAATTTTGTTGCTGGAAACCTGTGATAAGCTAGCTGATAAAACTATGAACTGTTCACATTTAATATCTCATTTGGAAGGCATTGTGTTTTAAGTTTACCTTTAGAGATTAGTTTTTTTTTCATCAAAAGTTGTTTTGTTAGTCTGAGGAAAAACAAAAGTGGAGAATGATGAAAGATTGTACAGGGTTCTTACTCAGGCACAACAAACAGGTCTGAAATTAACTAAAAGTAAATGGCAATTTGGGTTGCAAGAGATGACTTACATGGGCGATAAATTGTCTGAGGCAGAAGTGCAACCAGATCCGGAAAAGCTTCAGGCTATAACAGAACTGCCAGTACCACAAATTTATCAGCAAACAAGAACACTTAGAAGCTTGTTAGAGACTAACACAATGTGGCAGAACATGCCAGAGAATGGGAGTGGCTGAACTCAGGAACCAGGTTAAAAATATCAGGACAAGCCATTGAAAGTAACCATCCAAAGCTGGCTTAGGAGTTGTGCTGCTTCAGAAGAATGACAAAGAGTGGTTTCCATTTAAATGTGCATCACAGCTATGACAAGTGCAGAAAGAAATTATGCACAAATTGAGAAGGAGACACTAAGGGCAGTGTTTTATGTTTAATGAATATGTGTATGGGTTAACAGAAGCTCGGAACCATCCGTAACAAATCAGTTGGAAAGGAGTGAAGCGAGGCAAGCTGGGAAACAAACGGAACTACACAACCAGACAGCTACACCACTGAGACCACTCACACAGGAGGATATAGTGTGGGTAGGATGTGATGGGCAGTGGGGAACACTGGCAAAAGTGGTAAAAGGGACGATGCCGAGAGCATATTAAGTCCTCACAGTGCATGGATAAACAATGAGATGAAACAGACGACATCTACTGAATGTGCCTCAGAAAGAAATTTGGGTCATGGACAATTGACATAACAATTCCAAGCCAGACAAAACAACAACCAGAAATGGCGGACATACAAAAAAGTTCTGAGTCAGAAAAAGACAAATTGACTGAGGCAACACAGTGTCAAGGTTTAAAATGGCAAAAAGTGAGACCAAAGAGATTAACCGATAAAATGTAAGGTACAGAGCACAAGAAGAAACAATAATTAAATCAAATATGTTTGAAAAAAACAGTGAAGTGGAGTTGAAACCAGTTAAACTGTTGAATGTAATACTTGATGCAATGTATGGACAAGACTGGACAAGATTATTTGAGAAAACGGGAGATATAATGGTATGTGACGTTAATGTGTTTTACCGTTAGATGTCAGTATGATGTTTAATTACTGGAAGTTGTTAAAATAAACGTTACGAGCAGTAATCGGTGTGTGTATCTTTAAAACACGCCAGGGCATATAGTATAAAAGTGGGAATATAAAATTTCATACATGAAAGAGAATCATAGGTTACAAGTCCAAAAATTCATCCATTTATTTCATAAACTATAAAAGAAAATATGTCAAACGAAACAAGTTTCCTTTTTTCATCATTTGCATATTTCACATCTTATTAACTGACTGGTGATGCTAAATCAAATTCTTGACTGTCCTTTAACTTTAAATGCACTCGTTACAATGTCATTCAATAGCTTGTGTTGGTCCACATGAATTATAATTATATTAGTTGACTTTTTGTTGGTCAGTAGTCATGAATAAAAGTATACCAAATAAATGGTGAACATACTGTACGTTTATGAACAGACAAATCTACCTGTCAAAAGTTTGGACACACCTTCAAATTCAATGTTTTGCTTTTCTACATTGCAAATTAACATTTAAAACAACAAACTGAGTTAGTTACGTGGTTATTGCCTAATTGTAGAGTGGAACAGGATCACTGTGTACCAACCCAACTATCACAACTGATGATCCCAAACCCATTTAGAAGGGATGAAATTCCAATAATAAACACTTGAGGATGAAACACTTGTTAATTAAACACCATTCCAGCTCAGTTCCTCATGAATCTGACTGAAATAAAGAGTGTGCATCAGAGCAATAGGTGATGTTTTAAGTATTAATCTACAATGTAGCCAAAAATAAAAACGAAGGAAATTGTTGAATGAGGAGGTGTTTGTAAATGTTTGAATGGTAGTGTATTTGTTAGCAGAAAATATTGAATGTATTTTTAGTAAATATTAACTGAGTAACATACAATGGTAGAAAATCTAAGTTTTGACAGGCAGTGTAAACACCCTCTTTAGTACCTAGACTTGTTCCCCTTCCCCAGGCCTGGTTTCTGCTGGACCCTTAAGCTTTTGTTTGGTGTTCATCTTCGTTTTTGCACCTACAATCCATGTCCCACCTGATTTCAGGTTGTTGGGCTTTGAGGAGCCACTTCTTCTCAGCCACAGACCCTATGCTAACACTATCACAGTGGGACTAACTTCACTGGTTGGAGCCTGGGGCCCACACACTCTCCAAACTCAAACTTTTCCATTATACCCCTTTATCACCCCATATTGCTTTGCTATAATGTCAAATAATATCAATTTATACTACACAATAAACATGATTTTTCACTTCTTATTACTTGTCAGTTGAGCTACAACTTCTTTTGTTTCTTCTTCATATCTGTGCAGATTATAAACTGCTACACTTATTGCACCAGTTCAACCTAATGACCATTCCACCACACAGTTTGAAAAGTGTTTAGAGCAGATGGTTCCTCTAGTCTGGACTACAAAGTGTGTAAGTTGCTAATGAGAAACATTAAAGTTCCTTTCAAAATCTTGTCCTGATTCGTGATTATTTCTACTGGTAATATATATTTCACCATTTATTTACTTGTGTGGATACATCAAACTTTCAGTTGAGTGAGTGCTGTCACAGTACCCACACCACTTAATTTCAATTAATAACCCAGCATTTGTGAAAATAGCATAATGTCTTTATATTAAGATTATTTTACTAGATTTATTTAGAATTATTTACATTCAATTTTACATGATTCTTTTGTGTCTTTGATTCTGATTGTACAGATTCTATGCTCATGGTCTTCTCGAGTCTTGTCATGCCTGGGCAGAGTCTTCAAGAAATGAAAGAGTTATATTATCTCCACTGCAGCAGAGGGAGACAGAGACCACTTGAATAGCAGCTGTGTTTCAGGCCGCTATGAGCAACATAGAATTCTAGTTTATGGAGTAATGAATTCTAGTTTATGGAGTAATGAATTCTAGTTTATGGAGTAATGAATTCTAGTTTATGGAGTAATGCATTCTAGTTTATGGAGTAATGAATTCTAGTATATGGTGTAATGACGCTAATCAGTCCAGCAGCTACTTGCTAATCAGTTTTGGCAGCTCATAATGCTGCATGGTTTTACTTTTTACAATGAGACTGAAATGATCAACAGTGAATTTTTTTCTATTGTTAATAGCCTCATTGTGACAAAGCAATGTGTAAATCTGTTACATTTATTACAATATCACCTGATTCTACTCAGTTGACCTGATTGCACTTGATGATTATGATCAAGAACTACAGTTGAGCAAGCAATAATGCAATGTGCACAAAATCATTTTAGCTAGAGGAGAATGAATATAAATAGAACTGAACTGAGAAGAACATAGCAGAAGGTGCATTAACTAAGACTAAATCCTAAAAAAAAAGGTCTAACTGTTAGAGGGCAATGCAGAGATATATTTTTCTTGTATCAGCTGGTCTGATTGAAGAAACATGAGCTTGTAAAATGCACAGCTTTTTTTTATTGTAAATGACAAGCTTTCACAACAGTTACACAGCTGTTTTTGGACAGGGCATGAAAACAAGTCACAAATATCATTCAGTCATGGCAGCTTCTTTAAAAACAGTGCAAAAGGTGATGTCAAAGGTTCCATGGGAAAGAAAAGACTATATAAGCACTTATTGCACACTATTCAATATAAAAGTAAATACCAACTGTACAGATCCACAAGTTAATTGTCACTTTGCATGATTATCCAGCCACACTGATTGTGTAGCTATTTATGTACAGGGAAACTGTGAACAGTTTATAGCTTGTGAAACCTCGCGTAAAAAAAATGTAGATGGAGCAAAAGTACAGCACACGACCTGTCCGCAGAAACTGTAAGATCAATAGAAAGTCACCACAACGGCATTATTGACTGACCATCAATACCAATTAGGGATTTCAGCATTGTTGCAGTATGCATTTACACTGTTGATGTCCAGATTATAATGTTAGATGGTAGGCTATTTATGTCACTAGATTTTTCATCACATACACAAAATCAGTTTGTGAAGCAGCTGAGAAACTTAACAGTACTGGCAGTGATTGACTAGGATGTAATTGCTTTGTAACTTCATTCACACACTGAAGCATGAAGCTATATGTAGGTTACTGAATGTGCCGTGTATGAGTACGATGAGCAAGGTGTTTTGTATATAAAAGTGACAAGGGCACCTCATAGCCCTCCCCCCCAAAAATTGTTTAGTTTTTATCAAAATTGTAAGAAGGGAGCATATTAAAGAAAGTGAAAGGCTTTTAAATGATGAATATCAAAGTCAGGCAAATGCATTGTTCATTAACAGGCAGCATGTTAGTCACAACTTCCATTCTGTTTGTTATAATCTCCTCTAAGGCAAAAAATACAACTGAGGAAACATGAACAAGACCTCGTTTTGCTCTGGGATTAACAGTATATAGCTCATCACTGAGAAAGAGAGAGAGATAGGGAGAAAGAACAGTAATAATTGTACAGTGAAGAGTATGCCTCACGTCACATAAGTAAGATGACAGGGATTTGTTTTGGCAGGTTCTGTGTTATCTCAGGGCAGCTGACATGCCCCTTTTCAAGCCAATCACCAGGATGAATCATCAGTACCTGAAATAGAAAACAATGGCAATATTAAAACCCAGGCTTTAATAATTAACCTCCTGCTCCTCTTATAGAACTAGGTAGCATGCTTTTAACTGACAAAAGTGCATTTACTGCATTTATTATATTTCTAATCAACTCAGTTATTGCCCAAATGTAATTAAACAGACGACCAAAAAATGCTTCTCGGAAGACCAGTACTTATTAGGCTTCATGACACACGTGCAAACTATTTGTGGCTAAAATAAACCTACACTAACATTCATTAAGGCTTATCCCAACCTCAGTTGTCAGAACGGTTACCTTTTAGTGTCCTTTAACCTTTAGAAATATTTGTGTGGATCTGTCCAGGTTATTTTTCTGCCTTTCACACAGTGAGGGCTGGGACAGCCTGAAGAACCCCTGTGACCCTGCTTAAGGATTGGCGGTGGGTGGAAATGTTTGTTTGGGTGTACGTCAGTTGCCATGACTGGTTTATTTACATGTCGTGTATCCGTACAAATACTGGCATTCATTGTCATGGACAACTCTGTAGAAGTTATTATTTGCAAAACTTCAATATTCATTGCACAGTGTAATAGTTTTGTCAGTGCTAGAAACTACATTTTCCCATTTGCACACCCAAACTTAAATGTAGTGAATAGTGTTTACCTATTAGAATCTATTACCATATACTTTTTCCTTGACTACTCTTTACAACTACAGTAACTTGAGACAACAGCAAAACTAATGATACCATTAAAAGTACACAAGCTATGCCAAGCTCAATGTTATATAAAAAAAAAATCCCAACATCAGAAATTGCCACTGGCTGCATAGTACAGTTCTTTGTTCTACATCCTATTTGGCCATTCACAACCTGCATTTGGCATGTGAGCATTCCAATACTGTTGCTGTGCTGCACTTCACCTCCCATTCGACTAGTCTGTGAGAGATCCTGTACTAGTGCATGGTGGAAATAGTTCGCGGTTAGATGGGGAAGAACGCATGGTTGAAGCAGACAGCCATGAGAGGATATGGATGGAATTTCAGGTCAACAGCTTGTCAGGTCAGATCAGGTGGAAGGAGAAAAGAGGCAGAAGTGGAGGAGGGGGTGTTCTGGTTAGCCAAACACGATGAGTTGGTGCTGATGAGGGTTAGGTGACATGGTAAAGCGAGAGATAAAATCAAAATACCGTACTGTGTGTGTGACAACCCCTTTTATTCCGTTACTGCGGGACCGGGGTTCTCTTTATTTTCAGACGGAATGGCTAGGTAGTCTGTCCTGTAGACACATGGGTACAAAGAAAGAGGCAAAATCTAAGAAGGTGTAGCTTAACTGCACCATTATACTCAGGGTCCTTCTGAAGGGCTACCAATTAGTGCACAAAAACAAACCACCACCACATTCATGAAATGGATGCTAACTATATCCACTTTTGCTCTTCATTCAGGGGAGTCTAATTTGGTATAAACTAATTTGCTTCCGCAACATACAGCGAACTAAATACATGGTTGACAAACAAAAACATCAAACAATGGCTGAAAACCTGTTATTATGGGAAGAAAAGTGTTTTCAAATAGCCTTGTATTGTGTTCATTTGCAGTGGAGGATAGGTGGGTATCAGTGCAAAATCTGATTAGGATTGATAGGCCTGGAGAGAGTCCAGCTGTATTTCCTGTCTGCACTACATGACCGATATGATTAAGGCTCACTAATGTGTCTAGAGCACTTTGCACACATACATTTTCAAATCTATATAGCTGCGGAGAATCATTAACACACAGAGAATTTATTCTCAACTAGTGGCTGAATTTCCAAATGAATGCAATCTACTTTGGTCTAAATTGGAGATGGGTGTAATATATACAAGATAAACTAGATCTTAGATCTTAGACTTTATATGCTTAGCGGGTGAAAATGTGTTAAGACAAGTGTGTCAAAAATGTGTGATACTGTCAATATTCCTGACTATTACTAAATTAAACTATATATTTTGGATGTAATCAGAGTTTTAAAATGTGTTTTTGAATATTTTCAAACACCTTACAAAAAAAAGGGCAGAGAATTTAACGCGTTAATTAGATTAATTAATCACAGAAAAAAAAACGCATTAATATTTTTAACACAATTAACGCTTTATGTCATCTTCTTCGTCAAAGTTTCAAGTAGCAGCAGGAGAACCAAGTCCCAGATCACTGCTGCGTGAGCAGCCAGAGAGCGCAGTTCAATTCAGTGAGATTTGGTAGAAAAAAATGGCAAAATGGCAAATAAATAATGTCTTGTGATTGTTTTTTGCCGATTCTGACTCTAAAGGGGAATGTTTGCCTTTTGGAAAAGATGCTCGCACGTCTACCAGTTCAACTTTGGAGCACAGCTGCACGGCCATGCAAGGAGAGAGTGAACACGAAGCACAAACGCATGTTTATTCGGGAAAGTGTGTGGAAGTGGTGAACCTGATCTGTCTGATCTGTCTGTAGAAGAGGTGCTGTTCGAGCTAGAGGCAGCAGGAGAGTGAAAAATGGGCTGAAAGTAGCCGCATTAGCTTTCTCCATCCAGACCTCCAGAGGGGCAGAGTCTCAGCGCTGTAGCCGGAGTGTGTGAGAGAGAGCTGGGAGATGTGTCAAAACTTACAACTGTCATACAGTGTAACCTAATTCATAGGTTTGGTTCAGTCAGTGATAAAAATGTCATGATCATTTTAGCCTAAGTTATAGGCTTGTATTCAATAATAAATGGTAAAAAAAAAACTGCTTCTTGTAACATCTGTATGTATGTGTGATTAAATGCGATTAATTAGATTAATTAATTGCCACACCAT
>JBBKCR010000001.1:16877557-16891388 GCA_037577295.1 Ladigesia roloffi
TGATGAAAATTACTGACCTCTGCCATAATTTTAAGTGGGAGAACTTGCACAATCGGTGGCTGACTAAATACTTTTTTCCCCCACTGTATATGTGTGTATGTGTGTGTGTGTGTGTATATATATGTATATGTGTATATATGTGTGTATGTGTGTGTGTGTGTGTGTATATATGTATATGTGTATATATGTATATATGTGTGTGTGTGTGAATGTATGTATAAATCAATGTCTACCTTCAAGTGATTTCCTCTTAGCCGCTGTGTCGATTTCTATCATTTTCTTCCACTGGATCAGCTTTGAGGGCTCCATGTTCTCCAAAGCCTCCTAAATAAACACTGGGTCTTTAAATCAATTCCTTTATCAAAGAGATAATGAAGCAAAACCTTTAAAAGGAATCTCATCTGGGTTTCTCACCTTCAGGGCCTCAGTCTGCTGACACATGGTCCTATAGAACTCCTGTGTGTCTTTGCGATGCTTTGCCAGCTGTGAGGCCAGGTGCAGATTTTGATCCTCTAATTTGTCATACAGTGTTTTAACGTTGAACTCCTCCAGCTCCATCAGTGTATTCTTGTATCCTTCAGTGTTGATTCAGTTTTTTAAACAAAATAATGGAAAGAAGAATGCTTTACCACTGATTGTGCACTTTTATACATCCGGTCACAAGTAAATATTCTGGACATGCCTGATTTAAACTCAAATGATCACTTGCATGAGCCTATTTCCAAAAAAGAAACTACCAGGAGTATAGTTTTGCAGCAGCTCACGTCACTGTCAGAAATATCCTTGTCTCTCCAAAGGGACATTGTAGCAAGATTCTGTTATATTTGGATCAATTTGGATCATTATTATTGGACAGACTGAAATTCTGACTGTGAAAAAAGCAGCTGATTTATAAATTCTGTACAAAAATAGAGACACTAGGCCTCCTACTGATATTTTTAATGATACACTAACTTCTGTATACTTACTGTGTGCCACTGAATTGATGAAATTAGCATTAAAATGCACAGTAATATCTATGAATGTACTTTGTCACCTTTGCATACAGAAGATTCTTCTGCTTCTGCACCTTCGGCCACTCCACGGAACCCAAGCAAGCCGCTGTTTTCAGTTCAGTAGATCAACAGAAATACATTCAGCGTTCACAAAATCACAGTACGACTCACTTGTCTGGAGTATGACTCACTTGTCTGGCAACCTTAGCTGCTGACTCACCAGTCTCCACTGTAAACATACTCCACAGGAACACTGGGCTCCCCCAGGCTGCGCCATTTAGGCTTCGGCTTGCTTTGAGCTATGAGGCTGGCACGGTTAGGCCTCAGGAGCAGTGCAGAGACCGTCAACATGATTACTAGTAACACAAGCAGAGCCAAGATCCCTGCAGATAAAAACACCAGACCAGGCCAGATCAGGAACACATCACTATGTCCTCCGGTAATTTAACCCTTTCATTTATTGTGGTTGTCAGTGGTTCCACAGAACACTTCTTGCTCCTTTCCATAGCCAGAGAAATGGAGTTATGTCACATCAGTGGAGCTGCTCAGGTTGCCCAGTGGCACAGTGGGCAATACTAGGTCAGCATCTATCATCATGGGGCATGGGTCACGACCTGACCCATTTTCTACTTGAACTCTGCTTTAACTTGCTTGTCTATTAATGTACAATGTATACAATCACTGGACCACAGAATAAAATATGTACTGCACATACAGTATATATATTTTTTGTCTGTATATTATTGAAATGTTAGTCTCATCCCCTGCTGGTATCTCATTTTATTGCATTCATCATATTCTAATGACAAAAAAGTCAATTTTCACAACCACTTGCAAAACTTTTCTATTATTATATTGTTGTGATTTTTACAGTTATTTCGTTATTCTGTATGCACTATTACTGCTATTGTCTTTTTTTAAACTCTTGGTTGTCTTATCTTTATTACTCTAGTTCCACTGAGCATGTTCATGAAAACAAGGATAAATTAAGTTCTTTCTCACTTTATCTTATCTTATATCTTGTATGGTAATTTACTATCCAGATCATTTTGTTGCATGTAAATACAAATGCCATAATATTATACGCTTTTCTTAAAACATGCTTCTTTATTATTTGGGTTTACTCTCTTGATTATCCACTGATTTGAATGTCAGTAATCAGGAACCTCTCAACAAGCAGTGATGCTGGAGTGACAGTGAATGTTAATGCAGATCTATTGCCATGTGGATCATCCAGGTGATGTTAGTGGTACGGATCAGTAACACACACAAATGTGGGCCTGATTAAAAAGAAAGTTTCACACCTACGATGGCGCTCCAGTCCGGCAGAAGGTTGAGGCGCTGCTGTTTAACGACCCCGTGCCGTACCAGGTGTGCTGGAGACGTGGGCTGGAAGGCGGCTGCAGCAGGATCGCACTCTATGCCCTCATCTCTGACCACCACTATCAGGCTCCAATCTGGCACAGCATTATCCAGAAACGCGTACTTCCCTGGCTCCGAGAACACATGTGCAAATCTGAGAGAGATAAGTGGCTGCATCAGTTACATTCTTAATATGAAAGCTAACTTGATATGAAAGCCAGCATGACTCTGTTTTCAAAGTGAGCTCCATAAAGACGACGAGTTAACTGTGGAAGAACTTGACTGGCTGCACAGAGCCCTGATCCACATCTAGCACTTTTGGGATGAACTGGAATGGAGATTGTGATCCAGACTACCTTGTACAACATCAGTGCTTGACCTCATAAATGCTCTAAAGAAAGAAAAGGCACACACAACTATGAATTGGGGACAAACTCCACATTCTGTCAGTAAATGGTCAGGATTCCCAATACTTTTGTTCATATAGTGCAAATTGAATGTATAATTTTTTTACACCAAACAATGCACAGTAACTGCATAAACAACATAGCTAAGGGGTGGATTACACATCTGTCCTTTAGGCCATTAGTAAACATGCAGCGTTTCTCAATGTCAAGCAAGGATCCTCGGAAGCCAGAATTTCAAGGATGCTACGTCATCGACTTCCGTCGAAGGACTGTTCCAATGTTGAGGATCCTCGGAATTTCAACCAAGGACTGAGTCCTTCGTTCGAAAAATATTCCATACACAGGAAAGTATGCATAAGTGTAGCCTTCGCGCTCTAAAATCACCCACAATCCTATGCGCGCAGCTTTGCTATCTTAAAATTCAAAATGTCGGACATAAGAGGAGTCGGAGCGGGGCAATATGCTTTCAAATGTAAGTATATTTACAAATTACTTAAAAACATTTTTGTATTAAAAAGTACAGAGCGTTACTGACATTAATGACGCAATAACGTGCACTAGCTAGCCTGTTCCATTTACTCGTTCTCCGCGAACACTTAAGAGGAGCCTCGCCTAGCCTCTGAAGGAAGTTACTTGGAAGGACCAGTCTTGCCAAGGACATATCCTTGACATTGAGAAACACTCAATGACTTGCTAATTTCATTTGGAAATATGATATCCATTTTCAAAGCCATGCTGATTATGCCTAGTAGTCAATAGCCATTCCTTTTGAAATTCAAAACCTGCTGTGTGTCAGATATTTTTTGTCTCATTTTGTCCAAAGCTCTACAAAAAAAAACTGAAACACTAATTTACATTCATGTTACTTTTTAGATGTTTTTATACAAAACGACTTCCATTCCCTAACTACAGGGGGGCGTCTCCCTGGAGCAACTTGGGTTTAAGGGTCTTGCTCAGAAACCCAGTGGTGGTATACAGAAGTTAGGATTCGAACCCACGACCTCTGGGTCCAAATGCGAGTCTCCTACCCACTGAGCACCACCACCCCAATCTAGTCCACAGGTGAAGTACAAAAAACCCTGGAATGTTATGATACATATTCTGCAAAAGTCCATGCCCCCATCCTTTTCTGCACATATGATAGTTATGGCATTTGGCAGACGATCTTATCCAGAGCGACGTGCAGCAATGCTTGAGTCGCCGACATCTGTTCCTCATACCTGCATGGCTAAACTCAAATCAGCGTCTAGCAACTAAGTTGCATATGTTAGCAAACCCTGTGATAAAAAAAAGGCCACAAAGCAAACCTGGTGGAATTAAAGTGGGAGTGCTTGATGAGCTGCCCCAGCCGCCTGAAGGCACCGAAGTCCCAGGCAGGATTACTGCTGAACAAATGGTCCTTCTGATACACAGGGAAGTGGCTTAGGAGGCGGTCTAAAATCAAGACCAGGGGACTGAGTTTACATATGACACATATATTGTTTTACATTTCTTAGCAAGTAAATGTGCCAATGTCCTACCAGTGTAATTGATGGTTAGTTGGAAGATGAGCATATCACTGGGGTTTAGACAAGCTATGGGGTTGGGAATGCGTGGTAGAGGCCCAGAAATCAGTGACTGGGCCTTATTGCCATGTCTCCTCCTCATCCGACCTCCATCCAGAATTTCAAATGGTTCTGAAAGGAAATGTAATTGACATTCCTTACTAAATGTAAACTTTAGAGACTATCATTTGCATGTTTTTTCCTGGTTATGCATCCTTCTTTAACCAAAATAGGTTTATTTTGCCCCTTTTCAAAGGATTTACATTTTTAGGTGCCCCAAACATTTGCATGGTTTGCGTCTATAGATGGTGTGGTCAATTTTTTACCTAAAACAGATACATTTGTCACTGGCTTTCTATGCAAGAAAAGAACCATGAAGATATAACTGATGGTACCAGACAGAAAGGTGTCAATCAACACAGGGTCCTTTAAAATCCAGCCAAACACTCCCTCTGTGGAAAACTGGACGAAGTGGATCTTTCCAATGTTGCTGACATGATGGTCAGGCCCCAACACATTTATCATATTCTGGAAAGAGGGAGGAGACAGAATTGATTGAGACGCCTCATGACAAGGTCAGAAAGACTCAAATGGCTTTAATTAACGGGGGAGGGGCAGATTTACCCCTAAAGTGCATTCTGTATACTGATCTGTTAATCTTGATACACTCTTTACTTATTCAGGAACTTATTCAGTCATTACTATTATCTAAAGTGAATTATTAAGAAAGTGTTATGAAATATCTTGTAACCGTTATGAATAGATTATTATAATAATTATTACAATAATTACAAAATATAATGAGAACAGGAACTGCAGATCAGAGTCTTTGTACACACACAAAAAATGCTCACTCTGTTCCACATTCTGCTTTCACCCTTAGCCTTGATTCTGAGCTGCAGCTGTCCATCCTGAGCCAGTCTGGCAAAAAGCTCAGGCAATGTGGAAACACACGAAGAGTTACACACTTCCTCTGCGGACACATACTGCTTACAGTGACAACTGCAAGAAAACAAAGATGTACACATGCAAGTGATTTTTCAAAAGAAACAAATTGCCAAGTACTAATATTACAAAGTGCTAATCTACTAACATTAAAGTATCCTTAATGCAAATGTGATTTTATTATTCAAAATGTAATCCAAGTCCATTTTACTTGTTGCAAAAAACAGGTTTTACACAGCAGCATTTTAAGTACTTAGAGCTAATCACTCATTTTGGAACATTAGGTACCATTGTGTAACGGTTCTACACATGTTTATTTTTTCCAACAAGTGTTATGAACAGCCATGTTCCTTTAAAGCTTGTAAAAGAAGGTGCTGGCCAAAATAATGGACTAGGAACTGTATTTCATGTAGTATCCCGACTCTATAGAACAACAGCTGTAAACTCACATGCCCAAGCCTACATCCAAACTCCCCCCATGAGGTCCACATGTAATATTGCAGGAGTATTTGGAGGGGCTGACGCACTCCTGGGAAGAAGCCAGTCTAACCTGTCCAGCTCTGCAGCGCTTATTTACCTTTTGGGCATCATTATTAGATTAGACGACAATGGAGTCAGATGGACATTTATTGAGTTCAGAGTGAGAGCAGGTTTCTTACCTCAGGCTGACAGTCCAAATCACTATCAGTGTTGGAACTCTTAAAGTCCAGTTCATTATAAAAAACGTAGCCCGTTTTGCACAAACAGGAGCCGTCAGAATGCTGGAACACCCGGTTTTTTCCTATGCACACGCATGAGGAGGCACCTAGACAGACATGCCACAGTAAATCTTGTCTTACACTCAGACACATTTGACAAGTGCACTGCAAAAACTCTTGATCTAAGACTTGCAATCTTATTTCTAGCCTAAAAGTCTTCTATATTTTGTTTTAAGAACTATATAGACTATATAAGAGCAGATAAGTAAGATTCAGATGGTTTTAAGATATTTGTTCCTATTTCATGAAATTTCAGACTAGAAACAAGTGAAACGATCTCCCAGTGCTGTAAGATTTGGTAAGATTTACTGAAATATCTTTAAATAATTCTTACAAATCTGAGCTTATATAGTATATTATTCTCAAAACAAGATCAATAAGATATTTTAGACTACAAATAAGACTGCAAGTCTTGGTTATCAGGAGTTTCTGCATTGTTAAGTGTTCCTTTTTCAATTTTACACTGTTTGAAGCCAAGTTCAGACTTACAGAGTGTGTAAATATATATGCAGGGAGACAGCACCATGTTAAATTGATGGTAAGCGTCCATTACTATTGAGATACATTAACCTCTCAGCCCAGTTTTTAACCTCAAGAAAACCTCAGTGATGACACTAGCAGTGTAGAATATTGATCCCACAACACTCTGATTGCAGGGGCAATGTCCCAACCACTAGGCCATCAGCTGGCTAATTGCCTGGCATGTAGGCAGATATAGCTTAGCATGATCTCCAGCTGGTTCGGCCTGAGATCCAACCCTGTCAGACTCTCTTTCAATGTTATTAGGGAGTAACAGTGGATTTAAACATTTCTGTTTTAGAATGAGGTTTTTATGTAACAGTCACAGTTATCCACTGATGAAAACAAAGTGGTCAAATAAATATTTAAATTGACATGTAAATATGGGATGCCATGATATATACAAACAATCCAGTGACTTTCAGAATGAAAGCTTTGTGAAAAGTGGATTTAGCAGCTTGCAAGTTCCTAGCCGTGTGAAGAAATTTTAATTCAGTTCCAAGGAAACTTCTGGCTGATTTACTGTATGTAAGCTAAACAGTCACTTTAAAGGTGCATGTGGTGGACCTATAGTTTAGACCAGGGGTCTCCAACAACCGGTCTGCCATGGGTAATGTGGTACCGGTCCGCGGACCGCACAGAAAAAAAAATGATATAAAAAGGGATATTCTTAGTGAAAATAGTTTCTGATATTAAACCAATTCCTGACGAAATATAGGTTGGGGACCACATTCTACAAGGTTTAGACTGTACTACTACCATTCCCAAACCCACCCCACCTGGTCCGCGGTAAACGTTTCTAGTGTTTACCAGTCTGCGGTGAGAAAAATTTGGGGACCACTGGTTTAGACTATTATAGCCTGCTGATGTTATGAGAAACCTCTGGTAGAAGTGGAGGAGCTTCCACAGGGGAAACAGGCCCTCTGTGCGTTCAGGTGGTTGAAAGTGTCTGGTGGGCACTGCTGGCATTCTTCAAGGAGCTCTGCATTTGTGTAGTTTCCATATGTGCCAGGTGGACATGGCACAGGATTGGATGAACCCCTGGGACAAAAATAACCCACTGGGCAAGGTCCAGATCTATAGTGCTCTGCACCTGAGAATAAGGACAACATATCCATAACACATGTCATCAAACAAGTGTCATGGTACAAGTGTTGTACAAATGTCAGGTACAAGTGTGTGGTATCTTTACATTTTAGGGATTCGAGTTCATAACAGAAAATTATGAATAATTTATGACATCTTTGTTCCAAATATCTACAGTCTAACAGGCACTTTTAGGGTTGGTTTAGGATTAAGCCTCATCCTGGATTATATAATGCTGTGAATAGAGATTTGCCATTGAAAAAGTAAGGGTGGTCCAAGACTAGGCTTAATCCCAGTCTGGGAATCTGACCCATAATGTTAAAAGCATGATCCACCATCAACAATTTTCACGACTCACATTCTGGATCATTGTTTTTTTCCTACCTACTGAATGTCTATCTGAATGGACCGACCTGGTGGGCAGTGATAGCCTGGTGGGCAGGTGAGGCAGCGAAGGTGAGCAGAGTGACTAGGCCGATAGGTGCCTGACTCACACTGGACACAGCTGCTTTTCTGAGACACTCTCAGTCCACTGATGTTCCGAGGCATAAAACCACCTTCACAGGACAACATGACAGAGCTGTTGGTCGGGCAGTAGTAAGGGTATGTGCAACTGCCAAACAAAAAATCAAAACATCATAATTTAACATGAGTGATTTCATTTCATTTTGGCAACGTTACCTCATAACATAATTTGAGTTGTAGGCCAGGAAACTGCATAATACATAATGCTAGTTTGATTTCATTATATGTATTATGTGTATGCTCCTATAAGCGTGAAAATTAAACATTGTTTTCTGTGAGTCAGTTGAAATATTTTGGTGTCAGGAATCATAAGCTTTTACAAGCTGTGTGGACGCTCCCCTAGTGTGATGTCAGGATGAGGAAATTTGCATAGAACTGCCCCCCACCTGTCCAGCCCCACCCACTAGATTAGCTGAAGATTCTCCATTTCTGTCTGATGGTTTTACGAGCATGCATAAGATGCTGAGCAGTACGGCGTCAGGCAAAGCAAGTCACAATTAAGTGTTGTGTTCATCTCTGTCTGGATCAGACTCCAGATCCA
The DNA here is from genome assembly GCA_037577295.1 of Ladigesia roloffi. Taxonomy (NCBI): domain Eukaryota; kingdom Metazoa; phylum Chordata; class Actinopteri; order Characiformes; family Alestidae; genus Ladigesia; species Ladigesia roloffi. The sequence continues at coordinate 16,886,240 of JBBKCR010000001.1, forward strand.
ACATATATCACCTCTCTTTTCTGTCATTTTCACATGTGGTAAACATGCAGCATAACCATGGGTTGGATGGGGCTTGGCCATCAACAGGTTATTTGCATAAAAGGGACAGGACACTTAATGGTTCATTTTGAAAGAGACTGAAAGTAGAGAGCTCGTAATTTCGTGCAAAGAACTTCATGAACATCTTTGGTAGCCTATAGACCTGTTATAACTAAAGTGAGTTTTCCATAGTATAGCCCCATTAAACATTGTGTTTCTTTTAGATTCTTATAGATCTGTCGTGCATTTCAGGTATGCTCTGCCTCCAACACACCCGACCTCCCCTGCATGTTAACAGACATGATAGAATAATTACATACACTTGCTGGGGATTGTTGTAGGTTTGTGACCCTTCAGGGCAGTGGTAGCCAGCAGGGCAAGGAATTGGTTCTCCAGTTTGTGGTTTGCAATATGAGCCAGCTCTGCACAAGGTCTCCACCACTGATCCTGTAATATTAATAAAGGCTTCTGTACCAATGTACATTCTGCAACATTTTAAAATCTAAAAACGTAATACAACGCAAATCTACCTGCAGGGCATTGGTAAGATGCTCTGCAGGAAACTCCGCCGATGTTAGGATGGCCTGTAAGGCGAGGGTCAGGGCAGTAGGTACCAGCAGAACAAGCCTTGCACTGACTGATGGAGGCTGCCCCAGGCTGTGCCCTCATGGTGCCTGCAGGGCAGGGGACTGGCAGGCCTGCACCACTGCACCAGTAACCAGGGGGGCAGGAAAAACTGGAGAAATCAGTGAGACCTGGAAAAGACAATGCATCATTTAATATAAATTTGACTAGAATGAACACTTTTAATTCACTGACTATGATTGAAATATTCATTAAACACATTTAAAGCCCGAATGTGAAATGAATACACATAAGTATTACAGATCTGATCGTACCTGTATCATTGCAGAACGTTCCAGCTGGACATGTTAAACAGTCTCCTTTGCTCCCGGCCCCAGGCGTAGGCCTGTATGTAAAAAGAGGGCACTCTTTCGGTCCAGGTCTACCTTTAGACTCATAATCAGCTATGCCATCACAGTAATGACCCTCAGGACACATGTAGAGCACAGGATCACCTGCATGTGGAATGGATGCAGAGAAATATATGTCACTTTAGTGTGAAGACCAGTAGCTGAAGAGGCTGAAGATGTATTCATATTACATATTAGTTTGTAGTTTATATAATTTGAATAATATGTACAACTTGCCACATTGTTAGATAAATAAACAAGAGTTATGCATTTGTCTTACCTTCTTTGCACCAGTGTTGAGGAGGGCATGGGAGACAGTCTTGTTCACTGCTTCCCCCCGAGGTTGCCCTTATAGTATTAGGGGGGCAGGGATGAGGTTGCTCTGCACCTTCTGGGCAATAAAAACCTGCAAACACAAGCTGTACTGAACATTCACACTTCATTCAAACTACCATGCTCTGTAATGCAAATAGGCCTTTGATTCTTAATCCCAAAACAATCCACCTGTTATCATGTGTCACTGTGTCACTATTTGTTGGGCCATATCCAGTACTTAGTTTAATTTAGAATGAATCCTGCATGACCTACCAGCAGGACAGGGCCCAGCACACTGCACGCCCCACTCACACCGGCTTCTATTAGACAGTGCTGGACTCTGTGGCGTGAAGTCTGAGCTGCCTGAGATACACACAAACCCAGCAGCACACAACCCTCTGATCTGGCCACCTCTGCAGACAAAGCAGATCATTGTTCATCTTTCAGCAACATTCAGCCCACAAACACAGACTGAAATAGCAAAATATAGCTGCAAGTATCAAGACTCAAGATTCAAGGCGTTCATTGTCATGCGTACAGTAAAAAAAAGCATTTCTCTGTGCAGTTAAATTCTTTCTATGCTGTCCACACAAATGCAGAGGTTCAGAGTTAAGAATTTTTATATGAAATGTCAATACTTTGACATGTAATGTGCAGAAATATTAAGCGCTCATTTGAAAGGGGAATGGGTAAATAGCTTAATGTGCATATCCTATATTGAGATACAAACTCAAATGGGATTTTTACTCATTTGCATTTTTCCAGGAGCCTTGCAGATAGTATGCCATTGTAAAATGTTTTGAGCCAACATTTCCATCATCTGGCATGGACACCCATTTATGACTAGATTTCTACACCCTTTGACCTGATTCTAAACTTGATAAACCCTATTTCTAAAAAGAGATGGGTGTCAAATGAAAAGAAAACCCAGCATAAACCTCTGGGACTTTAGTGGAGGGATGGAACACAACTCTTAGAAAAAGATATTCCCTCAGTTGGTGTTTTGATGATACGGGTGTAAGTGCTGACTAAATACTTCAGCCTAAAATTTCCTATGGGTGAGATCTGGTGAAGGACCTGCCCAAGGTTATTAGATACATGGGTGAAAACTTGCGAAGGTCCTGCACATGGCATGTGGGAGGGGTGCTGTCACCCTGGGAATGATTGCTCCCATCAGGTCAGACCTGTGTCTTTTAGCATAAAGGTGATTTGTTAGAGTAAAACTGTGTTGATTATCAGGGTCCCTTCACTGTATAATGTTTTCCCAAACGATGCCAGCCCCTAGAGCCCCCCTCACTCTATTCAGGCCTGTCCCGTTTTCTCATTGTACACCCCAGCTGCACTTCTCCATCCATGGACGTTGGTAAAACACTTGCCATTTCAACAGTTGTTGTCATACATGACCTTGACACTCGTGCCCCAATAATGAATCATCAGTTCCTTCTTGCTATCTTAATCCAAACTAGCGGTCAGTGAGGCTTGCTCAATATTTTATCAGGTGGTAAATATGTCTGGAAGCATCTGGAAACAATATGTTTCTCACATACTTGTTTAGGTTTTTCCTTTAAATCATCACTTGTATGTGTGAATATGCTACTGTCTTCTAACATGTTTCACTGTGTGCTTGGACTTCTAATTGAAGAGCAAATTTCCAAAGCTCATTCAGTCCAAAAGCAATTTTGTTTTCCAGCAAATTGTGTTTTACTTGTTTGGAAAGCAGGAAATAATTTTTTTAATCAATATTATCCAGTTAATTTTTTGTAATTGGTAACTTGCAACTCCTGCAAAATTGTATCTGGTCAAATGGGTATACAAATATAATTAATAATTTTTTTTAAGGAAATTGATCTTCAATGTGACAAAATAATATACAAGTTTAATATTCATTTCAGATTAATCGTCCGCCATCTTTGTTCATGACCCTACTGCCTGGGAGAACTGGTACAGTAAGTACTTGCAACTGCGTGAGTGGACTTAGTGAGTTTTGGAAATTCTCCTAATCTTGTACCATGTATAATGCAGGACTGAATGAGTTTTGGTTGGTTATACTATTGCACATAAAGAGAAAGTTTTAAAATAGTAGTGTTACCTAAAAAAACTAACAAAAAAGGAATGAGTGAGTTTTGGAAATTTGCTCTTCAATTAATAAACAAAGGTTGTTGCTTTTTGGATGAGCCTACCTGCAGAACCTTCCAACTGGACAGGGAAGGCACTCTCTCTCATCCTGCAGCCCCCTTACAGTGACAGGAGTGTATGTGCCATTGGGACATGGCTGAGGAACCATTGTAGCTGCATACAAAAAATCAAGCATTATCCCAGTCATATTCAAGCAAAGCGCTGCTGAGTGTATGTGCTGGATAATACCTGCTGGGCAATAGGAGTAAGGAGGACAGGGCAAGGGGTCTCCAACTATGGCCTCCTCACAGTAGAAGCCTGGGCGGCAGGGGATGCAGATGTCTGATCCAGGGTTAGGCTGATACTGTCCCGTGGGACATGCCAAGGCTAAAGGAGAACCCGAGGGACAGTAGTGGCCCTGAGTGAAGACAGCCTGTCAGCCCATTACATATTCTTTCATTAATTTAACATCAAAATCTGAGAAAAGGGCTGACCTTTGGGCAGAGGAAAGCATGTGGAGTGGTGGAGGAGAAGTCTGCAGGGCAGTAGAAACCTGCAGCACATGGACCACTGGGAGAGTCCAGACCCTCGCTGGCGCAATAAGACCCTGCTGGACAGGGCAGGCAGCTCTCTATGGAATGACCACCTATTGAATTGTTCAGTGCAGGGTGATATTAAAACATAAGATCAGAGTGCATTTGCCTGATTGAACAAATCGCTGAATGTTGAAATGTTTTCACTCACCAGACAGATTACGCATACTTCCCGCTGGGCAGGGCAGAGGGGTGAGAGTACCCGAGGGGCAGAAGTGGCCCTGTGGACAGGGACCGTTCCTCGGGGTGCCAGAAGAGTTCAAGGGGGCGGGATGTGCAGAACCACTCTGGCAGAAATATCCTTGCTGGCACTGGCCTATAACAATTTGTTTAATATTAGATATTAATAAATACATACAGTGTGGACACATTCAACGATTTCCTTTGATTTTATTATTGGTTACATTGTAGATTAATATTGAAAACACCTATCGCTCTGATGACAGCTTTGCACACTCTTGGTATTTTTTATGGGGTGCAAATTTGGAGGTGTATTTTTTATACAATATTCACACATTTTGAGATAAATGTGTTTTAAAAACAGTGTTCCATTAAGTGTTCCGCTTGGACAAAAGTAAGGGGACACCCGGGCAAAGTGAACGGGTTTTTGGTTAATAACTCAGAATTGCTGGGGGTTAATAAAGGGACATTGAAAAAGTGTCACTGAGCCCTATCTAACATTTAAATTTAAGGTCATTTAAGGCAAACCCTCCATGCTGGTGTGGGGATATCAGAGCACGCAGTCTAGGCCCCTGCTAAGTACCAGCCAATTGTAATCACAGGGTGTAATAATAATAATAATAATACATTTTATTTAGAAAGCGCCTTTCAAAACACTCAAGGTCACTGTACAACAAAATCGTAAAAGATCAATCATAAGAACAGACAATTAACAAAACCAACACATAAAAACACATTCAGGATAAAATGGCAGCGAGGAGAAGTTCATAACGAGTAAGCAGTTTTGAAAAGGTGAGTTTTGAGCCTAGATTTAAAAAGGGAAAATGAAGTGATATTTCGTATGTCAGGAGGTAATGAGTTCCAGAGCCGAGGAGCAGAGCAGCTGAAAGCCCTGCTACCCATGGTGACGAGACGGGGAGACGGGACAGAGAG
>JBBKCR010000001.1:16899659-16910750 GCA_037577295.1 Ladigesia roloffi
ATATATAACAGAATGAAATATATTTCACAATAATGAGTTGTATTTCACAATAAACTTCTAACATATTTCATAATACTTTTGAACACTTTGGAGTTCCATATAGGAGAGCATCCCTTTTTAGGCAAAAAATATGACACAGAGAACTGATTTAGTGCTCTTGGACGATATTCTTTTAGGCCATCTCGTTTTTAGCCATTATTACTGCTTCGATTGTTAAAGATGCTCTCATGGTTTTTAAGAAAAAGGCACATTTCAACACAAACTGGCTGCCCAGTTGCCCAAACATGGAAAGTGAATGGAATTTGTGGCTGGTCAGTCAAGGTCCTTTCAGTGTGGAGCTTCATGTTCACCTCATGTCTGTGTGTTTTGGATCATCTCTGCCCTTCAGTGTTTTGATGGATTAATGAGTGTCTCTCAATGTGTCACTTTATTCCATTCACCTGGTGGGCAAGGATGGCAAGACCGCTCAGCTGGTTGAGACTGGTAGGTACCAGAAAGACAAATGGCAGGCTTGGTACTTCCATATGGGCATGCGTGACCAGGCGGGCACTGCTGACCTGACCAGACATACAGCGGGTTAGCATGATACAGACAGGGCAGCAGTGGGTTTTACTGCTAGAGATGTAAAATTCAGCTAGCTAGAGATTTCCTATCACTCCTGTCAGCACTTTGAAAGCTATACAACACCATGCTGCTGCTATAGCCTACCTACTGCCGATCCTTCAGGACAGAACCAGCCTGCGGGGCATCCGAGCTCAACAGATCTCTGACCCCAGCCAGGGCAGTAAAAACCAGGCACACACGGGTCACAGTCTGACTCCGAGCTAGCACCACGCCGGCCCAGAAACGATCCTAAAAAGAATCAAATGCATACAGTTAATTGAGAAAAGATCTAACAGAGTAACAGGTTCATAAATCAGTGGAAGGACATGAACTTTTTCACTTTGAGTCCTGTTGATTATTATTAACAAACATTACCTGCAATTTAATTGTAATTTCCTTTTAATTAAAGCTTTAACAGCAAGAACATAAAACTGAATAATTAATTAACTGAAAAATGATCAAATGTATGACATTTCATTAAAACCCATTTAAAATATTTGTTATGATACAGAACCAATATACAACTACTTCTAATTACACTGGAAATAGGTTCATGATCTATATTTTTAAACTGAATGTTTACTTTTTTCTTTCTTTTTGTTTAGCTATTTGTCTATCTGGTTGAGTAAATAGTCCCTTGTTACCCTTGCCAGAAACATTCTCTATCATTTATTTATTTTTATGACAAACCATTCAATGAATTCCTCATTTCAAATGTGCAAGTTATGTTGAGAAAGGTTTTAACCTCACTGTTTTTGTGCAGTCATGAAAATCTATCCATTAATAAAGACATCCATTTATGAAGCCATTATAAAGAATTTAGTGTTCAGTTAATACTTCAGTCCGAAATGCTTTTTGAATCAGAACTGAGATTTTTTAAATACTGAATCTCAGTCATAAAGACACAGTACCCACACGGCCTGGTTACGGAGAGGTTGGATAAAGAATAGAGATGTAGGAGTGAATTATGATTGTTTTTAGAGAAGAAAAGCAATCCATGTTTTACAAATGCCTCCATGAGTACAGCACATCTAAAATGTTCTTTGGTTTATGGCTGTACCTGGTGGGCAGGGCACTGGTTGGTCACTCCCAACAGGGCAGTAGTGCCCTTCGGCGCAGATATCACCAGTCATCCCAATTGACGGCAAGAGCACATCTTCTGTATGGTGTGCGCGCTCTTTAAACTCTGAAATGAAAAAATTACTTCTGTCAGATTTTGTGCCTTTTCTGATTTTTACTTAATTTGGAATGCAGGTCTTCACCTGTGTTATTGTGAGGTGTGGGGGAACTTGCTCTAAGGGTGCAGTAGTATCCTGGGCTGCATGGGCCAGATGGTGAACGTAACCCGTATTCACCGCAGTACTGTCCAGGAGTGCAGTGCTGACACTCCACTACAGACACGGCCCCTGTTAGAATACATATCAGCAAGTTCGTGCGTGTTTGATATTAATTAACTTTTTATAACAAAATACTTGGGGAGTTATCTTCCTCAATATTCTTATTTTTTTGTTCATGTCCACTAGAGTCCGCCATTGTTTAAGTTTGTTAAATGGGACTTTTAGTTTGACATGTGTATCCAGCCAGTGGTTTCAGTTAAATGAATTTGGGTTTTGGTTAGTTCTGGGTTTAGGAGACTTAAGATTTAAGGGCCTTAGTTTTTGTGTGCCGGTGTTTGTCCACCATGTTTTGGTTGCAAGTATCTGTTGGGGATCTTTTGTTTGGGTCTAGGCCCTTGTGCCGGTTAGGTTGTGTTTAGTAAATAAAGTATGGAATCCTTCAAATGTGCCTCATTCCTGTGGCCCCTAAATGTGACGGATAATTGGTTTATATTTCTGTTTATAAATGTATTCTCTATGTTTTAGTGTTTTCAATTTCATTACATTTAAAACGAATCAGTCTGTTATATTTCTCTAGCTTCCTACTGCTTACAACATTTATTTTAATTCTGCAACATTTATTCTAATTCTTTCTTTGAATTTAACTCATTCACCAAGTGAAGCAGGTGGCTGCCACCTGCAAGGCACCCAGGGATCCGTGTGTGGGGATGGTACCTTACTCAAGTGTACCTCAGTACGACACTAGCTGTTGGGATTCAAACCTTCAATCGTCTGATTTCAGGGCCAGTACACTAACCATTAGACCATCTTATACCAAATGTATGTTTTTCACATTTTTGTGTGGTTGAGTAAATGGGCAGCAGACCTTCTAATGAGCTGAATGTGCCTGGGAGGCAGGGCTGCATGTTGCTTGTGCCTGCAGGGCAATAGAATCCTGCTGTGCATTTCCTCCCTGTGGAATCTCCAGGTGGCTGTGAGACCGAGGCACCCTGGATACACACATAGCTGCCAGAAACCAGAAGAAACGTTTCATTGTTAAGTGCAATAATACGAGGTCACCAAACCAGTGGAGTGGTGTGGTATCTGTGTGTGAAGAGGGGGTGGATGGGGTCACCCACCCTGGAGAGCAGTCTGCGGTGGGGGTGGGAAGTCCTGAAGAGGCACAGTACTGACCAGAGGGGCAAGGAACACACTGTTCCACACTGGACAGACCTAACTCACCACTGTAGGAACCGACTGGACAGGGGAACTCCTGCCCAGACCGGGTACCTGTTGAAAAAAAGCAGAGCAATAAGAAGAAAATCAAATGGTTTTGTGAAATTGTGATGGCAGTAATATACTAAATTACTAAACCATTGCATTATTTTCTGCATTCCATACTCATATACTCTTGAGTGCTGGCTTTTTAATAATTTTTCTTACAGTGTTTTGCATGATTTGGGGTGATGTCTCTACCTGCTGGGCAGTAATGCCCCATGGGGCACAGAGCAGGCGTGCTTGTCCCGCCCACAGTCCCTGTGTCAGGATGAACTGAACCTGCACAGAAAGAGCCAGGCAGACAGAGCCAACACTCTGCCTGTACAAACAATTTATCACTGTCTGTACAATCACATCAGTCAGGCACTTGTATTCAGTTGAAGCTCTGCTGACCTGTCCGTGTAGACTCTGATAGGTCCCAGGAGCACAGGCCATTTGTGCCGGGCTGCCAGGTGGACACATATGGCCAGGAAAGCAGATAAATTCAGCCGGTTGACTGGAACTCTGGCCTTGTGGACAGTAGTAGCCAGCATGGCAGACATTCGAAGGAGCAGAGAGCCCCCTGCTGGAGCAAGCAAATCCTACAAGAAGAACATGTTGCTAAATCTGAATATGTGAATGTATTATGGTGAATTCCAACCAAAATAACGAACATAAAACAACATTGGAAGATTCACGAATCTGGGTTCTGTTGAAGGTGTTATCATCATGCAAAGCACTAAAATAACAGGACAAAATATGTCCTGTCACTTTTACATGTCTATAATTTTTAGAGAGAGAGAGAGAGAGAGAAAGACAATTAAAACTACAGCTAAGATACATTTCTACTGAGTGTTCTACATTCGGGATGATAATAATATGAGTATTGATCACCAGCAGGGCACAGCAGGCAGGAGTAAAGGTCAGTGTTCCCGCTGGTGTTGCTGTAGTGGCCGAGTGGACAGGGCAGTGGAGACGAGGAGCCCAAGGGACAGTAATGACCCGGAGGACACCGGTCACCAGTCACTCCATCATCAGGCACTGGGGACACAGTTCCGGAGAGACAGAAGTATCCTGCCTCACACAGTCCAGACACAGAACTCTGCCCAGAAGCCTCACAGAAAAAACCTGAAAAAGAACATACATTCCTCTAGGTGGTCGTGGCCTAGTGTGTGACACACTAGCTTGTGAATCCGATGAACCTCCTCTTTCTATCAATATGTCCTTGAGTAAGACATTTAACCCACAGTTGCTCCAAGGGACTGTCCCAAATAATTATTGCTCTGGATAAAAGCGTCAACCAAGTGACCACTTTGCTCCAGTAGTGCACGAGATAATACTTAATACATACTATTTATACATATATATATATACACTATCCCACCACTTTCATGCTGATCAGCAGTTGTGATTTCAGTCAGTCGCAGACTTTCAAACATCAAACATTCCTCAACCAGGCATCTAACCGGAATAAAGCTCCGCAGCTCAGCACAGCCCCAAACATAAACAACTAGCATGAATTTATTAACTTTTAGCACTACGCAAATAGCACAAATCAAACGCCTTTAAAACATGCCCATGGCAGTTCACAGTTCAATGGAATGATATAGATGGGTAGCATAAATGTAAATATGTAAGAAAAATATTTTTGCGACATTAGGCTAGGAAAATTTGGTGTATAAAATCAAGCCCATAGACATGCGTCGATTTATATTTGTGAAAGAATGGATTGCTCTTAGAAGCTCAGTGTATTTAAGCATTGAACTGTGATAGATTGCCACATGTGCGATAAGCTTATTAATGACATTTGCTCATAACTGAATATTCCACGATAAACTGTTAGTGGTATTATAACAATGCCGAAGCATTTAGGAACAACAACTCAGCTATGCAGTGGTAAAATCACAAAGGGGGGGGGCGCACAGTGTACAGAAATAACTGACTGTCTGCAGAGTAAATCTCTACAGTTCTGCAAACTTCATTTGGCCTTCAGTATATCTCAAGAGTAGAGTGTAGAGAGATACAGTGATGTGAAGCATGATGCCATTGGACTCTAGAGCAGTGGAGATGTGTTGTCTGAAGTGACTGTCTGGCAAAATGGTACTCCCCTGACCGCATTGTGTCCAGGGTAAAAAATTGGTCGGAGGGGGGATTATGGTGGGGTTGTTGATTGGGAGCAGGACTTGGCCCCTTAATTCAATTGAACACTTAATAGGGCAGCATACAAAAGCAGTTTCATACTCCCAACTTTGTGGGATCACACTGAGGATGACCCCTATTTTTCCGACATGCCTGTGCACCAGTGCACAAAGCAAGGACTTTAAGGACATGGATTAGCAAGTCTGGTGTTGAGGAATTTGACTGAGCCCTGACTTCAACCCAACAGAAAACCTTTGGCATGAATTTGACCGGAGTGCCTGACCTCCCAAATGCTCCCCTTGACAAAGTCCAGAAAGTCCCATGAACACCCTCCTAAGCCTTGTGGACAGCCTTCCCAGAAGACATGAAGCTGTTAGAGCTGCAAAAGTGGACCAACTCCATATTAAAAGCTAATAGGTATGTGAAGGAGTATTTTGGGAATATTGTGTGTGTAAATTTGTCTTTTTTCACCAAACTATTTCTTTAAACTTGAAAAAATGTGGTATTTGAAGCATTGTACCTGGAGGGCAGGGAACACAGTCATCAGGGCTGCTCATCACTGTGTATGGATTAATTGTGCCTGCTGGACAGGGATACTGATTTTTGAGAGAAGTGCCTGTGGGGCAGTAATGACCTACAGGGCAGTCGATGCCCTCAGCCAAAGAGCCATTGGCAGGACAGTAGTAACTGCAAGAAAAACACTGCGTTAAGTTCAACTATAAAGTAAGAAAATTACTGTTTTGTCAAGTTTGACAAATGGAACATTTTGTGGTGTATCAGGAGGCCTCTGATTATTTAGCAGTGATGCAGCTGAGTATGTGTCTATATGTATGTGTACCCCCGGGGACAGAGGCTGCAGCTGGCCTGGCCCTCGCTGCTGCTGACTGATCCTTGTGGACAGGCTTCAGGAGCACTAGAGCCTCTAGGACAAAAATAGCCTGCACAAAAAGACAGAGTGAGAAAATAAAGGAGGTCAGAGTGAATAGAAGGCAGATGGGTGGAATTTGTCCTGAATGAGGTGTGCCTGAACTACCTGTAGGACACGGTCCTCCTCTGTGGTCTCTGATTAAAGAGTTGGGGAGTGAAGCTCCTAGTCTGCAGTAGAAACCTTCCCAGCACTGTCCCGTGGGAGCAGTCAGCCCAAATGTGTCACAGTAATGACCAGGAGAGCAGGGAACACACTCATCCTGCAGGAGAGATGTCTGGGCTTAGCTACACTTTGTGATCTGACAACAAGTGGCAAGATCCCTGTTTGACTTGAGATGGAAAAGAGGTCAGAGTTAGAATGCTCTCAGATTAATTGTCAGAGCCTGACTCTTTCTCAAGGGTGAACGCTCATTACACTGCTAAGCTCACAGCCACCATCTGCATTTCATAGACTGTGCAGTTACAGACTCATCTTGTTACTATGAACACACACAAAAACATCACAATAAAAACATAAATCTAATGATTACATGTAAAACACATAAAACTGAAAAAGCACCATCCCCTTTAAACCACAATATTTGTATTAATATTATTTAAGACTGTGAGTTTACTAAAGATTATTGATAATTATATCAGTTATTAAAGCACAGCTTAAGCATAAATATTGTGGCTGATAAAGTAGTCAGTAGTGTTTGGTTGATATTACTTGGTTGGTAGAATTATTTGAAATAACAGTTAAATTTATTTCAAATAATTGTCACATTCGTCAGAAGAACTGGTTGCTGAACAAAGTGATTTTACCTACAAATGAACAAAATATATGTCAGGTTAAATCAAACAAAATTGGGTGTGAAATGCTTTACAGACATTCATAAACGAAACTTCTTTCAGGTGAAAAATGTGTGTGTCGTTAAGCAAATCGCTTTTTATGTTGCAACAGAGCCCTGTCCTTGTTTTTTCTTGCTTAGGCAATGGTCCTTATTATCATATATTGGAAGTTCAACCTCCTTAAAATTGGCTTTGCTAATTTTCAAATCAAGTTGATACACACCGTGAACCACTAACCTCCAGAGTGATGCAGAATAAGTGGGGTTGTAAAATTAAAGCATTGGGTTATATAATGCAGAAATATGGTGCTGACATACCCCTGAAGTTAATTTAGACCTGTTACTAAACGTCCCCTCTGGACAGGGCTGGGGTTCAGTGGAGCCTTGTGGACAGTAATGACCTGCAGGACAGGGTCCACCCTCACCTGGCCAAAACAAAACAGCACATTGTAGAGTCAGGCTTCAGTCAAGAACTCATCATAAACTGACAGACATGAGATTTTTGATCAGAACAACAAACGTGTACAATAATGTGGTGAATTGGGGTGTCAACCTTGGAGCAATTCATTGTTACTCTGCTGAACAGAGCAGCTGGACTAATTTAAACATGGAAAAGAGTATTTCATATCGAAAAGCAGACAGTGAATTCAGCTGAATTAGAACTATCTTGTCTGACTGCATTGGTATGACCTGTTTTTTCTTTTTTAAGTGTACCTGCAGACAGAATGAGTGGCTGTGGTGAGATGTTTCCATGAGAGCAGAAATGCCCTGCAGAGCACTCCCCAGTGACAGACGTAGCATTCTGCTGAGAGCAGTAATGTCCTCCATCACACACCCTGCACTGGGAGACTGTGCTCAGGCCAAACTCTGAACTGTAGGTCCCTAGAGGACAAGGCTTCCAGTCATAACTTGTGCCCTCCGGACAATAAAAACCTAGAACAGAAACAAACAGGCTAGTTAGATGGTCATCAAGGGAAATATCTTTTTCGGTCTTCACGGTTTGGCACGATTGATTCTGAATGGGTTCTATTTTCTGCTCCAGTCATTCATGTTTTACTACCGCTGTACTACCAATGAACACTTTACAGTACAATAATGTAATTTAATCAAATCTAACTATTATAAACACAAAAAGTTCATTTCTAGTTAAATTTCTAGTTAAAGTTTTTCTAGTTAAATTTCTAGTTAAAGTTCATTTCTGTTAAATTTCTGCATTTAACAGAAATTCTAGAGATGTAAGAGCACAGAAAGTGAACTAGATGAGAAAGTGAACTAGCAACAAATGATGTCTATTCACTGGTTTTACACATACACTAAATGTATGGAATACATTGGGATAGTTCAATTGTACAATACTGTGTATAATACAGTCTTAACTGTAACTTTCATCACTGTTATGAATTGACATGAGCTCCAAAACACAACATACTATATTTTACAGAAATAGTATACAAATTTCATGTTCACTATAAATTTTACTGTAAAATTGATGCACCTCTTTACAGTGAATCTCAAGTTACTGAACAGATGGTCTTGCCCTTTGGAGAAGGGCACTAACCTTGTGGGCACTGTATCTGATCCCCATCCACACAATACCAGCCGGCAGTGCATGGCCAGCAATGAGATGCCTGTGTGGAAGTCATGAAAGTCCCTGGATGGCACAGAATGGGCTGAGTGGTTCCACCAGGACAGTAATGGCGCTCTGGGCAGATGTTGCCTGACGTCCTGTCAGTAGGCATGGGACTCGTGGCTTTTGCAGTACAGTAAAAACTTTCAGGAAGAAAAATGTTAAATGAAAGTGAGTAAAAATGACTTGCCTATCTTGAAGCACTGTTGCAGGACAGTGTGTTTTATTTGACACATACCCTTCAGAGCAGAGCCCAGTGGGCACAGTGAGGCCTGTGCCAGCACAGTAGAATCCTCCAGGGCACTGTAGGCAGTCCTCCTCGCTCCTCTTTCCTGTGCTGTTAGACCAAGTGCCTAATGGACAAGGCACAGGGCTGGAAGTGCCTGCAACAAGACAATATGGGAAACCTTCTTGTATTTTTAAGTATACTTTTTAAATATATGACCAAAGGCATTGGGACACACATATTTTTCAAAGTTTGGGCTATCATAGAGTTTCAGCAGACCAATTTGGATGGTGACATTTTTTACAATGCCACAGTTTGATGAGGATCCTTTTCTATTACCCCATGACTGTGCCCCATGGCACAAAGCAAGGTCCACAAAACACACAGTTGGATAAGTTTGGTGTGAAGAACATGACTGGCCCTCACAGAGCCTTGACCTCAACCAAATCCAGCACCCTAAAGACTAAATAAAGCAATTGACAACAGATGCTGTTTAAGGTTCTATGATCGTGTATGATATGGCTGCTATTGTACCTTTGGGGCAGTAGTGTCCAACTGGACAAAGTGAACCAGAAGACCCTGATGAAGGACTGGCTGTGTGGGAGCCTTCTTTGCACCAGTACCCAGGGAAGCATAATCCTAAACTCAACAAAGATTACACAGTTACACTTCATCATTAGAAAGGATTTTTATTAGCCACCCTTGGTTAGTCACAATTCTGAATATTTCAAAGGGGAAATTTTACTCATCAACACCTAGAGTATTACCTGCAGGCTCTGCAAGTCCTGCACTTGGACAGAAGTGTCCTGATGGACATAGAAGACAGTCACTTAGGCTGTGCGTGCCTTCTCTTGGGTTGTAGGTACCAATGGGGCAAGGAAACTGCATGGCGTAACTCGTTCCTTCTGGGCAGCGATGGCCTTTCGGACATGGCTGCAGGACGGACACATTAGCAGCTCCAAATCTCTCATCACAGTAAAATCCTACGGAAATTAAAAGTTAATATAAATAGGAGTTTTACGACTTAAAAATAGTGATGGGTCTAAATAAATGCTTACTCTGAATTTTTCAGGAATATGAGTTATTAGCTCATCAGTTTTGAGTATTTGAGCAATATTACAAAAGTCATATTTTGTGCACTGACAAATGAGTCAGGTAACTCAACATGATACTTAGTAAAAATCATGACATGCTGCACGCAGAAAAGACAAAGAGAGACTGAAACTGACTTCAACCAAATGTGTTCTGTGTTAATAAAGCAGTTATATTGATTTAAAAAATTGAATTTTGCTAGAAAGCAATACTTTCTACATTTAACAGATACATTGCTTTTTAGACGTGTGGTTTACTAGCATTCTTAAGAACAGGAAATTAAATTTACATACATCTACTTTGGTGCGTTTGATCATGTTATATTTTGTCACCATTTTGTAAGAAAAACTTGCTTCTCCAGGCCATGTATTACATAATATAGGTTTGTCATAACACCCTAAAGTAAACCATTGCTTTAATCTAAAATGGTAAGAAACTGCAAACCATCCTTAGCATTTTTGCGTAATTCACTGCTCCGTAAGAAGATGTTTATAATTATATCTTGCCCTCTTCACAGACTGTGCAGTTGGCCTGCTTCTGTTTGTCCTGGTAGGTCCCAGAGGGACAGAGAACTGGGGCAGGACTTCCTGGGGGACAGTGATGACCGACCGGACAAGGAAGAGCTAGGTCATCAATCTGACCGGAGGGGCACCAGTAACCTATCATGCAGACAGCAAGGACAGAGTGATGCAGTGTCAAACATGATGATTTTACAGCATTGTGAAATATATAGAATATACAGATATAAATACAATATATATACCGCACCTCTCATGTTCATATGTGTTCATTTTCAGCACAGCAGAGACTCTGACATCTCAGTGACACATCGCTGTGTGTGTGTGTGTGTGTGTGTGTGCCTACTCTATTTGATACATATAACCCACCGGTCTAACTCACAGATATATATATATATAAAACACATATTTTTGTGTATATTTTATTCACATAGACTCAGACCCAGTCAAATTCTGAGCATGCCTTTACATCAGAATCCGAATCAGAATCAGAAAACTTTATTTATCCCGAAGGAAATTGTTTGTGGTGACCGCCACATTACACAGACACAGATCA
>JBBKCR010000001.1:16914358-16925860 GCA_037577295.1 Ladigesia roloffi
GAACAGTTCACTTTGAGCATGTGTGAACTGAACTTTGAACTAGTTCATGAAAAGTGTGAACTTGCACAACACTGGTCCTAAATACTTATGCAGAGTATATGCTAGTCACATTTATTTTGCTACTTTAACAGACAATCTGATGAAATCCCTTAGTGAACCAACAGCAAAGCCAACATCAGACTTCTCTCATATAGTGGTTAAACACACTAGAGGCACAAGATGTTACATGGTTGACCACAGAAAGTGGTTCTAACAACTCTGAGGTAGATTTTAAATAATTTAAAGGGTCAATGCATAATTCTCTGAATAAATTGATGATGACATTAGTTAAGACTAGATGAAATCAGTAAAATATATTGTGAACATCACTTGACCTCTATCAATATGTTGCAGTTCAGCTAAGCAACTGACCAGCTTTGCATCTCCCAGATACAGCTGTTAGTCTTTCCTTCTCGCAGTAGTGGCCCGGCGGGCAGGGCAGGCAGCTGTCCAGGCTCTGGGTCATGGGCTCAGGGTTATAGTAGCCTCTTGGACATGGGAACTGGGTAGCATGCTTTGTGCCTATAGAAAGTCCTAAATGCATTATGCTGATAAGAACAGCTTACTAAACATCAGACCCTGAAAGTTTGTGTACAGTAACCCCACGCTTTTCACAATTAGAGAAAAACTGTGTTGTTGTGATGTGGTTAAAAAATGCCTAAATATACCCTGAAATGTGCTCCCAAAACATTTTAGTGCATTTTAAACTCATTAGCTTTAAAGAAAAATAAAGTATTCTCAGATTGGCTACTCTCAAACCTCCCCATCTGAGTACAGCTGACTGTGCTGTCCGGGCCTCATGTGCCATGTCCCCTCATCCTCATGTGGGATGTTTCTATTTGGGCCTTGTGCGCCATGCCCCCTCATTCTACAGCTGATTGTTTATGTTTGGGGCAGCCCTGAGAAGCAGAGCTTCATTCGGTTCAGGTATCTGATTGCCTTGCTAACCACCACGTGTAGCATGTTTGAAAATCTGCATTGTACTGAAACTGAATGCTGATCCGTGTGAAAGTGAGGAGGTACTGAACACTGTACTTTACAAAACAAGTAAAAAAAAAACTAAGATGCTAGTGCATTCTGTGTCATACCATCAGGGCAATAGAAGCCAGGAGGGCATGGAAACTGTGTGTAATCGCTGGACCTCTCTGGGCAAAAGTATCCAGCAGGGCAGATGCTACATATTGTTTGGCCAGTAAGGTTGGTGTAGGTGCCTGATGGGCAGGGAAGCGGTACAGCACTGCCCGCTGGGCAGTAATGCGCTTGAGGGCAGAGTCCGCCCTCGGTTCCGGAACCTGTGTAGGCATGTCACAAACCATTAAAAGGTACACACCCAATAACAGAGCATGATAAATTGTTCATATCGATATTCTTTACCATTTTCACCATACATGAAATGAATAGACAGCTGTGTTTGCTACAGAGTCCTTATGAAACTTAATGGTGGTGCAGAGGGCTCATACCTGTTGAGGAGGCAGCACCACCTGGGCAGTAGAACCCCTCCTGACAGAGTCCAGACGGCCTGCTTAGGCCCACAGAGCCACAGAACTGCCCCGCAGGGCACAAATTGCAGCCTGAGCTTTCTGTGATATACAGGCTATGAAGATTTCAGAAGTTAGTTATCCATAATTGGAGAGCAAATTTCCAAAACTCACTCAGTCCATATTTTAGGATTAGATAGGTAACACCATTATTGGCATATTTTAACATATTTTTTTTTACATCTTTATGTGCAATAATATAACCGACCAAAACCCACTCAGTCCTGCATGATACACAGGACAAGATTAGGAGGATTTCCAAAACTCACTCAGTCCACTGAACTGAAAACTGTGTCTTTACAAGTACTGGAAGACAGAAGTGTCTTTACAGTTTTCATGCAGTTAGCTGTATTTGACTCTACGCTGTGTCATGTAGTCAGATATAAATATTAAATTTGTACATCGTTCTGTTTTCAATATGTATTTTAAACAACTTTTCCCAAACTAAAATGTGTAGGAGTTGCACTTTAGAAACAGGCATTGAAAAATAAAAAGGAACAGTAAATTTAAAAAATTTAAAAAATTTAAAAAGTATTTCGTTTAAGAATTTCTTTCCGATAGATAAAACAAGTAAAATGTGATTTTCTGGAAAAAAAAAATGCTTTTGGACTGAGTGAGTTTGGGATTTTTTTTCATCAGTTAATTAAGCGTATAAATAGTTGGTCAGATGAGTGTTACCTGCTTGAAAAGGTCCCCACTGGGCAGGGTAGGGGCAGACTGGTGCCCTCAGGACAGTAATGGCCCATGGGGCATGCTCCCCCTACCCCGGTACTAAAATTTCCATCAGGGTTCTTAAAATTGATGCCTGAAGAAGAGAGGATCACATATAAAGTCTTGATTGGCATACAATTTCCTTCACATTGCACTATCAAGGATGAGATTCCAACCATGATGTGGCAGATAAAGCTTTTTTTTTTCTTAATGAGACGGATGAAACTAACTTGGCATACCTGCTAGACAAAAATACCCTGACTGGCAGGGACCAGTTGGTTCCACTAGTCCCCAGTCCTCACAGTACATTCCTTAAAATGATAGGTGGGTGTGATAAATACAATACCCAACGAATGCAATTAACACTGCCAAAGAAGAGAGTATAGCAGGGGCACTGTTCTCACCAGCTGAGCACAGTGAACACTGCTCTACTTGGCTCTGTCCTGCTTTGGGACTGTATGTGCCTGGGGGGCAGGGAAGGATGTCATCCACAGTGCCCCCCAGGCAGTAATGCCCCTCTGGACACAGCTGGGCTTCTTCGCCTTCCAGACAGAGCCATCCAGGAGGACAGTCACTGCACTGTGCAGAACCTGCGTGTACAGCACAAAAAATTTATAATAATAAATATATTTTTTTTAAATAACTAACAACAATAATTAAATATGAATGTCACATAAAATCATTAATGAAATGGAAACACAAACAACGGAACATCACAGAGCAAGCAGCAAGCGGTAACCATGAGAACTGAAAAACACCAGCATCTATTACCTGCACCTGGCCATAGTGGATTCAAGTCTTTTTCAAACACGACAGAAGCAAAAAAACTATAAGGCCCAGCACAGGAGTGTGAGGTTTTGTTTGAACCAACAATGGCATATCTGCAGCCATTCAAGCCCAGTGTGATAATCCTGAATGTGACAGTGTCTAAATTAATACCAGACTGTTGTGTACCTGAAGTGTTGGAGTAGGTGCCATCAGGGCAGTGCAGGGGTGAAGTGCAGCCTTGTGGGCAAAAATATCCTGCTGGGCACCTGTTTCCGGTAACTCCATCTTCAGGCGTGGAGGATTTTGCTCCACCAATGCAATAAAATCCTGAACAAGGAGGAAAAGTAAACTGCTTATGCTCATTTCACCTAAACACTCATTTGCTTTCTGAATTTAAAGTTGCCTAACAGGCTGGGTTACAGCTTCATTTACCTGCAGCACATACTCCTGAGGGCTGAGTGAGGCTAGTGCTGTTGCAGAACCAGCCTGCAGGGCAGGGCCAGCATGCAGAGAGATTCTGGGCACCAATCATGTTACTCCAGGTGCCAAGGGGGCAGGGGTACTGACGTGGGTGCCTGGTGCCTTCGGGGCAGTAATAACCCGCTGGACAAACATCTCCAGACCTGAAGTTCACCTGGAGAAATTTGTGATTAGGTACATTTAACTTGGATGTCATATGGTTGTGAATCTTTTCATCATGACAGTTTGATTCCTGTTCTTTGGGGAACGATTCAGTGAATCATGAAATCGCAAATGCACAATGATTTGACGTGATTTTATTATTTTGTTGTGATTTGGAAAAGTTGATGACATGATGGCTAGAGGAACTGTTTACCACTTAGAGTTGTTTTCCTACAACAAACAACACATTTTTTTCACTACTATTACAAAGAAGGATTAATGATTATACTATTCAAACTGAACAACATTCAGATTATTCAGATTAATTTACAAAACCAATGCATTTTAGCACCCCCAGTATTTTATGTAGCATATTCTATTTATATTATATTCTGTAACATAGGCAGCAGTTGTATTGCAGGTATGCATATTATTGATGACTATTTCTAAGAATGATTATAATGATCAGTGTAATCCATTTTCAGATAATTGATTCTAATGATAAGTTTAGTCAAATTCTGGCAGATTTTCTAAAGCGATGGAAGATGGAAGAGTATTTTAAGTAGCATTTTCTACAGAATAGACATGCAGTAGTTACTGGAGTTGCAGTGTTTGCTCCTCCGCTGCAGAAGAAACCAGGTTCACAGGGTCCCTGAGGGCCAGACAGGCCAGGAGAATGGCAGTATGTGCCAGCATCACATGGACCACAGTGCTGCACATTCTCTGCCCCTGGATTAGCCATATAGGTACCCTTCGTATCCAAACAGACACACAGCAGTACCAGGAAAGGTTAGAGATGTCCTTGAGTGAGCTGCAATCTGTGGTTTAAACCTGACTGCGCCTTTGAAGTTGCAGTTACCACCAGTGATAACAAAATCATGCATTAACATTACTTCTCACTTCCAACTGAGAAAGTATAAACACACGTAATTCTTTCAGTGCACTTTAATGCAATTCATTATGTGACCATGTAATTAACTCAGCACAGTAATCTACATTTTTTATATTTATTTAATGACTTACAGGAGGACATGGGTGTGCATTTGAAGACCCGGCAGGGCAGTAATGTCCTGGTGGGCAAAGGGGCTGCTGGGACAAGCCGGGCTGGTTGCACAGTCTACCCGGTTGGCACTCAATACATGAGCTTTGGCCTCTTCCCTAATCAAAATGAACACAAATCAACAATTAAAATGCAAAATATGTTGTATTTAGAGCTCAGTTTGTTATACAGTACTATTAAAGGATTTGTCTTACGGATTGAAATGTGCCCAGAGGGCAGGGCACAGCTTTCACAGCACCCTCTAGAGAATAGTGTCCCTCTTCCACTTGATGCTGAACAGGAGATGTGGAGCTGCCACTGCAGTAATACCCAGCAGAGCACAGACCACTTGGAGAAGTTAAATTTGTACCTAAGCAGTGGAAACTAACAACAAAAAAGAAACAAATGCACTTCAGGAGTCATGTAGCACCAAATAACTGGTAAAAAATTATTAGTGAATCATAATGTAAATTAGTGTACTGGATTATTTATCTATGTTGTACCCTGCAGGACATCGGACACACTCCTGGTTCTGTCGAAGGCCAGTGCTGTTGCTGAAAGTGCCCGAGGGGCAGGGCTCTGGGTGTGCTGAGCCTGGTGGGCAGAAGCTACCTGCTGGACACAGACCTCCAGTCGGGCCATCAAGAGGAGTCTACATTAGGATGAAAAAAAAGTACAGTTTAAGTACACTGTTTGGGGACATCCATCATTTGAATTAATTGAGAATATTTTCTTTATGAAACTCCAAAATGTCAATACCTTTAGTGAACACTTCAAAATTAATTATTTTCAGTATTTCAATACTTTTCCCTGTGTTTCCCATTGTTTTCACTATTTATGAACCATTAGCCAGTTGTTGAATTTTATCGCTAAAAATTAAAATCTGCTTTTGATTTTATGTTACACCTTTCAGACACAACACATACTTATTAGAGTGGAAAAGGAACAGTATCTAAACGCAGTAAATGGGTGTGATAATAACAATTCAAAAAATGTTTTTCTCAAGAGACATTATAAGGTTTCCTACTGCACTGGTAGATCTTTGCGTGCAGTAGAATCCTCCCTCACAGTCTCCTGATGGTTCTGTCTTGCCAACTCCAGTGCAGTACTTGCCCCCACCACAAGGGGTGCACTCCGAAGCCTCACGCAAAGTTGGCCGCGAGCTGAAAGTGCCCTCCTCACATGGCTCTGGGGCAGAGCTTCCCTCAGGACAGTAAAAGCCCTGATATAAAACAGAATGATCTTTTCATCCTCATGCATTTGCACATTTACACTGTGACTGAAATAGTGCCACTTGATGTATTTACCTCTGGGCAAACCGAAGGGGTGTGTGTTGCCACATTGCCACAATAATGTCTCGCGGGACATTTCACACAAGCGCCACCATCGTGCCCATAGGACTCATTCCTAAAGAAGCCTGATTCACACGGGAATGAGAGGGGGTGTCCAGTGCCAATGGGACAATAATATCCATCAGGACAGCCTCCAGTCTAAAATCAAAAGGGAAGATCACACAATAAGCTCTACCGGTGGATATTAGGGAGCTTTCTAGAGACTAAGAAAAGAGAAAAATAAAGCTTCACGTACGGGTTCAGTAATGGGCTGGTCTTGGGGCCGTTGTGAGAAACAGTACATTCCCATGGGACACACAATGCAGTCTGAAGGGTCACGCAGACCTGGCTGTCGGCTGTAGGTGCCGTTGGGGCATGCTATAGGATTTGGATTCTAAAATAAAAAATAACAGCATAGTAGGAAGATTAAACTTAACCTACAAAGATTTTCTTGGTCAATCAAACTGTCTAATATAATAATAAACCCTGCTGTTTTGATGTGGTTAAAAAAATGCCTAAAAATGCCTATTTTTATAGAAAATACCAAATATGATACCAAAACATTTAAATTAAATTTTAAACTCTCAAAAAAACTTTTAAACTTTCAAAAAAGTGTGAAGGTTAACAGGTATCTATACTGTACAGTTTACGCACTGCTAGATTGTAAATACCAATGTCACCCCTGTATAGACTGGATTGTAATTCACATTTAGTATAAGAAGGTAAATAAATTAATAAATGAAGGGCTTTCAGAAGAACAATAATAAATACAGGAGAACACTCGAGATCCTCCCTGAGGGAAATTCTGGAATGCGGCATCACAGGGCAGCAGCCAATCAGCTTTGAGGAGAAATACATTACGTTTTTGGATTGGCTACTTTTAAACCTCCCGTCTCTGAGTACAGCTGACTGTGATGTCCGGGCCTCATGCACCTCACCCCTTCATCCTTGCGCTGGTTGTTTATGTTTGGGCCATGCCCCCTTGTCCTCATTCTGG
This sequence comes from Ladigesia roloffi, assembly GCA_037577295.1. Taxonomy (NCBI): domain Eukaryota; kingdom Metazoa; phylum Chordata; class Actinopteri; order Characiformes; family Alestidae; genus Ladigesia; species Ladigesia roloffi. The sequence goes on from JBBKCR010000001.1 coordinate 16,921,403, forward strand.
TTGTTTTTGTTTGGACCAATCTCCTAGTGCTCATGCTGTTTGTTGATGTTTGGGCCACACCCCTCGTCCTTGTGCTGGTCGTTTATGATCAGCCCTTCGTCCTTGTGCTGTTTGTTTATATTTGGGCCATGTCCCAGTGTCCTTGTGTTGGTTGTTTATGCTTGGGCCATGCCCCCTCATTTTAGTACTGGTTGTTTATGTTTGGCCCATGTCTCTTCGTCCTTGTGCTGGTTGTTTATGTTTTGACAACACCCCCTTGTCCTTGTTGTTTATATTTGGCTCATGCCCCCTCATCCTTGGGCTGGTTGTTTATGTTTGGGGCGGCAGTGGAGCTTCATTCCGTTCATTCTATGTCAGGTTGCTGTGGAAACCACCGTGTGGTGCACAAAGATCGGATGTCACAGTCAGCTGTACTCAGAGAAGGGAGATTCGAAAATACGACATGGACTGAAACCATGACTGCTGATCTGCGTTAACTTAGTGGGGTACTGTATGTATTTATAAAGTGAATAAAGAAATACAATAGGTCAACTAACCAATGAATCCTACAATTTAGTCAACTAGTCATAAAAGAAACCCAATGTTGTTGTTTTGGATGGGCAAACACTTACAACCCCACCCCCAGGGCAGTAGAAGCCTATAGGGCAGAGAATGGCTGAACGTTGTGGTTCTCGATCCAGACCCTGCGAGCACAGAAATCCTGCAGGGCAGACCATCACCCTCAGCATGGCCTCCTCACTGGTTGTCTCATCACTGCAGTAGTGACCCGGCAGACATGGCAGACACCTGTCTGAACCCTCGTCCTGAGACAAGACGAGCACATGTTACATACTGAGAAAACTCACTCTAGGTGAAATGCAACAGTATATTGTGTTTTACAGTTCATTGTATGAATAAATGGAATTAATGGTGAAACATTTTAATTGAATAATATGGATAAATACTAATAGAAAATAATGATCTAATTTGATTAGTGTCTTTCTTACATATCATTTGCTTAACTCTAGGAATGCAAACCACTTAGAACAGACCAATCAATGGGGACATATTATAGCCTCTTTTGGAAAAAAGAAATTAAGATAATTTACAGGAATATTTTCAGGTTTGTGTAATGCATGTATGTGCAATGTTCCCAACAGATTATGAGCTTACAGAGTAGCTTCCAGTCCCACAGACTCTGGGGTTGGTGGTGGCTGAGTGAGGGCAGAAGTAGCCAGCTGGACACACCGAACAATCCTCCGGCCTCTGGCCTCCTTTAATCTGACGAAATGTTGTTCTGCACACAGAAAACCAATCCAATTCACCTCTAACTTGGCCCTGCCTACCTCTGGTTTGAAACATAGTACAATATGGCTTACACTTACGGTGGGCAGGGTGTGGGTTTGGATGTGCCCTCCTTGCAGTAATAGCCCTCAGGACATGCAAAACATTCCTCTTTTCCACCATTGCCCATCTTTGTGCTGTAGGTGCTTCTAGGGCAGGGGAATTGTGTGCCATACATAGTGCCTGAAAATGCATATCAGCATTTCAGTAAAAAAAAAAGAATCTATCACCGTGTTTCAGTATAATTAGGACACTATTTTGCTGTCAAGATAATAAAAAAAACCCTGTTTTTGTTTTTTATTTTTCATCTAGTTTTATTTCTTTACATTTGTCATCTGTCCTTTTCATCAAACAAATATTTCATAATGGCCTGGGGGCATAGCTCTCCTCAGGACAGTAAAAGCCCTGATAGAAGGCAGGGTGAACACTTTATCCTGATGCATTTGACAAATTTACACTGGGACTTTGACGTATTTACTTCTGGGGACGCCAAGGCAAATATACATAGATTTAATGTCTAAAACAGACTTTTATTTCATTAAAACTTTCATTAAACATTTACTTGAACCAGGCAAAGCTTCTATAATTTCACGGATTAGGGATGTTTTTCACGTTTTGTCTCCTAACTTTAGAGAGGTGTGGGTTTCTAATGACAATGATATTATGTGGACTATGACTGGATTTAAGAAAGCAATTCAGAAGTTTACCTTCAGGGCAGTAGTGCCCCGAGATGCACCTTCCAGAGGGAGCCCCCACACCAGCTAGGCAGTACCAGCCTCGGGGGCAGGGCCGACACTCACTCTCCGACTTTAAACCACTGTGATCGCTCCATGTTCCTGCCAGACACTTGTGTTGGGTGGGGAACATGGTACCAGCTGGACAATAATGTCCAGGAAAACAGAGGAGCGGAGGCCTCTGGATGCCACCAGTGCCTGTGAGGTATAGAGTGGGGGGTTGGATTAGATCACTGGATTAAACCACTCATGGCTCACAGAAATATGACCTTATTCATGCTGTGGCCATTTTATTACACTGCACACAAGGTCGGAACAGGATAACTGTCCATCCAGGAGCTACTGGAAAGTGTCTTTGCTGGTCCATTTTCAGAGCTTTCAAAATGTTGACTTCTGCAAGTAGCAATAAATAAATGCATTATGGTAGGAAGCAGACAGGCACCTCGTAAGCAGGCATAGCGTGCTGGACACTGCTGACACTGAGATCGGTCTGTGAGATCTGTCCGATTGCTCATGGTTCCAGGTGGGCAAGCATTGGAAGGGTCATTAGGTCGTGCTGTGCCAGGTGGGCACACAAATCTGAAATGGGGGAAAACAATGCAAATTTTATTTCAGGGTTGATCACAGTTTGTGCTTATTAGTGTAATAAAATTTTTATCATATTTTTACCTTGGAAAATTAAGTGGCCTTAGAGTGGGACTTACCCTGGCATGCAGTGAACATCAGGCGCCTTCAAGGCCACCTGTGTGCAGGCCTTCCCTGGATAACACGGCCGGCAGTCCGCCAGCGCATCCTGCCCCTCCAATGGGTTGAATGTACCTGGCTGACATGGCAAGGGGTCACTGGTCCCCTCTGGACAGTAGAAACCAGCCGGACACTTCAGACAGTCTTTTACACCTGAGGAGTTTATGAAAACACGTGTTGAGTAACCAAAAAAGAGAATGAGGAAAGGAACAGCTTATCACTAGCAACAGCAAAAGGTTGTTGTAAAATGCTTTATTATTATTTATTGGCCTTATCATTTAGTGCAGGACTGGACAATTCCTTTCTACAAGGGGCCACATAAAACTATGAAATGTGTTAGCGGGCCGAACCAACATGGTAACTCGAATTAATTATGCGCAATATAAATTTTCTCCCATTGTAAAAACAATTCAATTATTCAGTTATATATTTTGATAAGCTGCGACTAGGCTTGTCATGACAGTGAAATTTCAAACTTGATAACGATACTAAGGATGGTGCTCGATTCGTGATACTACAGGGGAAGAAAAACATAAGAGAAACTTTTTAATAATTTAAAGTGTGCTCAGGGGCCGTCGTGTGGGTTCTCTGCGGAGGAGAGCTTTTTGACCGGCCTCATTTTATAGGTCTCGGGGAGCTGAGAATCCCTGTACAATTTCACAGCATTAGGTTGTTCCCTGGCCGAGGACAAAATGCTACAGGGCAAAATGCTCTGTTTTTAAAGGTGGGTAACACTTTTTTCTTCAGTAGAGAGCGAGGGGGAGAGGCTCTGCCCTCAAAAATCTCCACAGCTCCCCGCAAGCTTCCCCTCGATCTCTACTGAGGATAAAAATCGGTACAAACCCGAACACACTTTTATGTTAACGTTGGGTCCTCTGGGTAGTCAGGTGAGGGGCTTCCCTTTGCAATGCCTGTTGAAAATAGTTGTAGTCTGCTGGCGATGTCCGTGAACCACAAAACTGGCATTTAAGTATCGATTCCGTGTGCTAATCGAAATCAAACTCGAAACTCAAATTTAGTACTGATTAGTCTTTGGGAATCGATTTTTCTGACAACATTATTAATTTGTGTTTATGACTGACATACTGTAAAATACGCAGGTCTGATCCAGTGATTATGACCTGACGTTACAGCCTTTGAAGAGCACATTTCCAAAATCACATTTTTGTGATTTTTTAGGTAACGCGCCTATTGACATAATTTTTATATTTCTTCTTTATGTGCAATGGTATAACTGACCAAATCTCATTCAGTCCACTGAACTGAATACTGTATCTTTACCAGCACAAGGAGACAGAAGTATGTTTACAGTTTTTATGCAGCTAGCTGTCCGTGCTGTGTCATGTAGTTGGATATAAATATTAAATTTGTACATCATTTTGTTACACTGAATATCAATTTACTTAAAATGTGATTTTATTATATTTTTTAAACAAATCGTACAAACTAAAATGTGCAGGAGAAAAAGGCTTCGATAAATTACAAGCAACTGTAAAATTCCAGTTCAAAAATTATTTCCTGTACTAATTGCTTTCCAATATGTAACACAAATAAAATGTAATTTTCCAGAGAAAGAATGCTTTTGGAGTGAGTGTGTTTTGAAAATGTAATATTCAATTAGAGTCATTCTCTCAGAGGGTTTGGGATGGCCTCATTT
>JBBKCR010000001.1:16925960-16944877 GCA_037577295.1 Ladigesia roloffi
TTTTGGAGTGAGTGTGTTTTGAAAATGTAATATTCAATTAGAGTCATTCTCTCAGAGGGTTTGGGATGGCCTCATTTTCCCCAACAGTCATCACAGCATTGGCCAACGGAGACTGCTGTTAGCTGACGGAACAGAATTGGCAGTTCAGATTCATTTTAAAGCACATTGAGCCTTTAATTAAGTTTCATTAGATTTAATAAAAGCACAACCTTACTGTCAGCCACCCATCACTGGTGGCACTGTGCGATGGGAATCAAAACTAATGGTGTTACATGTAGTGAAGGAACAGGGGCGAAAACATGCCAAAAATCCAAAAGAGGTACATATTAGCTCGTTCCAAATATTCAGTTGATTTTGTAATTAAATTTAAACAGCGTGGAAAATTGATAAATCCATAGACTTCCATGTGTAAAAAGGTTTGATACATATGCTGATTATTGAAAATCTTCTTACTTAGAGCCCCTTGGTGTGGTGTGAAAGTGCCCTGAGGACACAAAACCTCTTCAACGGCGCCTGCTGGGCAGTATCTCCCACGGGCACAGAGCAGGCCCGGACCTGCAGAGCCTTACACAGGCAACAGAAGGGAAAGAGCAGTTCAAAAGATGTGCACAAGGGAAAAGGGCCTGTCTTTAAAACCATACAAGTCATAAATATGTACACAGGAAAAATAAAAAGGCGATAGAAAGAAAAACGACTGTTGAAGTCACGGCAATGTCACAGAAAATCTAAACAAGAAAGTTTTCCATCCCCTCTACTCCCCTGACCCACATCACACACTCCGCTGCAAATAGCAGGCAAGGAAACTGTTGAGGGCAGGAAGCAAGAGCTCCTGCAATTGTAGTTTGTGTGGGTTTAGGTAGGTATGTGTGTATGTATGTTTGTATATGTGTGGCACATGTAGAACATATATCTGAGACATAAAGAACATATGTTTGTAAATTTAAAGTTGCGGTTGTTTATCACTGCAAAAGCAGTCTGTAAACGGACTAATTCAAACACATACATTGTGTTAACCTTATTAAAATATATTACATGAATGCAGTTCCTGCCGAAAGTAAGTATGCTGCAAGATGCAACGAGTTTCAGTACAGAAAATGTAAACAGAAATGTGCATTTCCTGAACACTAATATGCAAATCTGACAGGGACCAAAAACATTCAAGTGTACAAATGTAAAACTTTACCTGGAGGACAGTAGCGACCCTCTGAACACCTCTTGCAGGCTGCCCTACTTGTCTGGCCCAGTTGTCCTCCTGCAGTGCCGGCCGGGCAAGGTGATCCGTGTGGCACGGCAGTGCCCTCCTCACAATAATAGCCTTGAGGGCACAGAAACTGAGAACTGGGCCTCCGGGAGGTGCCCTCCAAACAGTAAAACCCTGTGGAGCATTGTGCTAACATCAGCCATGGTGTAATGTTCACAGCGCTTCATTTTACAGTGTTTCATTAAAATATACTTTCAAATAATATTCTATACAGTTATCGTTTGCCATGTAAAACCTTTACTTGTTTGGGTTTGAAGTATTTTAACATATTTTGGCAACACGTTTTTACATTGTGAATGAATGAATAGAAATGAACCAAAATGAGCTGAATAAAATTGTCCAGTTTTTACTATTTCACACATGCAAGTCTTTGTTACGGAAGTGTTGATCTTCTTTAAGCAGAAAGCAAAGAGCCTACCTGCTGGGCAGATAGCGCAGTCTTTCTCTCTCTGCAAACCCTCTTTAGGCCCATACGTTCCAGCTGGGCACTGAATAGCAGCACCTCCTACACAGTAATGTCCTGACACAAAAAAACAGACTTGCATTTAAGAGTCATGGTATCAAATACAAAGGAAGAAACAGCTTCTGTAAGTAATGGAACTGAGACCCACCAAGAGGGCACACATCGCAGCCTGGGCCCTCTCCGTCTCTGTGTGTGCCAGGTGGGCAGGAGAGGGGCATATTATTCCTCTGGGCCAGCTGAATGTCCATCCTGCTCCTGGCCTGGACTGGCGTCCCTCGACATACCACGCTTCCATTCCAGCTCTTACAGGAGGACTGGCCTGCCACATCTGTATACAGACCTGAAGGACACGGCAGTGGCCGGGACATCCCTGCATAGGGGCAATAAGTGCCTACAGAGGAGAGAAGAAATGAAAGGTCTCACTAACACGACACTGCAAGCAAACTGATCCAATCACGCTACATTTCTAAATGCTTTTAATTCAATCTTCTTTTTCGATGAGAATTACCAGGGAAAATTTTAATCACATAACACATGGAGAGGTGTATTTGTGACAGTAGTACTTTGAGAATAAATTGAAGTCACTAGTCAGCTATTAAACTTTTCGGGTTTTTAAATCACCGTTGGGAATGTCATGTCAATTTGCATGCATTATGGTAAACAAAAACCAAGAGAGACATTAAGGTGTGAGTTGCAAATGAATACAAAAATAGAAAAAAATATGGTCATACACAAATGTTTGTGTGTCATTGATTGTCCTTTACAGTGAATGTATCCATTTTAGTGTAAACGTAATGTTTTTTTTTACCTATTGCGGACAAACTAATAATAATAAACAAAATGTATTATACCTTTAAATAAAGTATTAAATCTTTAAGAAAATTCCAAGTTTAAGTTTTCTGTAGAAGATGTGTTAACTTATTACTTATTTCAGAAATCAACAGCATGTGTCATTTGATCAGAGGTGTTCAGACATTTCCATACAGCGACATATTATGTTGACAAAACTTCATGTGTTTTCCTCCTAAACTGAACATGTTTGGTTGTTCTCAGACTGTTGATAGACACTGTATGTAATGAATCGTATCTGCTATCAGCCTTTAAAGGGCAGCGTGAGTTAAAGCTTCAGGGAAAGTAATCAGGGCTGGGTGAAACCAGGTGAACGAGGGTGATCAAATACACTTAAGGTGATGAGATGCTCAGGATGCTCTGTAGGGGTGAATCTAGGAGAAAGCTAGTGATCAAATGTAGCTAAATTAATGATAAACCAAAGATCTCCCTGCTTTACCTGCTGGGCATGGCTCACACTGTCCGCTGCACAGAGTGGAGTGGTAGCCCTGAGGACACTGAGTGCACTCGCTTCGGTTTAGGTTTGGTTCCTCTCCAGCACCGCACTGATAGAGAGACACAGAAACATTTTTTACATTATAATAGAGGCCAGGAAAGGAACATTACTGTCAAGGCTCTGTCACTAGCGTAAAGATATTATGAAACAATTTAAATCAACAGCGTACCCTTTTCTGATATCCGTCCACGCAGGCAAAACCAAAGGGACAGGACAGGCACTGAGTGTGCCCCTCTGGTGAGTACTGTCCACTCTGACACACTGCAAGACTTCCATTCGGTCCATCACAGGAGAACCCAGCAGGACACAGTCTGCAGTCCACACCATCCTCTGTACTAATTAAACCTGGAGGACAGGACTGGAACATACAGAGATATTCAAGTTGCCGTTCTAAGCCACACAGAGATGGCAGATCAGAATCTTTTGGTAGTGTATACAGTAACCCTTCAATAGGTTTTATAGGTGTAAGCATTGGACTGAACAGCTTTAACTTAGTTATTAAGAACTACTGACAATATCAAAATAATGAAAATGATGCAGTTTTTTCAGAAAAAAAAACAAACTAATCTCTAGTTCACAAATATAAAAAACAGCAATACAGTAACTGCACTGTTTTGATAAAAACAAATTCCTATTTTTATAGTGTAAACCTTAAATATGCCCCCATATATACTCCCAGAACAGTTTCATTTCATTTTAATCTGAGTTTAATGCATTACTCTAAAAGAAAATGTCATTTTAATTCCCCGCCAAGATATGCAACTGGGCAGTATTGGGACACCGCGGCGAGGTGAACCCAGATAGCATAAGTGCATAAGTACATTTACACAATGCTGATTTGTGGTTACACCTCATCATTTAATATTGATGGCTGAAAAATAACCATCATTCAATGCTGAGAGATGTTCTTTTCAGCAGTATCAGTTAATGCTGAAAATTTGACATTGTATCAATATTGATTTTGTTGTTTATGAGATGCGATGATGAACATGCACAGCTATTTCCACACAAGCGCATCTGCATCTGTGCATGTTCATATTCATCAGAGCCAGTGGCGTGAAGACGAGAAGAAAAAGCAGCAGCGGAATTCTGTGCTCTGAGGTTAATTTCCTTTACTTTTCAATATAAGTAAAGCAACTAACTTGTATGTACTACACTGGAAAATGGTATTTGGGGAAAAATCCCTGATCTAATCGGGCAAACATTCAAACTGTGAAGTTTGAAGTGTCTGAGTGCTTGCAACGCCGATAAATCGTTCTTGGAGCGTGGGGGTTTCCAGGTCAGCTGCAGCCTGCCCTGATTCCCCTGGTATGAAAACACCCAGAAAAAAAACAATATTGGCCAAAAAAAGAGGATATTTGAATTTCCGCATTATTGTTGTTATTTCCGCCAGTTCTGTTCTCAAAAAAAAGTTTTTTCACTAAATCTGCGTAAAACTGAGAGTTACTTGGTACCTTTAATGAACATCTAGTTTTGTTTTACCATCCAACTGGCCTGACTGTGAGACAACAGTGTTGATTACAGCAGTGTTGTTATATTTTTCCTCTCAAAGAAGATGTGATTCAGGTGATCACTTATCATGTCTTCATAAAGCAGAATGGGGTGCTTGTGTAGGAATTTAACAGGCACTGACAAGGAATGGTTTCACACTCATAGAGATGCTGTTTTATAAACAAACTGCAGTGGTCTCTTGTTATTTCCAGAGCTATGTATTAAATTATACAGTAAAAATTACATTGGCTAATATATAATTGATCAGGCCTTGGCTCTGGATTCTAAACGCACAGAGAGGGTACCTGACAGTCTTGAACGCTGCTCCTCCCTGGTTGAAGGTTATATGTGCCTGGTGGGCATTTCCTGGGTGCAGATACATTGCCAAAGCAGCTGAGACAGAAGATAAACAAAAGATCCTAACATAACAGTGGCATAATGCCAAACACAGTCAAGATTTCAAGGAAAATGACTGCCTGTTACATGGTGTTGTACTTACTATTGTCCTGCAGGGCATTCGAGGCAAACCCCTGAAGAGAAGTAAGATCCTTCAGCACACAGTATGACTTCAGTCAGATTACAGCGACTTATACACTCCAAACTGTCTGCTTCTGCTCCTGTGAATATTACACATTCTCACACATTATAGGCACACCAGGCATGTTATACCATTGAAAAACTTCCTTATTCCTTATTTTCCTTATTTTTCCACATTTTATAGATTTTACATTTTACATTTTACCTGAAATTGTGAATATTCAACAAATTTTCATCACTGTTGTCTATTTTAGCGTCCTGTTTAAAATAGCATGAACTGTATTTTTTTTTTCTTAGGATCAAAACTGTCTGATAAAGTGATGTAAAAAATTTGCTTGTAAATAGCCTTTAAAAAGTTTAAAAGGAGCTTCCCGTAATGTAGAGGGTTTTTTCTTTTTTTTCTTTTTAACCAAATAAGCGGTTCTATCTAGAACTATTTCATTAATGAAAAGGCTTTTCGCAAAAAGGGTTCTTCAAAGAATGAGTTCATTGGAAGGTTTGCACCTTAAAATATTTTTGGTCCAAATGGCTTTATGATTTTAGAAAATAAATGTCAAATCATAGGTATGAAATCTCGAACATGTTATTTTGGAAATTATGTAGAGATAGAATGACAGCAACAGAACGTCACACAGAGGCCCTGAAATATCTTTTCAACCTAAAAATAATTAGTGTAGTAAGAAGCAGATGTATTAAATCTGAATGAATCATTTGAGTTAAAAAATGCAGAGCAAACTTTTAGTTAAGGACTTAAGTAGTACTTTACACAATTCAGACCTCAAAACTAATTCACCCTCCTCCTAGTTTTAATCAGTTACATCCATTCATCCATCCATCTGGAGATCCATCCATCCATCCATCTATCTATCCATCCACCCATCCATCCATCCATCTATTCAGTTTCTGAGCCATTTATCCTTAATAAGGTTTCACCAGTGATGCTGGAGCCTATCCCACCCCTCACTGGGAGAAAGGCAGAGAAACACCCTGGACAGGTCACCGGTCCATTACAGCCTATAGGTTATAGTAGTTCTTATGTTCAGTCTGAGCAGTATCTATATTTTTAACTGGTACTTTATATGAAAAATATTACTCAGCTATATTCAATAATTTCTTGGTGCCACATTCCAAGTGCCTACCTGATGCCAGGACGCCGTAAATCATCAGGTTTTTGCTCAAAACCTGGCAGAGGAGAAGGAGACCAAACCATCTGTACATGGCGAATAGCATTCAATAGCATGTTGAGCGCTTTCAGCATGGGGAGTTCTCCACTGTGTGAACTTGTGGTCCCACTGGCTTTATCAGAAAACAAAGAGGCCTCAATAATTGAAAGTGAAATTCAAACCATGTAACCTGATTCCTGCTGCAGCCATTCAGACACTCGCTGGATTTGGAGGTGGACAGTGCTGCATCTAGAATGACCGACTTTTTCTACCTCAGCATGGATGCTGCAGGATCGAATCTATTTTTTAATCCTGTTATGCAACTGTATTTTATTTTTCTAAGGACTGGAGCACACATCCATCAGGACTCTGTTTTCTCAGGTTCCACAATATAACAATGCCTCATTTAAAACAATGTTAAAAAATGAAAACTGAGAATAAGTTTAATGCAGCATGATGCAGAAAGACACAGAGGTAAATAGAAAGAGAGACTTGTAAATTGATGCTAGGAACATGAGCTTTTTGAGTTTTTTTGTGGTAAAGTGTGGTAGGATGTTTCCTGTTTGTCTCTCACCCACAAGCAGATGGCACTGCAAAGGTGCAGCTGGGCTCATCTGCACTGCAACAACCTTTTCACAAAAGTTTCCACTGCAACGAGTGCAGAGCAACATTTACCCAATTAATTAATCAAACTGCAGACGCAACTGATTCAGTGCTTCTGATCTTATCAAAAGGAAACTGGAGTGAAATTCGCACAATGGTGACATTTTTTGAGGCCAGAAAATGTTTCATCATTTATCCACTTTGTAGTCATTCACAAAAATGAACTGAACTGAAAAGTTGCACGTTTCCAGGAACAGAAATTGAGCAAAATTTCTGATGATTTTTGTCAATGGATTATTTTTAATAACAAAGCCACCTTTGTTACTGTCTGTTTCAACCCATTCTTCCACTAAGTATGCAATTCATGTATATAAAGAACATGAGATTAACACTACCAGATGACAACTGTTGGAAGTCTATTTGTGACTGGTTTGACAGATGAAAAGCTGGGACACTTCAGCAGAAAAAGACAAGTCCAAGAGGGCAGAAAAGCTTCTTTATCTCTGGGTGTGTAGAGCAGTCCTCCTTCTCCCCATCACTCAGCATTGTAACCAAGCTGAAGTTAATGTTCACCTTCAAGCATGTTGATCTGTCCAACAATGTGGTAATTGTGTAATACCCGCTGTATTTCAAAAAGATGCATAAAGGATTATAAAGCTATAGTGTATAACATAAAAAGAACACAACATGTATATATACGTGTGATGTGTGTCTCTGTTCTCTACTGCGTCTGTCTCGTCTTTTTGTGGTCTTATTGTGGTCTCGTGTTTACACTCCACTCTATGTGCCAATGGTTCCGCCCCTTTTATGAAGGGACTAAAGTAATTGGTTAAACCAAGGAGCGCGTGTCAGCGTCAGCCAATCAGAGGCAGAGACTGCAACACGTCCAAAGCGAGGGCAGAGAGAGAGAAAAAAAACATTAACTAGTCGAACTTGGTGTTAATGCCCTAATATATACATATATATTTGGGCTGTAACGATATACGATACACAACCGAAATCGCGACACTCATGTCCACGAACCCGCGTCATGGTGTGAGGAGGGTGAATCGCGACACAGACACACCCCTTCCAACTCTTTCTCGTATACAGTTCCCGCAGTAATAGGAGGATTTTCATGTCGTTTTCTTTTCTTTAACCAATAGCTGAGGGTCTAAAGGTTTCAAAGTGTCCTCCCACAAGTTAACAAACATACAAGCATGGACAGACCCTTTGTTTGCTGAATTGATTAACTGTACAAGTAAGTTATGACATTGGGCTTCAAATTGTCTATAAGCTGGCTGGGTTGTGATAAAACTGTGCTGGAGTCTCTATGTAATTGTTTTTATTTTGTTTTGAGCGAGTTTTGTTGCTCCGGGCAGCTGGGCGGAGCGTTTCTTTTGTTTGAACAAAGCGCTGAACCAAGCGAGGCGATATATATATATGCATACATTTATTTATGTAGTTTTTGTATAGTGTGTTTAAAGATGTATAATTAAGTTACATTTTTCATGTTGACTAATTAAATCAACCCTTTGAATGTAGGTGTCTTCAAATATTTCTTGTGCACTTTAATAATAAGATGAACTAGATATACAATAATATTTCATAGGAAATTAAAAGCATGTGACTTAATGACTTCAATTCATACAATATGTTTTTTTCCCGAGAAATGCATCCGGTTTAGCTAAACTGGAACTTGAGACCACTACACAGTATACAGAACTTCATAAAGAAAATATGTGGATGTGTTAATACACACCATACAAATGCTAAAATTGATGTAATAATATCTACAAATTGAATATGATATATCTCATCATCCCTCAACCCACTTTTCATGCATGAAATGGCCAAGTACTGTGTATCGCATCAGAACAATGCACCACCCTACCCTCTTCTTATCATTTCCTGAGGGTAGGTGCTTACAAAAGCTGTTGAACCTCAAAAAAGATGAGCTTCCTTTATTTCCAGTCTCAACAAATGGTTCACACGTTCCAATAGTTCCTCTCAAGTCTAAACGTGAGAGACAGAATTAACAAAAAGCTTGCATGAATGCCAAACCATGTTGTTTCTGACTCAAGCTCTGCTGCTTCTGTTTGGAATCAAAGGTAATTACTTTTAGGCCTTGTTGTGTTTTTCTGGTGATCGGGTGGTGAAAGTGTATTGCTCAGTTCTTATTTAATATACTTGCTTTTCACAGATGCTGTGTGTAGGCAGACTGCAGAAACACCAGAAGTTATTAAAGCAAGTCTGGGAAAACCTCTTACTTTACACTGCACCTACAACTGCTCCTCTGGGTTTGAGCGTGGTTATTGGAAATGTGAAGATGCTTGTGGAAAATATCTTTGGAAGGAGAAACACATCAACATTGAAGACATGTGCAATGTAAGCTTGACCACTCAAAATCTGACTCTGGAGCAAACCCTTTACAATCTCTCATGTGTCTCTGAGAAGCATGATGACAAACACCTTCCTCTGAAGACGGAGCGCCTGATAACACTACAGATTCAAGGTATTCTAATCAATTCTATTCAATTTTATTTCTATAGCACATTTTACAACCAGGTTGTCACAAAGCAGCTTTACAGAGTCCAGGTCCGAGCCCCTAGTGAGCAAGCCGAAGGTGACAGAGGCTAAGATTTTCAACATAAGTGGTGAGATATATGGTAAGGGTGTGCAATAATTAATTTATCGTCCTTTTTTGCCAAAGGTAAGACCACCACACCAGTCGACCCTCATATAGCGTCTTTGGGTAAGTCAGAATTGCATTGGTGTGAAGAAAAATATATTAATTTCATGTTATTGAATTAAATTACATAGTTTTCAATTAATTCCGACATTTGCAGACTTTCAGACTGGTTTGATATGCAGTGATATGCAGCCCATAAACATACTCAGATTTTCTTTGCAGTAGAGGTATATATACACACACTGTAATACACAGTTCAGGAAAAAAAATAGGATAAAAATAAAAAATCTGATAAAAAATGTACATAGAAGAAATAAAGGAACACATAGAAAATCAATAAAAGTAGGTTGAAAATGCAATGGAATAAAGAAGGTGCAGGAGAATAGTGAGGTGAGGTTTTCAGCAGCTTTTTAAGGTGACAGCTGGTGCAGATCTGATATTGATGGCAAGTGGGTTTGACATCATGTTTCACCAAATATAGTTTCAGCTCTTTTCACCACTATCTGACCTGTTCCTGCGGCTCTCAGAGACACACCAGGATTATAGACATCATACATAGAGATGAACTTAGGGCCTGAGCCATGAAGTGACTTGAACTCAGTGTGTTATGCTTTGTTATGTGATATCTTCTCTGGCTGTAGCATTTCTAACTGACTTTGAAATGGGTAAAAACAGGTTGCGGTGTATGCAACCCATTCCTTAAAGCAATGTTGAATGTAAAGCAGTGGTAAAGAAATGGTGTCTTCATTTTGCATGTTGACTTATGCAAATAATGAATTAAAATAAATATATTTTAGGGCAAAACATTTTCTTCAAGACTATAAAACAATGTATGATCTCAAGGACCATACATATGAAACCCCTTTGAACGACAGGGTTTATTTTTTTTGCTCAAATTTTTTAAATGGGTGAAATTCCCCTTTAAACCCAGTTTTTTTTTAATAAGTTTCTTACAGTAAAAATCTTGAAGGACTTCCATAAAAGGTTCCATAAAAAACCTATCAATGAGCAGTTCGTTAGAGAACATTTTGTGTAACAGGAATGAATGTGAAAGAAAATGTAAATGTAAGGCATCAAGAACTTCCATATGAAATAAAGGTTCCAGGAAGAACCCTTAAACTGGTAAAGAACTTTCATGTCATGTGAAGACTGGGATGTTCTTTGAACTCACAAATTTTATTTTCATCTATTTGGGGTTTTTTTTTTCGTATCCTTCTGCGGCATTTTCACATCTCCCCAGCCCCTTTTTTAGGTACCTTTATTTGTAAGAGCTTATAATTTGGGCTTAATAGGAAAGTTTAATTCAACTGTTTTTTTAACTACAAGTAGACATTGAAACATAACTCCAGATCTCAGTAAACTTTTTTATCCATTTTAGATGGTGGTTATTTGAAGGTGGTGATTGAAAGAAATGGGGAAAATGACCCTGTAGAAGTGACACGATCTCAATCCATTAAAGTGGCAGTTGGGACCCAGCTAAAATTGATCTGTCATTCTACTGGCAAACAATGCGAGGCGCAATGGATCCCGAATCAAGTATCCCTTCCTACAGCAAGTCCTGGCCCTCTGCTACAGTGGGATAAAATCATAGACCAGGATGAAGGAAGCTACATGTGTTACACTGAACAGCACTGTACCAGCCAGAGAATCTCCATCAAAATAGAGGTCACTGAAGATGGTGCGTTGATCTTTTACTTATTAATTAAAAAATAAAAACAAACGGACATTATGGATGTAACACACTGGAAAAAAAAACACAAGACTGTCTTTTCTAAAACAGATGAATTTGGCTGGGTCAGGGCCCTTGCAGTTATTGCACTGTCTGCAGTCATTCTACTTCTGATTCTGCTGATATACTTGTGTTACAAGAGGAAATACATCTCATCAGATTCAGAGGATTCATGTGTAATTTATGAAAAGTACGGAATTTTTATCATCACTAAATCCACATACATAACTGGTATACATAAACATCCAAATGTTCCGCAATCAATAACAAACATGTCAACATCTTGACTTTTTAAAGCACAAGAACCAAAAAAGAAGCAACGGTCCTCAAGCCCATTGAGCAAGGTGATTTTTTTCTTCACTTTTGTAAAAATATTTGAACCCTTTTTAACTCTTTAAAGTATTCATATCACCCTCTCATAAGGGAACACGTTTAATAAGTCAATGTGTAATTTTAATAGCTTTATTGATAATTATATCATTCAATAATAGTCACTGAAAAATATGTATAATACAACCTGCAGTCTTATGAAACAGATTCAAAAGTTTGTCTTTTAGCACACATCTGTAAACTGTCTGACCGTGCCACTGAACTGGATTTACTAAAGTGCTATTTCAATTTCTTTGATTCAGACTGCCAGAGTGATCATGAGGTCCCTTACGCTGACATTGTGATCTCTGTGAGAGGGTCCAGCTTTCCGGAGCTCACATGCGTCCAGAACCAAGCCCCCCGGGATCAAAGACTGGTGTGAAAATATTAACTTACCGTTTTATGGACGTAATCAGATGTGATTTAATCACCTTTAAATTAAATAAATTTGTGTGTGTGTGTGCGTACCTGTGTGTGTGTGTGCGTACCTGTGTGTGTGTGTGTGTGTGCAGAAATGGAGGGAGGACGCCTCAGGAGGATCTCGTCTGCATGCCTGCCGCTCAGCTGACAGACTGCATGTCCACCCCAGGGAAGTCAGTAGGAAATTAAGTACAACCTCAGAGTATGCCGTCATCACCTACTCTACAGAGGGGCTGAGCTAATTTGTTTCATTAATTCACTTGCTTTTTATAATGGTGTGTGATTCATTTTTTCTTGTTGGTTCTTCTGTCCTGTAATTCATTTGACCTGTTTATATATTTACTACAACGTTTTTGGTTTGTTTAACTTTTTTTTCATATAATTGCAATTAAACAGTTTGTCTATTAGTCTGTTCTCCTATTTTCTCTTCCAAATAAATCTCGGTATATTTGGTAGTGTGGCTCGCTTTGCTTTCCGTAGTTGTGAAGGGCGTCATCCAGTGGCATAGCAACGCGTAACAACAATAAGTACAACAGCAACTTGTCTTTGGTTCCAAACGGTAAGAGAAGAAATTAAACTGAAACAGATTTTATTTATTTATTGTACTACACTGAATGATATTATCAGAAATTGAAGGGAAATTCGATCAATATTGTGTCATTATTTTAGTCAACCTTTAAATATCTACAGTCACATATCGGATCCACAGAGACCACTAGTGCATGTCTACACTATATGGACACAAGTATTGGGACACCTGACCATTACACATACAGGGACTTTAATGACATTGTATTCAAATACATAGGCTTTAATATGAAGTCCCCCAACTGCATCTTTACAGCTACAATAGCTTCCACTTTTCTTGGAAGCCTTTTCAAATTATCGAGGGTTTCCATAGGAATTTATATCCATTCATTCTGTAAAACATTTATGAGTTCATACACTGATGTTGCACGAGAAGACCTGAATCATTATCTCTGTTCCAGTTCATTCCAAAGGTGATGGTCTGGGTTGAGGTCAGGGTTCTGTGCGGCCAGTCAAGGTCTTCCCCACTGAAATCATCCAGCCATGTCTTTATGGAACTCACTTTGTGCACTAGGACGCAGTCATGCTGGAATAGAAAAGGTTCTTCCACAAACTAGGTCCACAAAGTTGGAAGCATGGTGTTGTCCAAAATGTCTTGTTATGCTGACAATAATATTAAGATTGCCCAAATCCTGAAAGACTGATGTGTCCTAATACTTTTGTTCATACAGCGTATCTTCTGTAAAATAGATTACATTTACAGAGAGAATTTATAGCTTTTACAGTAAAAAATAACTTGTCTGGGTTGATTAAAATGCATTGAACTACTATGGTTATCTACCATTGATAATTACTATTGTTTTCGTAACTACTTTTGTTATAAAAACAATAAGCAATACTTTTTCCATGTTTGTTAGATTATTCTTTTAAATTTAAAGTAAAAATATGTAAGTTGATCAAGATTACTAATGCAGAAAACTATTGCAGTTTGTTTGCAGTGTTGCTAAAGAAATGTTCGCCCTGTTACAGGCATAAAATATTACTCAGCAAGACAAAAGAAAACCGACAATTCTGTTTTCATTACTTCTGGTAATTCACAAGTCTTAATTTAGTCATTTTAACATATGGAAGCCACTGATATTTTTATGTTTAGTTGAATATAACACATTGATTTGGCCTTTTTCTATGGTTATTTGCTTGTGTGCTGGCATCACTTTGGTGATGGATATATAGAATTCCATTCCCTACAATACATATTCAGAGAATGAGGATATAAACCTGCTGTTGCTCAGCAACAGTGAAATATATTTTAAATATATTTTTAAAATGTAGTGTAATGTCAGTATTGTAGGGGTTCTGTATACAGACATAACACAAAGAGTTTTACTTCACAGTGAAAACCTCCCAGCAGCTCTTACATTATTAACAATTCCATTTTCCTTGCTTTGTGAGTTTGATGTATTCATTTTTAACACATGTTCGGGGAATTGCCCCTTTAGCCAGGAATGAATCGCCCAGGTGTCAGAGATTCTCAGCAAGAACAAACAGAGTCCTTTTCGCTCAAATTAAATCATAAGAAAGATTTATTAAAACATCTGCAGATGGGGTCAGGATAGGTCTCAGAGACAAAGGAAAGTCTCCGTCCTAAGCCTTGAATTCCTCCCCACCTCTTCAAAGAAAACATAAACATTTATAGCAAAAATGACGTAAGATCCTGGAAGACTACCCAGACAACAGGTGTCAAACTCCCATTGGACATCAAACTATCTGTCACTATGCAGACTGAGCACACGTTATCTCAATTGCCATAGCAACCCCAATCTCCTGTTTACTTAAGAAGTTGTCCTTCCAAAAGAACTTAAACGTACAACAGTGACCTTCTGATAATAAAGATATTTTGACTAGGAATATTAACTGGACAAATAGATGTCACATCTGACCCTCTGCCTAGGTCAGACCATGGCGCCTTAGATACATTTAATCAGCCTAAGGACACAGACTAACAGGACCAAGATGAAAATTGATACATCAGAAAACATATATAATTATACATAATTAATAAAACACTAAAATGATTAATAAAACAATAGAATGAAAAATAACATAAGATATGAAAAATTACAATTAATAAATGCGAATTTTGTCACGATACACATACCATTAACTCTGTCTATATTCCCAAAACAGTCTTTATTTTCTTTCTGTCCTCTGCATCTTCCTCTCTCACACCAACTGCCTGCATGTCCTCCCTCAACACATCCATAAACCTCCTACTAGACCTTCCTCTCCTCCTCCTCCCTGCAGCTCCATCGTTAGCATCCTTCTCCCCACATACTCAGAGTCTATCCTCAGCACATCTCCAAATCAATCTCACATCTCTGACTTTTCCTCCTAATAGTCCAACTCGGACTGTTCCTTTTTTTCATTAGCTGTAATGAATTCACTGTTTTTATGGAGCAAACATTTCCATATACTCACCCATTAAGACCACAGCACTTAAGCCTTGCCCATTCGTGTTTAAGTTACAAGCAGTGGTTCTGCCACACCATTTTAAGAATGAAGCACAATGCAGTGTGGCCAATCAGAACAGTTCTTTTAGCAGTCTTAAAGGCACTTCCCAAATTGGAGAATGCAAATGATTTATGACTTGTTCTGGTAGCTGAACTCAAACATACGTACAGTGCGTCTGGAAAGTACAGCTCTATTCCCAGAGAGATTAAATTCATCATATGCCACTAAATTGTACACGCACTATAGCCCATAATGACAAAATTGAATGGCAAATTTAATAAAACCTAAAACATTTACATATGTATTCACAGCATTTTCTCAATCATTTGTCAAAGCACATTTGGCAGCATTAACAGCCTTACGTTATTTGAGTAAGATTTTTGGTAGTTTCCCCCCATTTCTTCTGTTCATTGAGGTTGGATTGGGAGCATCAGTTCACAGCCATTTTCAGGTCTCTCCAGAGATGTTCAATCAGGTTCAAATATGGGCTCTGGCTGGGCCACTCAAGGACATTTAAAGAGTTGTCCTGAAGCCACTGCTTTGTTATCTTGACTGTGTGCTTAGGGTCGTTGTCCTATTGGAAGATGAACCTTCACCCCATTATGAATTCCAAAGCGCTCTGAGACAGATTACCATCAAGGATGTCTCTGTTAATTACTGCATTCATCTATCCCCCGACCCTAACAGCAAGTTCAATTCACAAATTAAATTAATGATTTTGTAATGTACAGTAAGCTATATTCATTTGCAAATGAAGGCTTTGTAAGCAACATACTTTTCTTCTGATTCTTCAGCCTAATGTACAACATCTCCTTAGGTGCATTTTTTTTTCACAATTTGCCACACCAGGCTTTTAAATGTGAAAAAAATCTCAACCCTAGTCCTAGAAATTCTTCCATTTCAAGGGTGATGGAGGCCACTTTGCTTCAATGTTGCAGCAGTTTTTCGGTAGCCTTCCCCAGATCTGTGCCTCGATACAATCCTGTCTCGGGGGTCTACAGACAATTCCTTGAACTTCATGGCTTGGTTTGAGCTCTGACTTGCACTGTCGAATATGTAATATTTTATGGGTGTGTGCCTTTCCAAATAATGGCCAGTCAACTAAATGACTGCAGTCAAGATGTAGAAGCTTGTGAAGGATGATCAGTGGAAACAGGATGCACCTCAGCTCACGTTTGGGGGTCATGGCAATCTCTGGGAATACTTATGTTTTACTTTTATTTTTTTAATACATTTGCAAAAGTTTCAACAACCGTCTTTCACCTTGTCATTATGGGGTTTTGGATGTAGATTTTGAGGTAAAAGATACATTTAATTTATTTGGGAATAAGGCTGTAACATAAGATATTGTGGAAAAAGTGGGGTGTTATAAATACTTTCCAGATGCAACTTAAGTGACAACTGTTTGGAAGGTCTCTAGCTAATCATCTTAAAAGTATAAATTAACTGACATCTGTGACTGAAATGTCTTTGTTTTCATTAATTTTATGAAGCATTGAAAAAATGTCAGTGCCTTTTTCCAACACCAACCTTCGAGTTCCGCGTGGCTTTGGAAATATTCTGGAGGGCCTCGCCAGAGAAGTGCTGAGAGAGCAGCCTGAAGACATCCCCACCTTCGCTGCCGTGTACTTTGCAACACTTCTGCAACAAAGAGAGGGTAATTTGACTCTAAAAGCTGAAGAGTTATGATTGCTGTTCATCACAACTGTGCACCATACTCCATCTTAAAACAGCCACTAATTTTTAGTGATTGACCGATCCATGATCCGTGATCCGATTCTGATACACGACTGTCGATACCGATACAGATTCTAATGTAATCTTTTTTTAATGTAATAGTAGTATTAATTTAGTTGAAATTGTGCTGTTTGTTGGTAAGGTTACATCACAGAACAAATAAACTTCTAAATAATTATTAGAAGAGCAAAAAATAAACACAACTATACTGAATATAAAGGCATTCATAAGGAATTTGTTTATGGCATACTTCACAAAAAGGTAGAAGCAGTTGTAAAATTTTGTAAATATCAAAAACACAACAATATTGGCTGAATCGTCTAAATATTTCAAGTATAAAGTTCATTTCAGCAATAAATGTGTAAAACAATAATGTTCAAAACTAATACATTTTTAAATAACCTGAATTCAGAGACATGACATGGTCAAGGTGTAATGTCACTGCTTCTGTATTTAAGGTGGACCAGAATTACGGGATGCCTAAATTTAGCCTTGTCGTGTTTTGGGAGATGGGGAGGGGAGTGGGGTTTCAAAAACAGTAAACAAAACATAGTAAATAGCCCCTGGAAGAACCCCAAAGGGGTCTTGATGGAGAACTAATATTCTTCTCTGATGTTCCTTTTCATTTTGAGTTGTATGCGTGAAGCAAAATGTATTGGTCAACCTGTTATTCAGTATTTTTATTCTTTATATAATCAGAGTTTGTTTTTGTTTTTCTCATGTTCCATTCACACGTACATAATGTCTGAAATAAAGTCTGTCACATTGCCGGGTTTACACGAACAGACACAGTAGGAAAGTCCTGATCATTCTGAATTTATAACTAGTTTTTGGCAGCACTCTCTTGTCAGAGTTCTGTGGGAACAGCCAATGAAATTTTGCCATAACAGTCGGCTGTAAATTTGTTGCATTAATCCTGATTCATACTGATACTGCTCCAGCATGTCGGGTCAGTTGGATCGGCATGATACAACGTCGTATGGGCCGGTTGGAGTCGAGCTCTATTTTCTAGACATCCGACAGCCGCGCTGGATTCTGGACGTCTGTGATTGCTCAGCTGACGTCAGCCTCGGAACCCAACGTAATTTCCGGGACCTTACACTGTATTTATTTACGTTATTACTGGTATTCTATTGGCATTAGGTGCACTGTCTCATATGCTGAGTAGAACTACAACTGAACTACAACTCTGTATAAATAATTTAAAGTTAAATAAAATTTTTGGGGGCTCAGACCAGGCCAGTATGAATACAAACGGGCTCCAACGGTACAGTGCCGTGTAGGAGCACATTTGCCTTTGCATGAGCATGAATCAGGCTTTACAGATCGTCTGTTGCCAGGTGTCTTTTCCTTGTTTGCTAGCATCTCCTGGTACTCTTTGTTGTGAAATCTCTGCAGGGACTTAATTAAATTTGTCGTGTTCCATGACACAACTGTATTTCCACCCCTCGGCACGCTGGGTTTACACGCATTGCAAGTAGTCATCGTGCATTATTTCCAAATTCTAGTATTTCTAAACAAGCAACATTTTGTTCAAAACAACAGCTAATGTTTACTGCTCGCTCAGATTAAATTGTCACAGGTTTATGGTATTGAATAAATAAGGAGCAGTGACACAACTCAGATAACACCTCATCAAGTTCAGCGCAAACTGCGACCTGGATAATAGGCTGTTCAACCGATATCCAATATCGGATTTATAGCTATATCGGACCCGATAACGATATCATATCGGATCATGCCAATCTCTCTCATTTTCTAACTTCAATCGATGAAACTCTTTGGTCCTATTGGATGTTAGACCAAAGAAGTAGTTTATAGAAGATTGGTTATTCGTTGTTGTTGTTGTTTGTTTATGAAGTGTATGTGCTATTTCCTTCCACCAGAATGTGGCATAGATCCAGCTGAATCGGGTGCCAGGCTGGAAGACAGGTTCTACAATGATCATGCTTTCGAGGTATTTTGAGACAATCCATAGACTAAAACATTTTCAAGTGCAGTGTTTCGTTAATGAAGTAATATCATTATATTTATTTATTATTATTATTATTATTATTATTATTATTATTATTATTATTATTATTATTAT
>JBBKCR010000001.1:17045192-17055292 GCA_037577295.1 Ladigesia roloffi
CACACTGCTCCCCCAAAGATAATCCATAAAGACATGGCCGGAGGAGTCGTGTGGAGAACTTGACTAGCCCACACAGAATCCGGACCTTAACTTTGGACATTTGTGCCAGTAGTCCCAATACTTTAGTCCTGAGAGAGTGTGTTGCTCCTTCAGTAGTGAAAAAAAAAAAAACATTTTTATATCTGTGGTCGAACAGACAGAAGCGAAATATGGGACTGACGCTGGCTGATGGGGAACTGGCTCATCTGGACACAGGGCAGGTCAGAGACAGTGCTGCTCTGGAGAGGGAAAGGTCCTGCGCTGAGAACATCCTCTCCAAGATAGACGACGTTGTGTAAGAATCAATGATTTTTTCAGTGTACTAGTAGATTTGTGTTGGTTGCTATGACAATAGAAATTGTTACAACGATCAATCATAAAATTGGCTTTGTCTTCACAAAAATAGTAAATGATCAAAATAATTTGCTAAACAAATGACTGTTTTACTCAGTATCAATAATTTTTGTCCTCTGTCTCTGTTCCTAAAAGAAGTTAATTTAACTCTTATGCTCTTCCAGTCTTGAGTGCTGTATGTCACAGCTTTTTTGGAGCATTGAAAACTATTTTCAACCATAAACTGAAGTATGTTTTTGAATAAAATAAAAATCTAACTTACTGAAATATAGCCAGTGGTAGTCAGTTTTCTGCTAGAAGTCGCTTCAGTAAGTTACATGGCTGCTCATGGAGACCAGCAGAGGCTGCTGTGGGGCCTTGAGGGGAGGGAGATATGATTGACTAACCTAAAAACTTGCAAGGCTTCAGTGCAAGTGCAAGCTTTAGTGATTTATCAGCCATAATGTCAAAACTGGACCAATAATAATACGAACAAATTCAAATAATAGTAATTTAAAAGAATGTC
This sequence comes from Ladigesia roloffi, assembly GCA_037577295.1. NCBI lineage: Eukaryota > Metazoa > Chordata > Actinopteri > Characiformes > Alestidae > Ladigesia > Ladigesia roloffi. The sequence continues at coordinate 17,046,091 of JBBKCR010000001.1, forward strand.
AGTCTATCAGTCACCACTTTTGTTTGTTATATAGCACAGCCACATTGCCTTGTGCCTGTTCTGACTTCAGAAAATCCACCAATCCACCCTAAAGATCCTTCTTAAAAACTACTCTTAATCTTCATCTCTCTGTGTTTTGTTACAGACTGACATCGCAAGCCACAGAAGAAGAGAAATGGTGAGAAGGAACTTTTTCACGTCTCCCAGGTTCCATTGTTCTGACACTTTGTAATGAACCAGACACCAACCACTATAAAAAATTTGTGTACAATGAGAATCTGGAGTCAAAAGTTGTTTACTTACACCTTAGGGTAGGGTATCAAAGGCTGTAAATGAAGCAGTTTGCAAAACAACTCAGTGAGAGCCCCAGTCTTCATGCATCTATGTCTCCTCATTTAGAACAATCTCAAACATATTTGAGATGCCATCTGGCTCCACAATAGTCCATATGATTTATGAATGTACAGGACACATGCAGGGCAAGAGAGACACGCAGAGTGTGCGATTCTGACATATGGCAGAAGGCACAGTAAGGCAGGAGTGTTGTGGAGCAGAAGGAGGTGGCCACATGGAGCCAGCAATGCTCAACAGGCTTGAAACTAGTGGTGTGTGCAGCGTAAATGAAAAAAATCCCCATTGGCTTGCCTCATTTTCTGAGGGCTTTGCCAGGCTGGGCTTCTTTTTTTAAATTGTTGAGTAGTTGGGGGAAATAGAGGAGAATGTTTTGTGAAAAGGGCTCTGTTGAATTTTTCCAGCAACACTATACAGTATGTGATATTCACCTACATGAAGCACCTTGGTGTGAGGAGCAAGGAACAACGCAACTTGGAATCCAAACGTGTGCGCATCAATTTTCTTCCCAAAATAAAGGTATGACTTTTTCCTCTTGCTGTGTTTTTATTTTATTTAATTTTTTTCTAATTGCCCCGTTTCACTTTTTTCCCATGGCTCTCTGCAGAAGAGCAGCAAGCCGGAGAAGGAGGGAGAGGAGAAAGTGAAGAAGCCCCGTTTCAACATCCTGGGACCGCCACGCCGCCCCAGCCGCATCGATGCACCAGCCGGTAATCCCGATAACTGTCATTTTGCCTTTTTTGTCAGAGGCAAAAACTGCACGTAGGTTTAAGTGAAAATTATTTTAAAGTTCTTTGCTGGTTCTACCTTGTTTTTGCAGTCTGTTTCTGCAGTTACCCTGTCCTGCCCATTGAGGTTTTTTTTTTGTTGTTGTTTTTAAATTTTTTTATTCCTGCATAATAATTAGTTAGTCTAGGTGTGTTATTACAGGTAAACCGTGCATGAAAGCCCCTGTACGACATCTAAAAGCATTATTTACAGTTTTTGGCTTTGGTGTGTGTGTTTATATGTATATGTGTAAGCAGCAGGTCGTCTTGTGGACGTTGGAAAGCAGAGGCCTCAGAAGCAGCTGTCCCAGCCGGTGATGGGGACATGTGAGCCAGTGGATGGTGTGCGTTTGCGCGGCAGCCAGTCCAGTGAGGGATCCGACCTCACCCAGAACCCCACTTTCACTACTGCATCCCCCTGCAGCAACTCTTACAGCCCTGCATCAGACACCGCCTTCAGAGACCTCGACTGTGGTAAACACCACACTTCTTACTTCAGAACACTGTTTATCACTCTCAGCTCCAGAGTCTGCGTGCTCCTGGACTGGTTGTTGCAAGAGCAGACCCAATGCCTATTTAGACACTGAAGTGTCCAAGAGTAAATTAGTAACATGTTGGCTAAAATTAAAAAGCAAGCCTTGAAAATTAATACATCATGCTGATACTTAGTTTATCAGCGCATCAAAGGCTAATACAATACACAGCATGGTGGAAGGTTTATCAGCAAACAAAGGCATATGTTTAGAAGTATGTTTTGCTTGAACATGGCCAATGGACACCTTTTTTTTCCTCTGACTGGCAAGTCGTGTTAGATAAGGCTTGAATAAAGGACGATATACTCCAAAGAGGTAAGACACTAACTCATCAGCCAACAGGCGATGATTTATGTGCTCCTGAACAGGCATCGCTCTCCTATGTGGTTAGCTTGTTGAGGTAAGCCGAGAAGGAAGGAAAGTCTCTTTTGGTTCTAATTAATACCAGCCAAATTCCGTGCAGCTGTTTTGGAATAACCCTTCATGCTTTAAGGTTTTGTTCCTCTGCCACAACTGCGTCAGCTGAAGAAGGACATGATAATTAGTAGCTGATCAGGGAGCAGGGAAAAACATTGCAATAGGACATGACTCCAGTAGCATGGTTTGAAGGCAATAATCTACTCTTTAAAGGGATAGTTCACCCCAAAATGAAAATCTGATGTTTATTTGCTTACCTTCGACTTTGATGCCCTGTGGGTAAGCAAATAAACATCAAATTTTCATTTTAGGATGAACTATCCTTTTAATGTAAAATTTTACTATATTTTATTAGATAAATGAGGCACAGGGATATATCTCTAGTCCACATGGCAAGTAGTTTGTAGTGATGCAGGGGTCATAATATTTAGTGATCATCAAAAACGTCCAAGTATCAGCACCTCAAACCCACAGTGTTTCTGTAACATATTTTAAAGTTAGTTGAACACCTGATTTGTTCCTTTTTTATATGACCAAAACTCTCAGTCTGACAGATAGTTAGCCCAGTTTCTGCCTTCTATATCACATCCTAGGAAACACATGTGAAAGTAGCGGAATGTGTAACATACCTCATACAAATGTAATTATAAACAAAACTGTAACAGTTCCCTGTTTAGTCAAGAGTTTTGGCCTGTTTGTTTTCACACAGAAGTTTCCTGAATCAGTAGAATGAATACCTCAGTACAGTACCTCCCCCCACTTTCATTCGGATCACCAGTCGTGATTTATGTCCATGGTGGATTTTCAAGCCTCCCTGCTCTGAGAACAGCTGACTATGACGTCTGGGCCTTGTGCACCTCACTGTGGTTACCAAGACAAGCAGACACCTGAACAGAATAAAGATCCGCTGCTCAGCGCTGCCTCAAACATAAACAACCAGCAAGAGGACCAGGGGGCATGGCCCAAACATAAACAACCAGAATGAGGACCAGGGGGCTTGGCCAAAACATAAACAACCAGCACGATGGTGAGGGAATGTGGCCCAAACCTAAACAATGAGGACGAAGGGGCATGGCCCAAACATGAACAACAAGTACGAGGATGGTTGGTGTGGCCCAAAAATGAGCAACCAGCTCGAGGGGGCGTGGCCCAAACATAAACAACCAGCATGATAACATGGGGGTGTGACCTAAACAGAAACAACCAGTACGAGGAATAAGGGGGTGGCGTAAACATAAATAGCCAGCATGAGTACGAAGTTTATACATATTCCTGAAGCGTAAAGAGTTTCAAATGAAATTAATGTTTTCGGGGCTTTTTTTTTTTTTACCACATCACATCAACACGGTTTTTCTCTATACAAGGGTGTTTTCGGAGTGAAATACCCGTGGAAAGCGGGGGGATTTACTGTACTGATTTTGTTAAAGATTCAAGTGTCAGCACATTCTTGAAGATCTTGAGCTGGCTGTGGTTCTGCAGGTGGGAGCCCACGACAGACTGAGGGTGTGCAGGCCGGAGAAGGTCTGGATGGCTCTTATCCCCCATGCGACTACATTCCCTACAGCTTGGAGCAGCTGGAAGAAGAGAGGGACGGGGACAGGTACACTGCCAACATCCTCGCTCTGCTTCAGCATGCCAGTCAGAGAAGTGCTCAGTCATGTCTGTGCTAATTTAACACCCCCATGCTTTTGCAATCTCAGCCTGTACTGCACTATAATAGAGTCTTCAGTGGTAATGTAAAGTGCTGTTCTCTTAATACATACAAAATTGCATGATTTTCTGTGTGTGGCTTATGTATCCAGATGGTTTTAAATGAGTCTCTGTGATTTTGCTACCTGTGTGTTAGAGGAATGAACAGATGTGTACTGTTTTCTAGACCCTTGGATGTGGGCACGCCTAAGCTGAGCAGGAGGTACTGGCTGTTGCCTGCTCTTTTATCGTTTCCTTCAGTGTGTAGTGCTTCAGATGTCTCCAGTGTGTCTGTCAAATACTCAGTAAACAAATTAAATTAGTTGATGGTCGGGAATTCACTAGCACTTTTTTCTCTCATTTTCTCCATCTTTCCTCTGCTTTCTTATTTCTCTTCCAGGCAGGAGGAGGTTCTAAGTGAGGATGATGGCGGTGGTGGTATTTACTCTGATGTGGATCCTCCGAACTGGCAACAGCAGGTGGGGTGTGAGGTCCTGGCTAGCCTGACTCCTCACGAGATCAAGAGACAGGAAGTCATTAATGGTAGGTTCTCACTATAGAATATTAGGACATGATGATTCACAAAGAGAAAACAAGAGTTGAGGCTTGATTTTTTTTTTTTTAGGTAACATAACTCTTGGCATATTTGTATATTTCCTCTTTATGTGCAATATTATAACTGACCAAAACTCACTCAGTCCTGCGTGATACACAGTACAAGGTTAGAAGTATTTGAGAATTTCCAAATCTCACCCAGTCCACTGAACTGAAAACTGTATTTTTATAGAGACAGAAGTATGTTTACAGTTTTTATGCAGTTAACTCTCATTGACTCTATGCTCTGTCATGTAGACGGATATAAATATTAAACTTCCATTTGTGACATTTATTATATCGATTTACTTAGAAATTGTTTTCTTCATATTTTCTTCATATTTTTAAAACAAATTTGCCCAAAATATAATGTGCAGGAGTTTTGAAACAGGCATTGAAAAAAATTTGCTTTCCATTAGGTAAAACAAGTAAAACTTGATTTTCCAGGGGAAAAATGTAAATTTATTGAAGATGGCAATATGAAGAAGTGGGTTTGTGGTCTGTGTGCCTTATATAATAGTATTAAATACTATGTACCACGTTTCATTTAGACCAGGGGTCCCCAACCAGAATAAAAAAAACTGATATAAAAACGGATATTCTTAGTCTATCCTTAGTGAAAATATTTTCTGATATTAAACCAATTCCTGACGAATATAGGCTGGGGACCACTTTCTACAAGGTTTAGACTGTACTACCCCCAGCTGCAGGTCTGGGTTGAGCAGGTTCATATTCCCTAAACATCAAAAATCGCTTACAGTGGCGTTAAAGGACTTAAAGGAAAATAAAAATAATGCTGAAATTTGTTCTGTATATAAATAATTTTTGCCAGAGAAAATTAAAATGTGAACACTGCACATATGACATGTAACATTCCTGTTAAAGTGCAAATGCGAGCCTTTTTGGTGAAATAATTTTTTCATGGATGTTCACAGAGCTTTTCTACACGGAGCGTGCTCATGTCCGCATGCTGAAAGTCCTGGATGGAGTCTTCTACCAGAAACTGAGCAGAGACAACATTCTGCCCCCTGCTGACATCAAAAACATCTTCACCAACCTGGAAGAAATAATTCAGCTTCATGGTATGCATGCTTTCTTTGTGTACTTCGTTGTTGATCTTTATACGCACTTACTTATAGTTAGTAGTTACTAATAGTTCCATGAAATCTTCCTCTGTGTAAACCTCAGTGACAATATCAGAGCAAATGGCAGCAATACGCAAGAGAAATGAGACATCAGTCGTTGACCAAATTGGGGACGATTTGCTGTGTTGGGTAAGTGGCATTTTAACACATGATGTACACTAGGAGTATTGATGCTTGTGCAGGACCAAGTACCAACTGGCATTTGGCCTAATCAGATATCCCTGTTTTGAATATGACTTAAAAATGAACTATTTTCTACTTGCTTCAAAATTTGTATTAATGTGAACAATGAACAGAAACACTGGTTACCATTAGTAGTTTACTGCCTGATCTATCAGACAATTTAATGATTTTTTCACAACATATAAAACTCCACTTACATGTGAATATTTTTATTTGAACAACATTGTCTCTACTTCCAGTCAAAGAATGTAAATACACTTGTAATTTTAAGTGTTACTCTATATTTAAATTTGAACCACTGCTGTTTTTTTTTATCAAGCATAGAACTACATTCCAGTATTGTGCCTTTTTACCACAATTTTATTTTAATGTTAAAAATGACCGTTTGTGCATCTTTTATCTCTAGTTTGCGGTTTATAATTAGTTTTATTTATATATGTTTACTCAGTGTGCTTTGTACCCTGAAATCTGTAGCCACCACATCTCACTATACATGCATATAGCTGAGGTGACCATGAAGTTCACTTCGACTTGACTTAAGTGTTGATCTGCCTTCAGCGTTAGCTTGTCTCGAGTCCTGTCCACACCTGATACCAAGCTCTCGTCATTGACCAAGAAGTGTGATTTTTCTCATTCTATCCGGCTTCCATTTCTTATCCAGTTCAGCGGAGGAGAGGAGGAGAAGATGAAGCGGGCAGTGGGCACCTTCTGCAGCAACCAGCCTTTCGCTCTAGAGCTCATCAAGAGCCGACAGAAGAAGGACCAACGTTTCAGCACCTTTATGCAGGTGAGCCGGAGCCCCAGATCTGCTTCCAGGTCCAGCTGTTTGTGCCATAGTGAAGTGGAGCATTCATGAGTGACAGAACTATGTCAAACGGAAAAAAGAACTCAAAACAGCGCTGGTTGTTCGATCTTGGATAACCGTAAAATTTCTTCCCGTGCACTGTTCACTTTAGTTTCAGCAGTGCCTTGGATTTTTCTGTACTGAGCAGTATGGAAAGTGGAAGATTTTTGTTTCTTCTCCTTTTGTTTAGCTGTTTTAATGAGCAGAGTGCTTTATTCATTTGATATGGAAGAAAAATAAAAATAAGGAACCCCTTGCCTGATATGTAAATGCATGAGTCTATGCAACACGAAAAAATTCTCTATTGACACATTAGTTTGGTATCCATGAGCTGAGCACAATAACACTGTGTTGTGCCGTCCGTCTTCGTCCAGAAAGTGTTAGTTTCCTTTATATATGTATTCATTTTAATGGAAAAGAAGCACAGAGTTAATCTCTGCAGTACAAAATGGTGCGTGAAGTGTGTGAGAGGAAGTGTTTTCAGTTCTATGTGCTTTTGTCATTTAAGCCCTCCTCTGAAAGTGCTCTGAGGAGCATCGCTAATAAGGAAATTCAGTCAAAAACAAAAGAACATTTTGCTTAGGGTGTTTTCTATCAGTCACCAGTGATTTTTTGATAGATTGCCAGGTACACGAGGGCAGAGACATCACTGAGACATATCTACGGAAGAGTTCTCCTTGAGTGAAGGACAAATCGTGCATTAAAGTTTTATTTTGAGAAGCCAGGGGCACTTTGCGGAGCAGGGGGTGTGACGTGGGTCGAAGTGGGGTTTTGTCATCCATTAGCATCCTCTGTCCTAAGTTGCCCGTTTGTGCTGTTGTGCATGTTCTGTCTGCAGGAGGCAGAGAGTAATCGGTTGTGTCGGAGGCTGCAGCTGAAGGACATCATTCCAGCTGAGATGCAGAGACTCACCAAGTACCCACTGCTGTTGGACAACATTGCCAAGAACACTGGTACGAACACCTGTCATTCACAGTCACGCCCCTGTTGTCATTCATTTTCACGTGCAGCCATGCATTCTGCATACATTTAATTTACCCAAACACACTGATAGACCTTCACTCATGTGCTTGATCTTAATCAGAGAAACAGATTAGTCTAATACGCAGTACATTCTCACACACCAGTGGTCTGATATCAAGGTAGGATCATGTAAACAGCATGCTTCATTTGTCATGGTTCCACCAAGGTCTTTTTTTAAAACATGTGGTCCGGGCTGATACTGAACTGACTATTGAAGATAGATTTAGGTACGTAATGCTCTGATCGCTTCAATGAACTAGCACTAATCTTCCCTGCACAGGAAAACAACATTTTAGCCAAAATGTTTCGCAATTTGATGTCAGACAGTGTAGGCATGCATGCACTTGGAACTATAGATGACCACTGTTTTGTACGGCTCATGGAAATTGTTTCTTTTAGTCGAGTTTCTGAGATTCATTTAAAACCACGTCTCACACATCTACACCAGTAGTAGTAGTAACACTTTCATAGTACTTCTTGCTCAGACATGTGTACTGATCCTAGTGTAAACTGACACTTAGTTTTTACACCTTTACACACACCTGCACAGTAACCCACGATCTAGACACCTGTATTAAATCTGTATTAAATATTGACCTGGTACACATTCACACTTCTTCTACCACGTGCAGTGATCTCTCTTTCTTTCCTATGAGCATACATGCCCTCCTTCATTCTCACATAGTCCCGCAGCCTCTGCTCCTCTGAGAGGTCATCTGGTGGAGTAATGTGGTGCAATCAGCATTCCTGATGGCTCTGTCCTTCCTCTGGCCTGCTGCGGCGCTGTTCTGCCCGCATGCCCTTCTGAGGCAGACTCAGCAAGGGCTGCCAGAGGACGCCCCTGACCCGTCCCGGCCTAAGCAGGAGCCAGCATAAGCAGAGCCATCTCCAAAACGACTCACAGTAATTAATTCAGGTGGCTAGCAATGGAAATTAGCCAGCTGTTATCAAAATGCAGCTGGACTCGCTTAAACAGAGATTTTAAACAGAGATTTCCCAAATTTTTCAGAAAAGACCTAATACACATTTTGGGTGCAATGGGTTTGATAAGCCGGTATTAATTTGGTTCTCTAGACATTAGGAAAGAATTAGGAAATGAACAGAACTTTTTGCTGGGCTGATATTGATTGTTTTTTCAGTGTGCTGAAAATACATTTTCATTTTCAACTAGTTTTAAATCCATGAACCTGATGCAAGCATTAACACATTAATCCATCTATCTGTGATGCTGTGCCTCTACATTCAGAAATGAGTGCCTTAAATAAGTCTTAACATTAGTGGAAACAAGTTCATCGCTGCAGTAAAACATGACACTAAAAATGAGATGAGTATTCAAGAAACCAAAAACAGGCATCTGGAGCTGATGCACATTTGCTGTAAAAAAAAGAGAAAACCTTGGTGTCAGAAAAACACAAATTATTATTATAGTTCATTCAATTATTTTCTTTCTATAGTTTTATATTCCTTTCAGAGATAAACATGTCTGACTAGATATTTGCTGACCTAGATAGCAGTGACATAAATCTCTTAAAAACAAAATTGCAACATGTTGTTTATGTCAGTTTAGCTGCTGTCCAAAAAAATTCTGTTCCATTGCTGAAAAAAGTGCTTCAGGATTTTACCATTAATTGGCTGGCGATCCATTTATGATGGAAA
>JBBKCR010000001.1:17060569-17086042 GCA_037577295.1 Ladigesia roloffi
GTGTGTGTGTGTGTGTGTGTGTGTGTGTGTGTGTGTGTGTGTGTGTGTGTGTGTGTGTGTGTGTGTGTGTGTAACTCAACACAAGATGACCGAACAGATTTTTAAGTAATGCTGTAAGAATTTTCTTTTGTTTGTTTGTTTTTAAATCTTGGATGTATTTATTTTATTTCTTTCCAAAGTTGCTTGCATGCTTTTTATGGACCAAGCTCCTAGGTTGTTGCATCTCTCAGCTTAACTAAAAGGCTTGAGCATGTCAAGACTGTGCCAGGAACAGGGGTTGGGTTGAACTCTGTGTCCTCCCCCTGCCACCTGGCCCCTCCGCACAGAATCACCACAGGACTCGTCTTTCTTCGCCCTCCTTTGCAAGAGGACAGCCAGAGCTCCAGCTGAGAAGATGAAGAGAGCATGGACCCCCCGAACACTCCTGATGCGCAGCAAAGTGTAATAACTGCTGGACAAGCAGAATATATAACCATTGAGTTGGCTAGTGATGCAAAACATGGAAATAAAGATGCAATGAAACCCTTCTCGTGTGATTAGCCGTTGATTTTTTTCCATGCAGTTAGGGATGAGAGGACAAGCTCCGTGATCAAAGCTTTTCGTGCCCCATTGTGTCTGGATGTGCAGGACCCTACACTTATCATCAAGAGCCCACGAGCCTGTGACCTATAAATGCCAGCAAGCACAGACCGTGGGGAAATTTGCAGCTTGCTGTCCCAGTTCAGTGTGCAGTTTGTGTTACATCAGCATACATGTTTTAGACAAAACATCCACCTTTGTGGCTAAAGTATGCCTACAAACTTCCCAACTGCTTGGTGCCTGCTTAATTTGTTTGGCTGTGTCTTTTAAGCACAATTTCAAATTGCACAATTGCATTTTACTTCTGTTAATGCAGATTTAAAGCAACCATGCACAATGTGCTGTCAGTGTTGTTCCTGTGGAGGGACAGTAGGGGGCAGTCAGCTACTGCTGTCGGCTGAGAAGTTGCTGGCAGGACCCCGAAGGCTGCAGTGACATGAGTCGTTTGAGTTCAGGATGTTTCTTCCTCAGGCTTACCTTATCAAAAGCATTCATAGAAGCACAAACGCGAAACAAGCTTTGTTTCCTTGTGGAGAGCACACTTCTCCTCTGCTTACTAGTGTTCAGAGGCGAAGTTCCTCCGGAAAAGGCTTGTAAAAAGGTGTTCATCAGGGAAATTCTTTTCAAGCGTCAGCCAAAATTGTTTTAAGCCTTTTTAGGACAGGAATGTGACGAGCTATGTATCCCCTAAATATATGCAGACCCACGCTGCCTCCTTTTAAGATGGCCTGCAACTTAAGAGGGGTGAGCAGAAAGGAGAAGATGATGGATTGTAATTCTCTACATGTACTTGCCCATTATCAAATTGAAGGTGGAAGAAGACTGTAGTGTCGCTTGTGTCTCCCTCCCCCAGCAGGTCACCCAGCAGCTCTGATAATTGCTGATGCTTCTCTTTTCCTGACGAGTGGGTTGACACACTCGTTCGCATCTCCTCATGGAGTCCTGCAGGTACTTTGGGTGTGCTTTGGGATGATCAAAAGTTTGATTCATTTCAGTTATCTTTATTCTTAGTTAATCCCTTCCCCAAAAAGCAAAAGAATTCACTATAGTGTAAGCCGCTAGTCGTACATCTATTCAAACGCATACATCAGGCATTTATGCTAATATTTGGTAGCGCAATAGTCTTCTCTTCTAAAGGGGCTTTGTGAAAACCTTGACTCATCGAATGCCATGTGTACCAGAGAGTCTTTTGTGCATTTGCTCCTAATTTGAGCTTCAGATTTCCCCGGAAGACAAGCTACTGCTTCCAGAATGCCACCCACTGTTTTCCTGTGCTTATCAGAGTCCACATCAGAGGCAGGACTAAAGCTGTACCCATATAACTCCAGATTTCCTCTTTTTGTATGTGTATATTTTGGTAGTTTGCCTGCATGAATCACATTTGAATGTTAATATAGGCTGAGAAATATCCTGCAGTTACTGTTGCACTGATGTATGTTTGTATGTCATTCGTTCGTTATCCTACCCATTTCCATCACTCACTAAGATGCAATTTTTCTCAGATTTCCATTTGAATTTAGGGTCAATGATTTCGAAATATATTAAAATCTAGAGTTCCCTAATGGGCAAAACGTTATTTTACATCTGTCTTTAGCATCAACAGTAATCAAGTAATAACATCCTACGCTTCACTATGGTTGACAGCATCAGAAAACCCTTGCATTCAGTTCTAAGTGATCATGAAGGAGGGAGAGATCATGAAACTGCAGCCTACTACTGGTGTCTTAGGAAATCTTGCATTGTATGGGGTGCAAAAAACCCAAAACATTTTGATATTTCAACAAATTGCATACACCTGATGGCTGAAACACCTGAAAAGTAGAGAATATATGGCCAGTGGTGTCAAATCATGTATTTCATTCAACTGATCATTTATGTTTTAGAATATGTTTTAGTTCTTTTTTACTGAATATCTGACTCTTCAATATCGTTCATTTGTATTACAGAGCTGTACTGGAATGATGTAACCACATGCCATGTGAGAACGTGGCCCTGCTAATGTTTCCGCCAGTAATTAGCCTCTTGATATTGACGTTCCTGAGTGGAACATTCCTTCACGTGCTGCTGGAACATCACTCCGCTTTAATCATGTGGAAATAAACCTGCTCTTAATATAGAACAAATTAACACACACAACCACAGATCACTCAGACTGCTCAGGGAACACTTCTGTAGAACACAGGTTGTGTTTATTCAGTTCAGGACAGACTCTTGGACACATCTGATGAGCTATACAAGAGTGATCAAGTCCTCACCTTGTCCTACGAATGGTAATATCTCGGAACCGTTGCCTATAGAAGATTAACCTTTATTAGTCTTACAAGTTGGAAATTTACTTACTATGGCAGAAAGTGGATGGTACAAAGTTAAGAGCATAAATTACATAAATGTATGTAAACTGTAAGCAGACTAAATTGCACATTTTGTTTAAAATACATAGTATCACCGTATAGTGTAAAATAAATGTTCAGATGTAGAGTCAAAAAGTGTACAGTATATAATCCACAGTATATAAAAATGTACAGTATATTATGCCAAATAATCTAGTGTTCTTAATTTAGGCTTGTATGACATGAAGTGTTCACATGGCTGGAGTTTTCAGACAATAGCATTAGAAATGCCATTAGAAGAGCATGTCGACATGCACAGGGAAACTGGTAAACAGCATTCACCTGGGAAATACTATGACTGCTCCCAGCATAACAGCAGTGGCATTGATTAGCTCTTAACCACTGAATGGAACAGGGATGCAGCTCTGCTCAGCCCCTCTGTTTTCCCTCTCACCACTCTCATTGTGTTGATGTCACGACGGCCAGTCCGTGGGGATGGGTGTGCTGGATTCGGTCTTGCATGAATACGGCCTGGTGTGTTTTAGCACTTCTGTCTCCTGCAGGGTGCCGATGACATTGGCGTTCTTATTGAGCTGCGGTGTGATCGAGGCAGGGGTCTGGGGTTTCGCCGCTCTGCAGTTCACCGGCACCTTGCCCACGGGTAACGGCGCAAGCTGATCCCTGCACCATCAGGAGAGAACGGGCCTAGGGGGGAGATGGCTACCTGCATAGACGCTGCCTATTTGCAGGCATTTCCATGCACACGAACAGAGGGAGAAATCAATGACGCATCCTGTTGGCTGGACTCAGCGCTGCGTAATTAGGCTACAGAAAGCAAATATGCTGTTTTTGTGGATGTGTGTGTGCTGAGAGTGTAATTATACACACAAACTCAGACTGACCCCTGTAGTGAATCATCCACCCTGTCTTCCTTGACCAGGTCATGTTGGACCTGCAAGCATGAAGTCCTGTATAATCTGTGCAGTCTGTAATATACTGGAAATTGTCTTTTTGCCAGTCTTGTTCTCGTTACTTTCAACCCGCAAGCGGAGCGCCGGCCCGGGTTCACGGACTGGTTCCCCTCCAAGGCCAGGCTGTAGTGTTTGTTGAGTCCAATCATGACTCCTGCGACTCCCATTCAAGCAGGCTCCACGATATGCAGTGAGAAATAAGAGCGCTGATGTCGACTCAGTTGGGAGCTGTAAATTGTTCGCAGGCAACCTCAAAGATCGGGTGGCTTAATCCACCTGAAGCAGAGTCATGGAGCTCAGATCAATACCATCCCTATGCTATTGCCAACAGGCAGAGAGAATCTCCCAGGCCAGAGGAAGAGGTGGCCAAGAAGAGCCTGACCGGAATAAAAAGGATATTTGTGCCGTTTCCTGTAACCTCAGCAGACTAGGCCTTTGAACCCAGTCGGCCTGGAATCCTCCTCGCTGCCATGAAACATTTGACAGCTGCCTGGCTTCTGGAGGGGCTGGAAAAGAAAGAAACCCCAGTTTGCACGGATGGGTTCTCTGCTCTTCTCGGCACAGGTCGGCAGCCTGGTGCCACCTGTGAAAAGTTCGGCCTGTCTTTTGTACTTTGTGTTATTGTGTCAAGTTTTGGCTCTCCTTTTCATTCAAGGCATGTCAGCATTTTTGCAGCACGGCTTTTCTACTGGAAAGTGAGGGATCAGCTTGTTCTGGATGTTGTGGAATGGGCCCGGTTATGCATTTAGCGTATGAAGAAAGTCACATCCTTCCAGATATGCCGGAGTGCTTCAGCCTATGCTATGAAATGCCATTTGATTTTATCATGTCCAGCTGAGACACTTCCTATCCTCGTGGATGAGTGATAGCCATGCGCCCTGCTTATCCAAAAAGGTCTTATTAGGTAATGGCTGACCCTGAAGGAGCTTTCATCTCTGCCTCTTTAAGAGGGGACAAATTGACGGCTCCGCTGGCTGAAGCGTAAGATGCAGTTGCCTGATTGCAAACACTATTGGGTCAAATTCAATCCCCGAGAGAGGGGAAAAGTGCCTGTTTACTCTGGTTAGCCACTAATAAAGCCAGGGCCTTTGATTGACACTCAGGTAGACCTTGAGTAAACCAAGGGAGGATGAGGGGAACCTGCAGATATGGCGTACAAGCACTAAGACGTGCTCAAACAAGGTTTTGAAAACGGGATTGTGTAGCACCCACATGTTGGTGCTGCTGACTCACCTCCAAGGTTGGGGGTTTGAATCCAGGTCCTGGACTTGTGTGAGGAGTTTATATGTTTACATGTGCCCTGCCTGGGACAGCTTCCCAGCTTGTGCATTTTGGGCTCGACTGTGGGACCCCATTGACGAATAAGCAGTTAAGGAAAGTCAGTAGAAAACAGTGTGATATATTCAGTTGCATTCAGTTGTATTTTCTGTATTAAAAGATTAACCATGTCAGTACAGTACTGATGGTACTGATGCAAAATGACGGCCAAGTGTTCTTATGTATTCTTCCTCTCATGTTGGTAACAGCACCTGACCTGAATTGCTATTGCTTCACACTGAACTTGTCAACTGACAGATGACTGATGTATGAAACCCCATGGTTGTTCATTTTCATCTGTCCACCCAAGGCAGAAATTCTAAACGTTGTTTGTGTGTTTGTTTTTTTTTTTTCTTTTAATTGTTTTGGAGCTTTAGTTGAGCTAGACAGAGCTTATTTAACACAATTAAAAGGAAAGAGCTTCTTCTCTTTAGGATTTTTTGAAGATCTGCCAGAGTTGGAGTCATTTTTCTGCCAATACAAGTTGCCTTGTGGTTTAGCTGTGTGTCAGGCGCCTGCCTCAGGTTTCTGCACTGACGTTTCCTTGGAAAGTGATATGTACTTTTTTCCTGCCCATTTGCCAGCGAGTCATTTATACCGTCTGCATTGTCTAATTGTGGAACGCTCTGTAATTTGTGCCTGAAAGGGCAGGGCTGCTGAAATAGAATGGCCATCATTTTTGCGGCACCGAAAAACGCAAGGCCTTCTGTAGCTGAAGGCTGGTCGAGTGCCAGAGCCATTAGGCAGCTGTCTGTCTACGGGAAGACAGGGATCTATACTGCTGGCTGCGGTGGAAAAAAAAGTGCAGCAACACAGCGCAGGCTTCAGAGAGTGGCCAGCACTTTCTGATTCATAGCTAATGAATATTTACCAGCCCTGTCCTGATCAGGGCCTGCTCAGGTTCACTGGCATACTGGAACTGTTGAACCAGCCGTGACTGAATGTTGTAAATCACTCTCTGTACATGAGCTGACAGGGTTAGGGCTGGGCTTTTGTTCTGAGAGTGAGTGTGTTTGTAATTGTGTGTGTGTGTGTGTGTGTGTGTGTGTGTGTGTGTGTGTGTGTGTAATTGTGTGTGTGTTTAGGGCATGCAAACGGACAGCAGCATGGGTAGGTTGGTGTTCCTGGCGTAAAGAGACAGCAGCTCAGCCCAGTAGACCGTCAGGTGTGTGCTCCTGGCTCCATGTTAAAATGACGGTCCACTGAGGCCTTGTTGAGTCAGTCAGCCGTGATGCACTCTGCCACCCTCTCTCTCAGACCTGCGCCCAGTCTGAAGAGAGGCAGCACTAGACAAGAATCTCCTCTCTAATATCAGCTGAGCCACAATGTCGCTCTAGCAAGTACTGTTCTATGATCAAGCCCTCACAGTGCAATTTAAAAAGTGATTTCCTGACAAGGCCATCTCTGCCTGGTATTTTGGTTTCGAAGAGATCTGATTCACAGATACGACGGCTTCCTCTTCCGTCTGATGTATTTTTCAAGACGGACCCATTTGTGTCTGTCACATCTGGTCGGTGCTGCCATCGCTGCCTATGGAATATCGTAATGTGGTTCCGTTTATTGGTAAAGGTCTGCAGTGTGGGACACTTCAGTGTTTCATTCCGATAACCTGTTATTAGGGCATGCTCAATCAATAGCCTTGTGTCG
Source organism: Ladigesia roloffi (assembly GCA_037577295.1). Taxonomy (NCBI): domain Eukaryota; kingdom Metazoa; phylum Chordata; class Actinopteri; order Characiformes; family Alestidae; genus Ladigesia; species Ladigesia roloffi. The sequence continues at coordinate 17,067,414 of JBBKCR010000001.1, forward strand.
GTGCAGTCACACGCATCACCCCATTACTATGTCACCTATTGCATGCTGATTTGTAGTTTATGTTTGGAATTATTCCACAGTAATAAAGTGTTTTCAGAACTGTCCTCAGCTCACACCCCTGCACCTACATGCCCACACTGATGCCCCCTGGACATGACAACCAATTTACAAACAAATCAGCTATGGAGCATGCATTGCGATTCGTAAGTATTCTGTAAAAGTGAAATGGCACAGAGCAGAGTCTGTTTGGTGTGACTTATGAAGGAAATTTTACAGAGCTACTCGAGCCCTCAGAGTAACAGCTGTGTTCTGGATAAGGAGGGGAACATCACTACCTACTCACGGAACACCAGACAGGAGATATTAATCAACAGAGGAGTCGGCCAAATCACTCGTTGTCGATTAAGAACCAGTTTAAGGTCTCAATTTCCTCCAGATGTATTTATTTTTCCCACTGCAATGCATGAGCTTAAAATAAACCCCCAAAAAACAACCTTTAGAGGCAGTCTGTCCTTAACCGTGGCTACAAAAGAATGTATTTGTGAGCAGGCCATGCATAGGCAGGTCTATTAGGCCTAATGAGACTAATGAGCACAATGTTGGTTTGTCTTTTGTCCAGAGCTTCAAAGACCATTATGTCCTGCTCGCTGATCCTAAAATGTGACTTCAGCAGTTAAGAGTCTACATCATTTATTATATTCTTCAGTACAGCCCTGAATCAAACGTTTGTCTTCGTCTTGTTGTAATGAGATGATTTAACTACAGTTAATCTTCAACTCTGTTTTGTTTGTACCCTGGGCCATACTGGAAATGAACAAGCACTTAATCAATAGCAATGTTGAATGCCCTTATTGAACTAAGATATCTTATTAACTCATTATGGTAAGGGACAGTGAATCCTAATGTATCTGATTAAACTAAGCATAGATAAAATCTCATTTATGCAAATAAGCTGTTGCTCGCCACACCCCATTCATCCCATGCTTACGCTGCACATTTACCTCACGTGAAAGAGGCAGAAAACAGAAGTGCTATCCAGCCCTATATGTTGGACCTGAGTCGGACCCAGAGCGAGATGAACACAACACTTCCTGCCGATTTGCATTTTCCTATAGCCGGAGTGCTCAGCGTTTCTTGCGTGCTCGTAGAACCAACAGACCTAAATGGAGGTTCTTCATCTAAGTTTTTGTATAATAAGACCCCTTTAAATAGTATTTAATGTGGGGAATGCATATGTCCTCCATGTAACTGGAATCCGAACAGTCTGGCCACCTGCTTGTGTATATTGATTAATTGGACAGGCTTATGAGGGATGTGGAAAGGCTCTCAACTGGCATTTTAGACGTCGGATATCACTCATGGGTTGGGCGATGTTGTCTTCTTTTCCACCCTCATATCTGAAAGGGTGCTGTGCGCACCAATCCATTGTAATGACAAGGCACATGATTGGTATGTGTTGGAGGAAAAGGTCACAGAGCTTGACATCTATTCCCCTTATTATCCGGGAGCGAAAATTGACTCTCTGCAACCAAATGTCAGGAAGACTTGGATAAGATCTGGCCCCTGGAAGACTTCACCTGCTACCTTAAGGCTTCTTTGGAGAACTTCAGTACAACTTAATGCCTGGCGGATTATCTCTTGCTGGGTTCACTGCAGTAGCACCACGACCGTAATCCTGCATGATGGATCTTCAGACCAAGAACGTGAACACCTCAAGCCGGAATCCAGACCTCTCTTTTTCTCACAGACATATTTAGTCCTTATCTAACTATGCTCCAGCCTTGCTGATTCACAGGCTGTCTCCCAGTCCTGCTGACACGCTGTGTGCGGAGCAGCCCCGGACCGTCTGGCTTTATGGGCTTTAGTCCCTGCATTAAAATTTCAGTACAAGTTGTTTCGGCCTAAAGGCAGATGGAAACCAGCTTTCATTAGCAATTCGCCGCCCCGAGTTGTGGTCTGGTCTTGGATATATTGCTTTTCTGTTCCAATCAAGCCTGTTCTCGTTTTGTGCTTTATGAAGCTGTGTTACTTCTGCAAATTTTACTGTGACAAGCATCCCAACATTTGGAGGAAACCTAATGGAAAAGCAGAGGGTAAATGTTTCACACAGGTGAGGGAGCGCTATCAAATTCCCGTCATGTCCTCATCTCATTGCATATATTTATTCAGGCGCACCCATAAAATATTGAGGAGAAAAAATTGCCTGGAGAAAATTGCTCTGTTTGCATACGACGATACAGTTATCCCAAATAACAATCCCCCCCCCCACACACACACACACACACACACAAACACACACCCACACCCACACGCACACACGCGTAACCTCCGAGGAGCAACAGGGATACTAAACACTTTAAACCTTGAACCCATCCTGTCCTCTTCACTATACTGTCTAAATAAGAACCCCCGGACTTCACATACACAGGATGATCCTCTCCTCCTTTGCTGGAGCAGGTGCGGGCAGGATGGACACGGGGGCCGTGCCTCGTGTCTCTGTGGAGGGAGCTTAGTGTGACTCATGATTTGCCCACATTTGCATAGGAGCTCAGTTCAACACCGCTAACGCAGCGCGGCTCCGTGGCTCCACACACACCTGTGGTGCTGCACACGAAGCGCTGTGTGTGTAAGTGAGTGTCTGTGTAAGTGTGCGTCTCTCGTTCTCCCTCACTCTCCCTCTCGCGCGCGCGCTCAGTCGTGCCCACGGCTGGTCTGAGGACTGTCCGTGTGTTTCTGGAGAGGACATTTTCCACGAAGCCGGACGGACTCGATCCTACGGATACTTCCCCACAGCCCCAGAATGTCTCTCCCGGACAGCAGGCCTGAAGTCCCCGCGTGACGGGGGAGGTTTTTGGGCTCACGCGGCGGGATCTTCCTCGCTTGAGGAGAGGAGGAGGAGGTCGCTCCTTCATCGCTGGAGTGACGAAGTCAAGAAGGGTTTTTTCTTCTTATTCTTGTCGTGTTTTTTGGACTTGTTCCGAGCGACGCGGCGGGCAAAGTGAGGGACTCTGGGCTGAGGGGCTCCGGACTGAGGGGCTTCTCTACGGGATGCGGAATTTTCTCTACACCGCTCGCGCTCGCCTCACGTCTTGAGGGCTTTGGGGCGCGGAAACACGCTCAGATTAACTGAAGAGCTCTGAATAGTTGTTCCTGTTTTTCTTGTTTTGTTTGTTGTTTGTTAGTGTTGTTTTTGACGACTCGTGTCTCGTTATCGGTCCGTCCTTACACGTCCGTGGAGAAGAGAGTCCCTCTCAGCAGCGCCTCTCTCTCCAGCTGGAGAAGAAGCGGTTTAGCGGAAAAACTGAAAAATAAACCGGGTCCGAAAACACTGCAGGTAAGAACACTCGTTAATTAATTTTTTTTTCTGATCGTAGTTTCTTTAGAAGGGCTGATGTTCGTGAGAAGTGTGTGCGTGTGTGCTGGGGTGTGTGTGGTGTTGTCGGTTCTGAGTGTGGAAATGTGTAGAGCACGGTACCTGGCCGAAGCTGGACTGGACTGAACGCATTGATGCTGGACTGGACCAAAGAATGCTGGACTGCATGGATTGATGTTGGACTGGACTGAACAGAAAGATGCCGGATAGGACTGGACAGAGAGACGCTGGACTGGACTGGATGGAATGGTGTTTGATTGTCCTGGATAACGATGGACTGATGCTGGAAAAGACAGTGATGCTGGACTGAGTTAATTGATGCTGGACTGAATGGAGCGATGCTGGACTGGACTGGACTGAACTGCAGTAGTTAAAAAACTCCGCTATTCTGTTACCCAGAGTGCGGGTGGAGCTCGACTGGCGTGTAAAACAGACCCCGCTTCTGGATACTCTGGACCGGTCGCTTCTCACCGAGTCCACCGGGAGTGATGCTTTCAATGGGGAAAATGAGTCCTGTTCCGTAAAACACTTCTGGTTTGTGTTAGGTGAGGGGATGCGGGTGATACACGGCCTAACCGGACTGGACCAGGCTCTGATTCACCCACCGGACTGGACCAGATTCTGCTTTACCCACCGGATGAGATGATATAAACTAACATGTCAAGTGTGTCCCCTAATCTAACCACTCTACCCATTCCTCTATCTTACACTGCCACGAGCTCGGGGCCTCGAGTATGTGATCTCATTCTACTATGATCGTTTGTGTGAATGTGTGTAAGTGAGTGTGTGTGTGTGTGTGTGTGTGTGTGAGAGAGAGAAAGAGAGAGAGAGAGAGAGAGAGAGAGAGAGGTAGAAAGAGAGAGAGAGAGAGAGTTAAGTTTTTGTCTGGATATGAGCATGTTCTCGTGGGGACCAGTTAGCTGGGGGTTTCTCCCTTCCTACTAAAACTATACGATCTTACGTATAAAAAAATAAGAAACTATCAGCTGAATAAGTAGTAAGGCAGCACTTAGCTATAGTATATAGATAAATAAAATTACTCCACTTAGACTTAAATAAACGTTTGCGTGTATTCTTATGCAGATATTTTGCACTTCTTAAGAGATAAAAAGAGATTTGAATAGTATTCTTAATAGATAAAACACTTAAAAAATAATTTCTGGCATTTAAGTCATTTTTTGGCTTAGATGTAGACAGATTGTTTTAACCTAGTCGTGAAATAAAAATATTGTGCGCGCGCGTGTGTGTGTGTGTGTGTGTCTGGGTGCAGTTGGGTGTTGTCTTTGCGCCCCCTGGTGTTGCCTCGATATCCTTCATTTTCACATCTGTAGTCTTCACACACCTACAGGTTTCTATATGTATGACTCAAATGACTTAATTCTGTAGGTCTGTTTGGGGCATTTTATGGTTTAAGAGCTTTATGGTTCCCCCCTTAAATATTTAATTAGTGGAGACCAAGAGTCAATTTATGGAGCTTACTTACTCGTATTTTCTTCCTCCATGCCTGAGAGGATGAGAGAATGTGTGTGTGTGTTAGGGAACAGTCACACAGAGACTGTGACAGTCTTTCCTGGGTGCTGTCTGATAGTGCTGAAGGTTAATTATCATCTTCCCTGAGCCGTGTGGGAGAGGGGGGTAGTCACAACCTTTTAACCAACTTTCATTTCCTCCACGTACGCAGGCACAGTCTCAGCCCAGTCAGCTCTCAGAGCTTCACACAGCATTCGGGGCTGCTTAGGTTATTTAGAAAACCTGAGCTTTTGCCACATTTGTTGGTTTGTGTGTGTGTGTTTGCCCTGACATGGTAGCTCTGCTTTAAATGAGGTGGATAATATATTGACGGCTGATTTATTATTCACCAGTAAATGGGGAAATTGAATTATTAATTGTTTCCTACATTGGCCTGTAACTGTAAGACTGTGCGCACACAAAGTCACCAGTGGTGTGTGTACCCATTCCTCTCAAACCCAGTGAAATGCACAGTGGATTATACTGCAGTCACACACACACACACACTGCATTTGTGGGTTCAAATCCTGTTTTGGAAGGAGCATCCCTGCTGTACCAGTAAGAGTCTCCTGGACCGGGCTCATAACTCTGCTTTCTCATGCCACTACCACCCTCGACTGCTAAAATATGAATAAAAAGTTCAGAGTTGCCTTATTTAGCTGAAGTTTAGGCTGAAAAGGTGATCAGAAATGCTGGTTCTGTTCTGGATGTCAGATTTGAGACCTTGGTGGAGGTGTGAGGGAAGGCTGAAGAAGCTTTTCTGCATTTTGGACAGTCCCTCCCATCCCAGCTCCTATATAATAAAATCCTCTCTGTCTGTGACTGTAGTGCTGTAGAAAGTTTTTAAGTCACAAACAATTTCCCCCTGAGTAAATGCTGATTCTGTTCATTCTGTTGTCGTGCAATACACTACTCCTCCGTTTAATCTGTGAGCTGATTAAATGTTATTGAATGTTAATCTCATTACCATATGATCTGTTGCTATTTTCATCTGTTGCGGTTCTATTGCATTCGTTTTTACTGCATTAACACTAAGCAACTCTCACAAGGCATTCTGATCTACTGATACCCGAAATCTTGTCAGTGTCAGTGTTTCACAGTTACTTGTCACACTAATGTTCTTGTCGTTGTGTTGCATTATTGTTTATTGTCTTGTTACTGATGATTGTGTCACACTATTGTTTATTGTTTTATTTTGACTTACGTTAATTCTTTCTGGTTGTACTTTCTTTATCTACTTATCTGATCTATGTAAAATGTAATTGTTGATCCACCTTTTGCGTGTTTATGTCCATGTTACGTATTAATTGGATGATTAACTTCTTTTACGTTGCAATGAAGTAGTTACTGGAATTAAGCGCTTCGTAATTAGTGGCTTTGGCTCATTGCAAACTTTTTTTTTTTAGGTAACACTACTAAAGGGATATTTCTACACTTCCTCTTTATGTGCAATAGTATAACCAAAACTCACTCAGTCCTGCATAATACACTGTACAAAATCCAAAACCAACTCAGTCCATTGAACTGAAAACCGTTTCTTTATAAATGCTGGGAGACAGAAGTATGTTTTCAGTTTTTATGCAGTTAGCTGTCATCGACTCTCTGCTGTGTCATGTAGTCAAATATAATTATCAAACTTGTAACCATTTGATCATTTTGTGACGTTAAAAATCAACTGACTGAAAAATTATTTTCATTATATATTTCAAACAAATGTGCCCAAATTAAAATGTGCAGGAGCTGCAGTTTAGAAACAGGCATTTAAAAAATGTACTCAAATTTCACAAAAAAATGTATTTCCTGTAAGTATCATTTCCAATTGGTAAAACAAGTAAAATGATATTTTCTGAAAAAATTAGCTTTTAGAGTGAAGGAGTTTTGGAATATTTGCTCTTCAGTTGGACATCTTTGTCGGTTTGTTTGAGGCGAGTGCATATAAAGTAATAAAAACAGCTTGTTTATTTAGATGCACAATGCGTAGTGTGAGACTAAAAAAATCATTTATTTCAACAAACTATATATTTAATTTAGCAACATCCACCTTCAAAAGAGTCAAACCTGATATTCCAGGTTCTTCAAGGCGTAAGTAATCCCACTCTAAAAAGGTCCCAGATTGTTGTGACTCTGTTTCTGTTTCCCATATACATCACATGCAGTGCAGTGTTCATCCAGAAGTTTGCTTAGGGAGTCAGGGAGAGTGTTGCAAGGCATCCAGAGTTCATCAAAGCTTCAGAGAAAAACCAAGAGATTCTCAGACACCTGAAGTGCACATCAATGTTTCATCACTACTAATGTTTCTAATGTTTTTTTAATAGTTTTATTCTGCAGCGAGTTTAGCCGAATATTTCAATCCACACAGGCTTTACAAGTTTCGTGTGCTTGTGTTTGTTCTTATCTGAAATGGAGGCAGGAGCCTGTTAGGTAACAGAGTTCCAGTTTAACATTCAACTTTTTTAGCTCAGAGTGAAACCGGTGAGCTAAACTAAATAAAACATGACTAAACTCAACAAATTCTAACACATAAGGTCACATTTTATGTTTTGCTCTATCTTTCCATTTCCATTGGTTTCTAGTATTATAAACAGCTGACAACAAATGTCTGAAAAATATTTATTTATTTAAAAAGTGCTTGCCTGGGCTATGAGTTTCAGCATTGAGCATAAATCCAAGTGGAGAGAAAATCAATAATGAAACATAAGACAGATAGAACCACCATCGAAATGGAGTTTGGATCTGAAAAGATATCTGAACTGCCAAGTTGGTTGTAGCAAAATGTTAATAATGTAGCTGCTCTCAATTTGCTAAGTAGTACTTTACTGAGACAACTGTAAAATGGCAAACATTCACAGACACATTAGGCACTTATTTTAATATAGTTATACAATAAACAAATACAAACCCAAATATGTTGGGGTTGTGCTCATATATCTTTGGTTTAACTTGCTGATCATTACAGTCATACTTGCTTCTGTCTGAACAAGGCATGAATTATTGGTTATCGTTATTGTTTATTGTGTTTATTCTGCGTACTTGGAGAGTCTACAAAGTGCTTTTTTAAAATTATTGTAGAAATTCACTGCCTGAATCCGTAAAATGAAAAACTTGAGAACATTCGGGACACTCCATGGGGGAAATTCTGGACCTCAGCGTCACAGGACAGCAGCCAATCGTCAGCAAGGAGAAATAAATAATGTCCTCTGAATGGCTACATTCAAACTTCCCGTATAGCTGACTATGACATCTGGGCCCTCGTGGGCAACGCCCCCTCGTCCTTTTATGTTTGGGCCACACCCGTTCATCCTCATGCTGGTTGTTTATGTTTTGGCCACACCCCTCCTCCTCGTGCTGGTTGTTTATTTTTGGGCCACTCCCCCTCATCCTTCTGCTGGTTGTTTATGTTTGGGGCGTTGCTGAGCAACAGAGCTTCATTACATTCAGGTGTCTGGTTGCCTTGGTAACCGGCCCATGACCCACGAGGCCCGGGTGTCAGTCAGCTGTAGCTGAGAAGGGGGTTAAAAAATGTGCCATTGACTGAAACCGCGTGAAAGTGGGTTGGGGGGGTGGGGGACACGTATATAGAGGACCAAAAAAGCAAAATGGCTAAAAGCACACAACAGTCCTAACAAACATAGCAGGCCTGAAGGATTTACCTGCTAGTGCAGATATGTTGCGAATGGTGTCCTCTGACAGAATACTGGAGTAAGATGCATGATCTCATCGATGTTTGATCAGTTGATGGATACACATGCACCAACTCCCCAATGAAGCGAAGGTTAACTAGCCTGCTGTTGCGATCAGTCAGGATCAGAGAATGCAGTCTCTGCAGAATTTAAACAAGGACATCATTCAACACTTTGACCATCTCGGGCCACTGCTAGGACATTCGCCAGATTGTGAAAGTCACACGGGACCCAGTCCTACTGGAATGAACTCTGTAGGTATTTGTACCGAGCTAAAGTAATTCAGTCTGGAATGATAAGTGAACAGGAGATTTGGTTTCTTGTCATGCTTTCATGTTCAGAGTACATGTCAATTGGTATGATGTGCAGAACTGCTTATGCTTGTTGATAACAGTCATTGAATGTCTTGATGTATCGGGTTCTCCGTCTGGCGGTGAGAACTGCAGGCTGTGCTCTATTCCCCGAGCCTTGGGCATCCAAATCTAAATTCCACAGCTCAGTAAAATGGACAAAATGTCTGAGGGCATAAGCTATCTGTGTCTATCCTGGGAGCTCACTATTGATTGCGCGCGGACAGTAATGTTGGGCTACATATTTAACATTGCCGCTCTGTATCAGCCAGACACAGGGCACCCGGTTCATCATGCTTAACAGATATTGACGGAAAATCAGCTTAGTCGAGCTGGACTCTCCTGAACATTGCCATTTCTTCATTATTTTTCTCCAGGCAGGCAGAAATCCATCACCTTGAAACTGCTCATTTACCCATATTGCTATGCACCCTCACTTTATCATGCAAGGGACAACAATCAAACCCAGAGAATATTCTACTGTGTCATTCTGTAACTATAGCTTGTGCATTAGAGATGCTGGAGGAGTAGGGGTTAGCTGCGAGGTATGCTAATGATCTGGGCCTAGGTTTGTGTATCTGTCATCTATCTACCACTTCTTTCATATTGTCTTTAAAGTCTTCAGCTTGTCCCTGTCCCTAGCTTGCTTTGAGGTTTTTTTTTATTTAACTAAAAGCCTTTATTTCAATTAACCATTTTGTGTACTTTTTGTTGTTGTAGTTTTTATGGCTGCATTTTTGTAATGTGTTTATAAGAGTCCACCAGCGTTACCATGGCCATCACTGCCACTTTGTGTCGTTCCCCTGATAAACACAATAGTAAGAAATGAATTTTTCCTATATAAATGCTTGTTGGGTGGCCTGGCATTTAGGCCTGGGGGATATCGTTACTTGGATAAACAGCATCTTAATTTATGATACATACCTGCATATTATACATCACAATAAACTTTTCAGAGCATATCATGCAATTTTTTGTGTGGCTTGTTGCAAAACGATCCATCTTCATGGACACCCTGTTGGTCCATATTCTTATGCGGACATAACATCAACGAATGATTGGTACACAGGTATGTGGTGAGTGGAGTTAGAGCAAATACACTAAATGGACAAAAATACTGGGATCATTACACCAACAGGGACTATATTGATGTGACATTCCAATACATAGATACAAATTATATGGAGCTGATCCCTGGTGCTGGATGGGGTTGCAGGTCAGTCAAGGTGTCCCATGCCACATCTATCCAACCATGTGTTGATGGTCCCTACTTTGTCCAATGGAGCCACAGTCATGCTGCAGTAGAAAAATGTCTTCTCTAAACTGTGTTCACAAAGTGGGAAGCATGACGTCCAAAGTGTCTTGGTGTGTTGAAGCATTAGGATTCGCCTTTACTGAAGGTATGGAGCCTGTAAAAGTGTGTCCCAATACTTTAGTCCAAATAGCATAAGTGTTTTGAAGCAGCATTTTTTAAATATTTTCTAGGATTTCAAATGATTTTAGCAATTCACAGGCTTTTTCTGTTGTTGGATTCAGTTCGGATTTGACCTGAGAAGCCAGGTGTAAACACACCTAGGACTCACTTCTACTGGATCACATTCAAATCACTCATAAAATATTAGGTGGTGGTTGGTGGCAAATCTTGACCACACACATCAGCATCACACATCTGTGGAGGCGTTTTTGCTCTGTGCTGACTGGCAGGTGATTAATAAGGAAACATCTGATTGAGGTGTTCAAACTGGAGTAGACCCAAGCCACGTGCCTTATTGTGCTGCAGAAAGCATCCTAGCCAAGCTTCCTGGTTTATTTGTAAACAGGGAAACAAAAAAAAGATTGACAATTATAATTATATAGTAATAATATTAAGACAGCTTAAAGAAGACATACTATACCTCTTTTTTAACACGTTATAGCAGGTCTATTGGCTACAAAACATGTTCCTGAAGTTCTTTGCACAAAATCACTGACAAAAAGAGAGTTCTATTCTCTGCCATTTCAGTCTCTTTCAAAATGAGCCTGTAGCTGTTGTGCTCGGCATCTTATGCGTGCTTGTAAAACCAGCAGACTAAAATGGGCGATCTTCCTCAAATGTTGTGGGTTGGGCTTGACAGGCGAGGGGCAGCTCTATGCAAATGTCCCTATTCTGACATCACAATAGGGGAGCGTCCAAACGGCTCATAGAAGCACATGATGCAATTTTTCAATTGATTCTCAGGTCAAATCCGAATTGAATCCAATAACAGAAAAAGCCTGTGAATTGCTAAAATCATTTGAAATCCTAAAAAATATTTTAAAAATGCTGCTTCAAAACACTTATGCTATTTGGACAAATGTATTGGGACACAGTTTTACAGGCTCCATACCTTCAGTAAAGGCCAATCCTAATGCTTCAACACACCAAGACACTTTGGACAACGTCATGCTTCCCACTTTGTGAACACAGTTTAGGGAAGAAAGCTTTTTTTGTGCTTGGAGTGTTTGTAGGAGCAGTATTGGACACAAATAAAAATACAAAATTATGCAAAAACTGAGTTTTGCATAATATGTCTCCCTTTAAGTAAAAGATCAAATGACATGTTTTTTGGTAACCCCAACATTGTTGGCTGCAGAAGTGACATCAAACAAGTAATTTGCTTTGTTTCTCAAAGCGCTAGTCCAGGTAGGTGGGGCCGTCGGAAACACAGCCAGTGGGCTGTAGTGTGAAGCAAGCAGAAGTTATCATTATGAATAATCTAAAATGAGATCCAATGCAAAACTGTTTTGAGTGTGTTAGCTAGTTAACGTTAGATTATTTTGCTCATTGTGAGAGCTTGAGAAAAGATCCAAAATTGTAAAAGTGCAGTGTTGCAACCCTGGGTCTCCAAGTGTTGTGAGTAACTTGTTCTTGCTTTTCAGAGCCAGGAGGATGTTTTGGCTGTCGTACACTGAAGCAGAATATACGACCAGAAGCATCAAATACCTCTGTCCCACTTTTGTCCTTTCGGTAAACTTGAACTTAAAACTCAAAACTGATCTTCCCAGTGGAAGTGAGGCATGGAATTGCTTTTATTGATTTTCATGATTCACAAAGAACTGTGTGTACAGTTAAAATATGAATAAAGGAAAAAATAAATACTTTTTAATAAATCATTGCCTGCCAAGGTACAGCAAAGCCTAGCAATCGCATCGATCTCAGTAAAGCCCATCAAGTGCCCTTCCACACCCAAAATTACATTTATTTAAATACATGTCATTTTGGTGTTGCCTTAAAGGGGATATATTGTGCAAAACTTACTTTCTGCATGCATTTGTATTTCTATTTGTGGCTCTACTGCTCCATAAACATTGCAAGTGTGAAAAAACACGTCCATTCAGGTGAGTCAACTGAAAGATTTTGGTGTCAGGAATCATGTGCTTCTATGAGCCATTTATATGCTCCCCTATTATGACACCAGAATAAGAAAATTAGCATAGAACAATGCCTCACCTGTGGAGCCCCACCCACTAGATTAGTTGATGATTCTCCATATTTGGTTTTCGAGCGAACATAAGAAGCCGAGCACTACGGCAACAGGCAAAGGGAAATCACCATGAATTGTGTTCATCCCCCTCTGGGTCCGACTCGGGTCCAACATATAGGGGTGGTTAGCGCCTGTGTAAGCATGGGATTGGAGGGGCCTGGGCAGTGACAGCTTACTTGTATAGAACTGAAAGAGAGCTTTAACGGCTCATTTTGAACAAGACTGATAATGTCGAATAGAGCTGGTGAGATCTCTTTATGTGAAAATTATTTTGTGCACTTAATGAACAGGTTGTGTAGCTCATAGGCTAATTATGACTAAAGTGAGTTTTGCATAATATGTCCCTTTTAAGATGATATTCCACAGTGGCTATTAGAACACACACACACACACACACACACACATATATGTCTAAATTATATTTGCAATACTTTGTAATGTTACACTTCACTGTCGGTGCGAGGCACAGTAGGTGGGCCATGTGGTTTCCATTTTCCATTCCTCGTTCCACTAATTTCTCCAGTCAGACAACCCTGAAAATAAGCTTTGCAGGAATCACTTGCTCCACACTACCTTCAGATTTTCTTCCTTTCTCTGTAGCCCTTCACAGCCTTGAAGATTGCTTTGAAATGGAAATGCATGTTTGTGTGTATCGATATGGTGAGTCAGTTCCAGGCAGAGCTGGTCTGCGGGGAAATTTGTCCGGCTGATGGTTCCCTCTTGCAGTGGCCAGGACATGTTCCCCAGACTTTATTCGTCCTCGGTTCTATAGCATTACCTGTCCTTCCACAGCATGTGTGTTGTTAAGGAGCTCGCCACCGTAAACATGCTTCTCCTGCATGGATGGAGAAATCCATGGGAGACAAATGGTGACCATTTCTCAGGCAGGTCTTGAGAACTGCCGTGATTTGTCATGTTGCTAATGGGGGATGAAGGGCCTGGTCCCTGGCCATTTGCTCCCAGCATGCCGGCCCTAGTGGAAGCTGCCTGCACCTCCTGACTGTGAGAACTCTCATGTTGATTCCACACACCATAGTAATACCAAAGATCTCTTCCTCCCTTCCCTTCATTACAATACACAGCACCTACAGGCAGGCGCTCTAATACCCGCAAGACATTTAAAGCGGTAAAGGGGCGAACGGCAAAGCTTTCTAATTGGCCACCCATGCGTGGCATATGTAAGCTACCTGGGTGATTGACAGGGGCCCAGAAAAGGAAAAGATCCCTCATGGAATATTGGAATCTCCTGCTTCCTTTTTAACCATGCCGTTCGGCATCACTGATAAGAGATTCTCCGATTAAGGTTCAAGGAGGATGTCCTTGTGCCGGGCCAAGAGATTACTCCCCATGTTGGAGCGACTGAATCAGTATTCAGAAAGCAGGAAAAGTTGGATACATAGGCTGGGTATAGCTCAGACCCTGCACATATCCCCACCCCCCAACACACACACACACACACACACACACACACACATATACACACACTCCGCCTTTCTACTCATTTCACTCATTTTTACAAGGTAATGATTCGACATCCAGCCCTTTTCTATACTGTACCAAGGACTGATGACTATGATTCTCATTCTTTTAGTGTCCTTCTTAATGTTCCATGAAGTAATGAGTTGCTCTAAATCATGATGTATCATTCAGAGCCCTCTATCATTTGGGGAGATTAAAATGTTCTTGTTCATACTGGAGATGCTGTGGGATGTATTACGGTGGGAGCACTGTATAGACTAAACACCTTTTATGAGGCTTTTTATGTTTACCATGGTCTGTGGTTTCTGGTGTCAGGTGGTGTGATAGAAATTGTTTAAGTATTTCCCTGTCACCCTGGACACTGCACAGAAGCAGACAGACCAAATTTGGCCTTGTCAACTTAATCTAAGCCGCAGAGGGGCAGCTGGGACGCTTGTCCACTGTCCGTTATTGTCTTTGGGCAGTGGTAACTGCACTTCACTGGTTTGTACTGACCCCTGTTCTCTGATGAGACCTCTTGTTTGTGCGGGCACTAGACTCTCAAACACTGTAATTACACATGAAAAGGCACTTTGTGTGTTTTTCAACATTTTAAGTATTTGGGAGAGCAAGCTGTTGTTGTGCAGTACACATTATGAGTTATACTTTTTTTTATCTCCTCTTCAAGATGGTGAAGTATTTGTTTTTAGTTTTTATCTATGACTTTGAAAACGTGCATACATACCATTCAGTAGATATTTAGAAGTCGTTTTTTATTTTGTCCATCTCATAACATTATCCTTTCATCTGCTGACATTTTTTTTGTTAGTGGAGTAATGAATTCCAGATGTTTTGGTACAAGTCTCATTAGACCACCAAATGGAGGAATTCAAAATTTTTCATACTGTTACGTAAGCCTCGCATTACACTTGGTGTGGAGTTTCACTACTGCATTGTTGTGTTTTGATAGCCCTACTTGATCAAACTATAAGTTGGTGTGTGTTGTGAGGTGAGTTGGGATGATGCTTCAGGCTGGTGATTCTGCTGCCCTGTGAAGTGTGCTGTTATCAGGGAGTGTGCCTGATTGTGAGTAGCTCTTTCGAATAGAGCAGGCGAAGAGGCATCCCTCCCCAGTGTAAGTAAGCATACTGTTGGAGAAGAGAACTTCTAAAACCACTCACAGAACCATTACTCAACTGCTAAATAGGTAAGATGTGTTGGAGATTCTGCTCTGACGCCAAAACTGTTAAAGTGTCTCCACCAGGGGACCAGCCCAGTTCTGCTCAGTCTACTTGAACTCTACAAGAAGGTGAAGGAGTTGAGCGACTTGGACTATAACACTGACCACTCACTAACTTCCTGATCAGCTGTTGGGGGCCTCACAGTTTGGAGTCCAATTTATTTCAGTTTTTATCCATCTGTACTTCCTGAGTGCTCCACATTGGATGGGAGCACACTGATGGACTCTCACTGACTAATGAGACCAGTGCTGTGGATTATAGCCTCCTGGAACCACCTCGCACCTTTCAGGCTAAAACATCCCAGCCATTAGCTCAGGCCGGGTTGTCTTTTCGAGGTGTTGGTGATGAGAGTCCCTGGTCTTGTTGCTTCACTGAGCTGGAAACCACCCTCCCACTTGGTTGTCAAAGGCTTGTCAGTCATTTTTTCAGTTATGTCAAAGAACTGCAGGGGCGTGACAAGTTGGGATTTGCTCCTGTCAATCAAGACGTTTCACAAACCGTAGGGTGAATGACGCCAATCAGATTTACTCCAATGGTTTTGTAGTAAAATTATGCTCAGCCCAGGTGTTCTGGTGGAACTGTAGTGATTGGCAGTTGGAATTAGGATAGAGGCCTGAACCATGCTGAGTAAAAATAAGTTATTCTGATCCTCCTGTCGATTAAAAAAAAAAGTCAGCACATAAACACAGGTAGGTCACATCTAAAATGCAATTAGGTGGTCTTTGTGTCTTTCTTCAGATATTCTGAAGATTTCATTCCTAAGAAAAAGGGGAAAAAATTGGAATGTGTTCATTCATTGGTGAATGAAGAGGTAATAAATTTAACTAGATGGCCGTAATAAATATCAGTTGAACAATGTAAAATGAAAATGCCATTCATCCCCCAAGGAACGAAATATATATAAATCATTTGGAAATGTGCACTGAGATGAAGGTGAAGGTGGTAATTCAAAAGCCTTATTCAGGCATTTAATCAAACATATTTGTGTGGAAGATGCACACTTACACGTGCTATAATTTGACAAAAAAAGAGACATTTCATCTTTTCTGATCCACTCGTTTTAATACAGGCTAATAGATAGCAGTGCTCAAATCCGAGGACTAAAAACATGTCTATTGGATGCATCTTCTCTGATTTCTCTGCAAATAAAGTGTTTGGCTTCATCTTTTGATTTTATTATCACTGAAAATTCACTTTAGCAAGAAATAATTTTATCATTTGAAGCACCATCTGAACAGCTATTCATCAGTGCTTTTTGAAGAGCCCTGCTAGTGTGCTGGCAGTTGCTGGGAAGAAGTAGTGTGTTAAATCTGCAGAACTACAAGGAGTTGTAAACTCTGCGAAATTGACAAACCCAACACGACATTAGCAGGTGAAGGGTTGCATATAGCCCAATTGTTTTAAAGTGTTTTCCTCTGTAGAAGACAATAGTTGTTGCATTTAATTTAATTGTGCTATATCAGCTAAGCTATTTACTGGTAAAACAATATTTGCATTTAAATGGCGATAAATTAGTGGAACTTGGCACTCTGGTGTTACCTGCAGGACAAGACTGCAAATCACACTGACATAAACACAGGCATGGTGGGCTGGTGTGCAGATGTAGTTACATTGTACAAAATCTCCTCTGCAATCAATCAAGAACAAGTGTGATTTTCTCTGCTCCTGAAGCATGACGCCAGGCATCATACATCCTGATTATGCTCATCTTATTTTCACGTACAGTTGAGTGATTCCTAGTGAAAAATATTCTGGCTGATACTTGCTCTCATCATTTCGTGGACGTCAGTCTCTACTCTTCTATCCAGGAGGGCTTTTCCATATTCTGCTGATGCACCTGTGCATGAGTGATTTAGCCTGTGGTCCTCTTAAGTTCTTCAGGGATGATTGGCCTTCATGGTACGCTTCTATTTGTCATGAAGGCCCATATCTGGGTGAGTTCTTTCCAATTTTTCTCAGATTTGAGCAGCAGAGGCTGTTACCTTAGACAAACAGCGAGAGGTGAGATAAGTGGGTAGCTCAAGGCAAGAGGCAAGTGCCTCCCTCCTTGCTCAGCAAACAGTGTCTCCAGTCCAGCGACTGCGCTGTACCTCTGCCCCCCTCCCGTCTAACTGCCACACGCCTCAATAAACCCCATCCCAAAGTGCTCCACGCCCAAACAGCCTGTGCCCCCCATGGCCTATTATTTTATAAATGGAATGCTCTAGTGTCTGTGGCGCCAGAAGGTAGCTCGTAGTGAAGGGCACAGTGCTTAATCAGGACATATTTATTTGTTTCAGAGTAGCCCTTCGAGTTGCTGCCAGTCTCTTTGGCATCCTTGACAGTAACGGCATAGTTATTAGTCTTTAGAGTGTCAGATTTACTCTGGTGAAATTTGCAAGCAAGCCACGATTTCGAGTGCTTGCTGGCTGGCAGGATGAGGCATGGGAGGCGGGCACAGGTGGGCACACCCCCACCCGTGCCCGCCTCCCATGGTGGCTCAGTGCACAATTTCCAGCCCATTTATAATCAGGCCTCTGACTCGTGGGCCAAGCTCTGCCACAGGCTTCACAGTTTAATGGCATCTTAACTGTGGCTTTTTACATAAAAAAACCCTTTGTTTTGTCCAAGTGGCACAAAGGGATCATGCTTAGTCATGATTAACTGAATCTAGTGAAGGGGTTTGTGTGGAGAGTTTTTGATATTGGATATTATTTTGTAAATGTGGCAATACTTTATAATTTCAATGTATCAGACATTAAAAAAGGTATATCATGACATATTGATTTTTTTGCGTAGTATAGTAATCTTGTATTTTGGCCATATTGTCATTTCCTGCAGCTGACAGTGGAGAATAAGTATCACCACACTAGATGGAGATAACTCCAACTGGAACACCATAGATGGGTTTTTGGAAATCAGCCTTGTTAGATGGATGGTCTTCTATTCTGTGGCGGTTTCTGAATTTTGGATGGTGAGGGAGAACAATTGACTCAGTGTCTGTTTCCATTTCACATTCAGTTCAGTGCAACATTACTACAGATTTAACAGTACAGTACATAGTATTTTAAAATAGTATTTCTATTGGATTCTGGGTGTAAGTATTTATTGACATATTACTTACTGATATATATATATATGTAAATGATCTCTGTCTGGAATTGCCCGCTCTGTATTAATCCTCGTTAAAAATACAGTTTGGCTTGAAACATGGACACAGACAGCTACTGGGACTGATGCAGCAGATTTTTTTGTGACCTAAAGAAAACAGTTCGTTCAGGATGGGCTGCATTTGCAGATAATTCCATAGAGAGGCCATTAAATCTTCATGTGGCTATCTGATCACATTTAGCTTTTAAAGGAGCCACATAAGACAAATAAACTACAGATTGTCATTTAAAATATGAAGAAATACATAAATATAATGATTAAATCATACTTTAGTGGGGCTTTGAAGGCAGAGTGGACACATGTGCACCGGACCCTTTAATTTGGGGGTGGGGGTGGAGGGGGGGGGGGGGGGGGTGTCTTCCCCC
>JBBKCR010000001.1:17092646-17103076 GCA_037577295.1 Ladigesia roloffi
TTTATTTATTTTTGGCTTTTTTCAGGTCAGTATATAATTTTTCATGCATGTTCGTTCTAAATTATTGAGGGAAATATAATTGACTAATTTTCCTACATTTCCT
The DNA here is from genome assembly GCA_037577295.1 of Ladigesia roloffi. Taxonomy (NCBI): domain Eukaryota; kingdom Metazoa; phylum Chordata; class Actinopteri; order Characiformes; family Alestidae; genus Ladigesia; species Ladigesia roloffi. The sequence continues at coordinate 17,092,750 of JBBKCR010000001.1, forward strand.
TATGAAATATAGCTTAATAATTTTTTGGGAAATGTCCAGAGAGCACAAAGAAAACTCAAGTGTATTTTTATTACCATCAATTAATATCTATTATTAATGTATTTACCTGCTTATACCAAAGAAAACGCACTATATGAATTGCAGTTCCGTTTATACAGGTGTATAATGTCAGTGTTTAGATTCTAGCAGTGCGGAACTTCAGTGTAAACTGAACAGTACCGATATGGGTTGACATTAGACCAAAACATCATTGGTCTGTTTATTCCTTTGCTTTTTCCTCTGAAATGGCTTTGGTTATAAAGACAGCATGTTTTTTAAAGCTCAGCATCTTCTGCTATTAAAAAACAGCCAATGAGGCATGACACATAAAACACATGCCATCCGAGAGTGTGTGTATCGACTTGTAGAGTTTGTAAAGTATTAAAAGATGAATAACTGCTGATGACTGATGCATACCTTTTAAATTAAAAGTCCATAAATAAAGACTCAAGTTTGTGTTCATCAGATATTTTCTGCTGTGTGACACCAGCGACAATTTTAGTACCCATTTTTGGTACTAACAGGTTTAATCTGTCAAATATATTTGCTAACCTTTAGCCTGCTGTAAAAGTGCACCTTTTCTGTTATACGGTGAATCCAAAACATGCGGGGGTCACTCTCTTACCCTTGTGCTATTTTAACAGCTTTTATATGTCTGGTCATTTTTTCTTACACTGTGTCCTTGAAAGGTATAATTCATTTCCCTTGTTAATTTCAATGTGCTGTGTGGGTGATCAATATGCAGGAAGGAACAAGGTGCTCGGTGCCACGGACGACCCCCTGACCGCCCACTGGGCGTCATTTTTCTCCATTTAGTCACCGTGCTCCGACTGTGAGACCAGTTCTCTGGTACAAGAACATCCTGTACAATAGTAACCATGCTCCTACCTTCCAGCTAAGCACTTGTTATTCATATTGGGGTCAGGTGTGCTTACTCCTGTGCATTTGTCCGCACTCGCACTGGCTCCCTGGGCCCAGGTGCTGCTCTTTCTGTTGTCAGGTTTGATCAGTCACCTGCTGCCCAGGTAGGGCCTGTGGCCCCATAGTCAAACCCCTAAGGGCTCCTGCACCACACCCAGCTCCAGATGGCCTTCTGGCCCAGCTGTAGCACGTCCACCTGCTTGCATGTCTGGGGCTGGGCGTGCGGCGTGAGGTCCTGGAATAGAGAGTGGCAGTGATAATTCAGGACAGGAGCGCCTTTCCCTGTCCAGGGGAAACAGCCGTGGCAGCAGTCTGGCTGCAGACCAAGCTCTTTCAGATAGGCTGCCCAGCCACCAATCTCTCGGCGTGCCCATTCCTCCGAGCAGACACTCTGACATTTCCTCTAAACAGACTCGCTGGCCTCACACTGTCCCTTGCTGTCTTTCAAGTTTAATGTCAATAAAAGATCTTAATTGTCCCGTAATGGCCAAATGGAAAAAAAAACTGGGTCATTAACTCCAGCTGGTGAGGTCCAGAGCTTCCGAGGCCACAAGTCGAAACGACTTATTCTGTACTTTGCAGACAGCAAACGTTAATGGTACATTAAGCGTCTGTGAAACTCCAGGTGGGATGAAATTAGACAGATCTTTTAGACTGAGCTGAGATTTGAAGTGAATACAAAAAACAAAGAAAGGCAGCGGATATCAAACCTGATTCAGAATTTCCTCATGTATTGAGTGTCACGTCACTGAAGCATCTAAAATAGAAACTCAGACAGACTTCATCTGTCCTCTGATTCGTAGGGAGCCATGCTGTCCCAATCCATAGAACATCGATAGAGGGAAAAAGAAAGCTTTCCAGGGATAAAGTGTAATGACTCAGTCTCATCTGTCTGGCTTTGGACTGATGGTGGGTTTTGGCTTTCGCACAGATGATTCCAGTATGTTTCATTTAATCCCTTTTTGTTTTATCCTTCCAAGTGTAGATTTATTTGACTCCACAAGGGGCTTATATGTGCGCTAAATGCCAGGGCTTAGTAGAGAGACGACGTCGGCCTTTTGCCCATGAGTGTGCATGCCTGCAGAATACCTGGAGTGTGAATACAATGAAGAGCCCTGAGGAGAACAGGACCGGAGCTGGGATCGACTTTATGGAAACATTTGGTGATTAAGATGTATTTAAATAAATAAAAGCTCATTACCCATTGTATCACAAACTGTTTGCACCTCTGCTGGTGTCAGCCTCCATGTCAGCCTGAGACAGTAATCAAACACGGCGATTATCTCCAGCTTCAAGTGAGAGGCAGCCCTTCCCTCCCACCTCTTCCAGCCTAATAGAGATATTTGCTATTTCTCTAATCCTTCACTCGGCTACCGTGACCTTTGTAGCAGACGGATCCAATTTCATGTTTTTTTTCTGTTAATATATTCGCTCAAAAAGCGTATAAGTATTTACTATATTTGCTGAGATCACTTAATACAAGCTAAGCTGCAGTATTGTTTCCGTGTGGACGCTCCTCCAGCTCTGTAAAAGAGGTTGTCTCAGTCTGACTCCCTCTCTCATTCTCTCTGTTGCTCCTTCTCAACGCGGATTTCAGATTTTTTGTCCCTTTTTTTAATTGGTGCCTTGCCTTGTGGTGGTTTCATTCTCTTTTTCCTTGCCGTCGTTGTGCTGAAAGAGTTGGCAGAAGCGTGGCTGAACCCGAGGCTGTGAAACGGCTGGCCTGGTTCTGCAGTTCTCTGTTAAATATCACATCAGCCAGCATACGAGTTCTGTTTTTTTCACTTTCTCTCTTAATGTCAGATTTTGACTGACTAGACAACAAATGGAAGAGCTCCACCAGCCAGGCCATGGTCAGCAGCAGCGAGCAGCCCTTGCCATTGCTTGCTTATACATGTGCACTTCAAAAGTGTGGGGTCTCCCACTGTTTCGCTCCTGCTCTCATTGCTCTCTCTCTCCCGTCCTACTTTCTTCTCATCGCCCCATGGTGATGTGTCTTCCCCTCCTCTTCACTCCATGACTCCACCAGAACTTCTGCTCACTCCTGGCTGCGGCTTGAATTTAAATGGCCAGACAAGAAGTGTTAAGAATTCCGAGGCCATCCGTCGGGCAAGCTCATAACTGTAATTGGATGTTCTGCTCCTTTGTTGTGCCTTTTCTAATGAAAGCACTCTCACCAACAGTTTGGCATTCGCTACAGGACCATGGTCTTGGGACTAGACGTCTGAAGCACTTTCCTGGTCAATGTGCAGGTGACAATTCCTTCAGTAAAGGAAAAGCAAGCATGAATACAAAGCAGCCTAGTGTAGGGCCAACGAAACTCCACGTCCTCAGGGCAGAGACCGCTAAAGCCCTTTTTTTTTTTGTCATGACTGCTTAACTTGTGACTCCTTGAATTTGGCTGTATGGAGAGAAAAAATTACTCCATGCACGGCAGTCATTATTATACCTGTTGTGCATCAGCTCAACAGTCTCTCTTCCTATTGCTCAGGCTCCCATTTGCAATAATCCAGTTAATGCCAGCGGATCCCTTTTTTCTGTCTTCCTTTATTCCACATCAACTATTCTCTAGTCGTGACCTGGGGCCAGCGAAACACAAGATCCTGATCTCATAAGTCTTCTGTTTCAAGAGAGAATCAGTTAGAGCATGTTCATTTCAAAACAGTTGTGGTAAATCCCCAATGCTTCTAAAATAAGATGAGATGTTTGTTCTCCACATAATGGGAGGGATGACATGTTTGCTGTGAACCAACAGTACTTACTATTTACATCGATTTTATCCTTAATGAAGATACTTGCGTGCACATAGTTATATAATTATACATCTATGTTGGCAAACCTCCAGCATTTCCTTTGACATGGTAGTTAAAGATCAGATTGCAAGAGGGTGTTTGAGTTGTCTACAGCGATCTAGTCCTGCTAAAACCATTCTGAAAATGGATGGAAATGTGGATAAATATGAAGGATTCCTCATAGATCAGCTCTATTAACCTCATCTAACTCTGTATTAATCCCACTAAATCCCTCTGTTGGAGAGCCTGCTGCTATTGCAAGCATCGTAACAGAAAAAGAGCCTCTTTGATTTCTACTGTTTATTTTTTTTTTTTCAGTGCCGGATCCAAAAAGGATTATGGTTCCTGAAAAGCCTCTCTTTATGCTCATATCAAACGGCTGCATTAGACAGAGCATGAATGACGGTAAGATTAAGGATGAGAGATGCGAACAGGGCTGGCTGGGTAATGGATGCTTAGAGACCGGAGAGACGCTCTTAAGTGAGAGAGGTCGGGTCACTTCGGCAGGTATCGTATGTTTGCTTTCATATATTTTCAGGACGAGAAGAATCCTGCTCATGTGGGAAAACCGAAACTGACCTGCCATTCCAGCAAAATGATGATTGCGGGTGAAGTGGTCTGCGCAAGAAAACGACAGGTCTAGTTTTTGTGTGAACTAAAAAGGCAACAAATAGTTATTTTCCATTACAGGGAAAATATTATATATTTTTTGAACACCTTATGAACACAACACTTCATGAGTGACTTGCCTTTGCCTGTAGCCGTAGTGCTCAGCGTCTAGTGCGTGCTCGTAAAACCAGCAGACAAAAATGGAAGACCTTCAACTTATTTAGTGGGTGGGGGTCGACAGGTGAGGGGTGGTTCTATGCACATTTCCTCATTGAACCACATGATTCCTGACACCAAAATCTTTCAACTGACTCACAGAAAACAGATAGATGGTTTATTCGCACTTGAAGTGTTTATAGGACCAGAGACACAAATGGAAGTACAAAAGGATGCAAAAAGTGAGTTTTGTACAATATGTCCCCTTTAAGGTCCTATAGTATTCATTGTAGAATAGGCAGGTCTCAGTGGGTCAGGGCCCACAGTTAAACTTCAGTGCCTGCCTCAAAGTCCATATAAAGATTATATAGCAAAACATTTTGTGACAAAAAAATAGGAATAATGTATTTCTTGATCCTACCCAATGGTGATTTGGGAGAAGCGAGTGACTTTTGACCTTGACTTCACAAGGCTTCCAAAATAATATATTTCAGACTGTCTCACCTCTCACTTGCCTAATTATGGCTGTGGTCATATTAGGCATTTTTCTTCAGCTAGAAGTGTATGCTTTACTTTCAGTAAACCATATTTTTTTGTTTTGTTTTGGGTTTTTTTGTGCAATGTGATTGCAGCATTGGTATTGCTTGCAGTAGGCGTGTCATGCAATGTGCTGCTTTTGAATGAAATCTTCTTTCGAAAAGAATGCACAAAAACAAGAAAAATAGGTGAAATCACTTTAGAATCTTCTAAATTATGATGAAAAAATGTCAATGATTTTTTTCGGTGATTATTCATTTTTTTCTGGTTGCTATCAACCAGAACCCAAAACATTTTCATATTCCTCGCAAGAATGCCCACATCGTTTCCTTAGCAACGAAGCTACGTTTCTGATAAAGGATGTATCATCAGATCATCGAAAAACTGCATTTTGAAAAGGTGTTTAAAATGGGGTTTGAATTTCACTTTAATGCATCTATTCAACAGTCAGTGCCTTAATACGACGTGGTGTTTCGTCAAACATTATTCAGCATGAAGAGGAAGAAAGAAGAAGGCATGAAAAAGAAGCAGGGGTAAATGCAGGCCTAAATCCTTTGAGGGTGGAAAATAGGTTATAAGGGACCGTAAATAATTACAACAAACACTGGAGAAATAATATTCGACCCAGCATAAATAGCCCTGTCACAGTGGGTGTGGACAATTATTGATCTGAGGTCAATAAAGTTTTATGATTCTGATTCAAGCGTGTCTGTATCAGTGTGCATGTGTGTATCTGTGTGTATAACTATGTGTCTGTATCTGTGTGTGTGTGTTTGTATCTGTGTGGCTGTTTCTGTATTTTTGTGTCTCTCTGTGTTTTGATGGTGCCCTTGGGCTCAGCGTGAGGGCTTGACACTCCCTACCCTCTTTGCCCACCTGTCTGCCTTCCTGTCAATCATCCGCAAGCTGACAGCTGTCTGACGGGCTGGAACAGGCCAGTCGATCTGGGCAGGGCCCACTTGTGTCCCTCCCAGCCCCTCTCTCTCTGTATCTATCTCACTCTGTCTCTCTCTCTCTGTATCTCTCTTTATCTCTCTCTTTCTCTCTCTCTCTCTCTGTATCCCTCGCTTTCTCTCACTGTTTCTCTCTAGCTCACTCTCTCTCCCCTCTCTCTCTCTCCCTCTCTCTCTCTCTCTCTATATATATATATAGTTGTGTTCTGTATCTCTCTCTCTATCTCTCTCTCTCTCTCTCTCTCACTCTCGGTCTCTCTCTCTTCGTCTCTCTCTCTATCTCTCTTCATTTCCGTCAGTATGCATCAAAAGCAGGCTTCATTCTACTGCCTCTCCCAAATAAACACCATTCATGAAAATGCTGCAATGTTTCATATTTCATAAAAGCCCTCTGAGTCAGAGCGGCCCATACTAATGGAACAGGAATCACCTGCTGCGAGGCTGCCAAACCTGTTCCAAGCTCCTTAAGGACATGAGGCTTGAATCAGAACCGGGAGCCACTGCACTGCGAGGAAGAGATTGCCGGCAGCTGCAGGTGTGCTCTCCTCACACAGCCCAGTTCGATTTGTGCTCAGTTTGTTTCTGTTTTTAAAGTGTCATTGGAGTGGGTGCCAAATGACTTACAATAATCATTAATAGTGCTTTGCAGGGTTGGCAGAAAGCTCTTCTAGAATGGATTAAAACCCAATCATATGTTGAACATGCATCTTTCCATTCTCCATGCCTGTGCAAAAATAGAGGCCAGTGCGCATAGTTGGCTCTTTAATATAGCTGTGACTTTTCTGCAGCTAGATGGAAATTCTGTACTGCATGAGTGGAGTGTCGAGCAGATTTGCTCAAATTCATTGTCACAATACTTTCAGGAAATATAAAATGAAGTAGGGCTGTCAGAATATCACAGCTATGAAAAGTGAAGTATCGCAATATTGATACTTATTTCTGAACACAATTTTTTTTTAATGGATCTGAATGGGTTTTGGTCTGGGAAAAAAATGGTGGCTCTTTTTTCGACTTTAAAACTGTTCTTCACAATATGTAGAAAATGTAAAGAATTAACGTTTTTTTCCTTTAGAAAAGCAAGCTCAAATTCTCTGTGGCATTGTGCAAAACCCCATTTAAGGAACCTTCAAATAAAGAAATGCTTTTTTAATATAGAGAAATGTAAGTGTTGGCCTGAATATTTGTAGTGCAACAGTGCATGTTAAGAAATGTCTTGTGCTCTATGCTTAATGAACTCCCATGTTTTAAGTGTCCGCATCAACCAGACAGAATCCATATTTCAGTAATGTAAATGTATTATTCATATTTATGTGTTTTTCTTTCCAAACAATTAAATGACCTGTGAACTTTGTCCATACATCTATAGATGCCTATTTGTTGAGCATATCCTTTGAAATCAACAGTTTTTATAGTGGCTTTGTGCCTTTACTTGTCTGGGAAGACGTTATATTAAATGGGAGATTTCTCCACAGTGGGTTTTAATGCTTGGCATTGAGCTTGGTGGCTTGCGAGGCTGCTCCAGATCATCCTATTCATTTACCTGTGGTTTTCCATTGTGGCCAAGAAAGCAACTGAAAGTCAGTGTCAGCAACCAGTGCCCTGTTTGGTCATTAGCAGGGGTATCTGTATACTTTTGGACATGTAGTGTACTCTGGTGTTAAGCTTTTTGTTGTCAGTGTAGCTTACAGAACCAGCATTAGCATAGTGTGGTTGATATATTGAGCGACTCCATGTGAGCAGACTGAAACTCAGAGGCCGTCCCAGCGGGTTTGTGTCCTGGTTCCCACAGAGCAGTCGTTCGGTGACATGCAGGGCTCAGCAGAAGTTTATGACTTTGATAAACATCTTTATAAACACTGGCCCTGTCTCTCCCCTCAGAGATTGCACTGCTTCAGAGCTGCCCTGCTGTCCAGACGGCCGGGCCCAGACAAGCCTGCCATCACTCATGAGGAGAAAAAGAATAACATAGGTATGCAGCGTAGTTGCCAGTGCCATTGCACATTCAGCCATTTGTCCTCCAAATCTGATGAGGCTCAAAGCAGTATTTATCGTGCCAACCGCTTCTGCTTCTCTCCCTGATATTTATAGCGCCAACTTAGACCGAGCTGGAATGAAACCATTACGTTTGCTTCTGACTCTTAGAGACTGTAGTGAAGAGGGAGTGCAGTAATTGAAAGGGCAGACGGGGACAGTAGCGCAGATGTCATGGGCTTTTTGGCCGAGACAGCTTCTGTTAATGGTGGGGCTCCCCTGCCTCGCCTCCGAATGCAAAAGGACGTTCTCTAAAGAGCCCCATCAGCCAGTCTGCAGGCATTCCGCGCCATTCCCTCTCACTGCACTCCATAAATCCACGTCAAATCAAAAATCCATCTGATTCCCCCAAAAACAAACAAGCCATTTGATTTCCCTGCGGTCGGCCACTCCAGTGCGCCACATGGAGCTAAATACAGCGTGTCGCTTAATGCAGTTTAGCCCTGCTTCCAACCCCCCAGCGCCGCAACCGAGCGACCACCAGCCACTTGGAGGAAGAAGAAAAAAATCCAGCCTGTATCTGGTCCAGTTTATATCCGGTCCCGTTTAGTGATTTCCATTATAGATAGCAGCACATAAGGATATTCTGTGTGTTTCGGTCACTATGCTTGACCCTCACAATGGGGATGTATTGATTTTTTTTTTCTGAGGCCTGGAGAGAGGGAGGGAAGGAATGGAAAAATAAAATGTCAAAGTTGGAACAGGGGATTTGAAGCTTCCCCTCTTAATCCTCCTGCTCGTGTGGTAATAATGGTGTGGGTTTTGATGATGACAGAGATGGATGAATGTGAGTGTGTGGGTGTTTGTGTGTGAGTGGGTGCATATGTGAGTAAGTGTGTATCAGTTCTGTGGGACAGGCCTCAGCCCCAGGTGCAGAATTCTCTCACATGGTGGTTTATTTATTTAGAAATGGTCCCTTGTGCCTGGGTCCAGTCATGGACCTCCTGTTCAGCAGTTTAGACCCACACATTTATGTTGAAGTTAAATGATGGTATAACTTCAACACGAGATATATCTGTGATGTAATGTCCATGTCTATATCTATGCCTGTGACTTTGTATTGTTTGTAATGTCAATGTCAAATAATAAAATAAAAAAAAAGTTATATGATGGTTCCAGGCCAGACTTACTGAATGAGGCATAATAAAATACAATCAATCAGAACAGAGATCATTTACATAACAGTCTTAAAGACACAGTAACTGAAACCACCTGTTGCAATCTAATGGACATAAAGATTTTGAAAAGTGATTATAAATGAAAATGTGTTTTTTGGTACATATACACAAATAAATGTCATGTGTGGACATGAAATCTTTTAAACTAATACCTCTCAAGTTTGTTTTGGTGGATGTTAAAATGATGTAAGGATGTATAGTATGTCTAAAACTGCACAGATTAGTTTGTTAGACTGTCTTTGAATAGGAAATCAGACGACAGCTTCTTTATAAACCTGATGATCGGTTATTTACCTCTGTAGTTTACTGAAACAAAAAAATCCCACTAGTAGAAGGTGATAAACATAGCAGGATTGAACTCTTACCATAAGTTTTACATTTAGGGTGCTATATGCAGCTTATTTTCATTCAAGAGAATTTTATTAGGAAGCCTGTAAACCAGCAACAGAAATGTTCTGCATTAAGTAATTTTATATTACACCTGCCGAATGAATTCTGAATTTGTTAATTTTGTTACATATTGGAATGTTACAGAGTGCCTTTAGGAATGACTTCTCACTACATACAGTGATATTAGTCTGCTTAACTCTCTTCTAAACTGACCTATTCTTACTACTCCCACAAATTTTATTATCGGTCAGACAGGAGGTGATTTAAAAATTATAAAAATAAAAAATTACCTGCATTTAGAAAAGTCACAATGTAGTTTCTATATGTATAATCAAGCTAACATATCACTGCAGTTTTCACTGTAATTTTCATGGAACATTTTTTTGGACGGTTGTGGCTGAAGACAGCGGGCGCTGCTTCTCCAGTTAATACAACAACAGCTTCACTTATTAGTTTACTAGTGATGGAAAGTTTGGCTTATTTCAGAGAGCCGTTTCTTCTGGCACCCGGTGCAACAGGTGTTGTGCCAAAAAGTGAACGTCTGCCAGAACTTGATAACGTCCGCGGGAGCGCGCTCAGCTTCTTAAAGCTGTAGCGCCCAGATTAACTTGCTTGATATCATTTAGGAGGGATTTATTTGACACATTATACTGCTAACAGACCCTTATAACTGCTAAAATATCTTGAAAAGGAACATTAAAAATGATATGTGGTTTTCAAG
>JBBKCR010000001.1:17122095-17147000 GCA_037577295.1 Ladigesia roloffi
GATAGATAGATAGATAGATAGATAGACAGACAGACAGACAGACAGACAGACAGACAGACAGACAGACAGACAGACAGGCAGACAGACAGATTACAATTTACTAAGTAAAATGAAACATTTTAAAAGTAAAATGAAAGGTGTCAAATGTCTAAAAATAAAACAAAAATAGGTTAAGTTATAAAGTGTTCATAGCTGTTTTGAAAAGTGTTTGTAGTTCCTTACATACCTAAGCTAACACTACATGCTGTGAAGTTGAATAGACCACATCACTCTGTACAAGATTTGGGATTTAACTATAGTGTATATTTATGTTTGAAAATAGATTGAGAATATACATTTAGTCAAAACATACACATTATATAAAAATTAAATCTGAGAGGTAAATGTTTTCATTTGCACTGTAGTGTCTGTATCCCATCCAAGGCACATAACTTGGTCCGATTGTTTATTTAATGATAGGGGAAACACTGACCACTGATAAAGAACATCGACATTTGGTAAAGATTCTTCAAACTTAACTCATCAATTTTGTCATCCAGCAAAGATTCTTTAGGGAATTGCTCTATACAATTAAAGATTGCAACACTCCATACCTCACCAGGTCATATGCATTAAATGGTCCATCCTATGTGGTGCTATTAAATACTGATTCAGAAACCAGAGACAATTTCATCTATGTCTCTCAGTGCTGCTGTAGTGATACTGTAAACACTGTAAGACGTGCTGGTGAAGCTCATTTAAATGTCTTTGATTAGTTCTGAGGGTTGAGTGATATGCTGGGCTCCTTTTTCCCGCAGCCTCCCTAGAGACAAACTTCTGTGAGCAAAAGCCCTTTCTGTAGTTAGTCAGAATGGCTTTTATGGCAATTCTTGACACTGGACCTCCCACGTAAATTGCCCATATCCACCCATTTAGCTCTCAACGAAGAATATTCCCACAAGGCCCCTCTCATTCACACCACCCAAGAGTGCTCCATTCATTATGGCTCTATTGGTCCTCTGTTACTTTCAAATTAATTTCCATTTTTCCCACTTTTGTGCCTCTCAAACAGCTGAGTTCTCCGCGGTCACGGGCTTAAAAGAGGTGCCGTTGCCTGCTTCTCCATCAATAAGCCGGAGAAATCAATCACTTGAGAGGGTCCAGCCAATGACGCCAATAATTAAAGCACTTGATGGAGCAGAAGTGCGAAATGAAGAGTGTAAGAATGCACCCAAACATACTGCATTAATCTCAAGCCCACTGACATTTTGCTTTGTCACGTCCTCACCCCCATTTGCCTACAAATTGGATTCGCTACTGCTTCGAGATGAGATAGCAGAGGCGAAGGTTTTTCGAAGGGTTTCAGGTTAACGTTTGAATTGGCAAGAGGCAATAAACATACATTGATCCTTTATTAAGCTCCCTGGCATCTCTTAGTTGAGAGAAGTCACATGGTCTGGGTATGGCCGACCCGATGCAAACTCTCTGACTCTCTTCTGGGAAATTCCCTCCATCTTGCAGGAGGGGATTGAGCAGGAAGTGATGCGGACATGCGGACGATACTTCCATGTGAGATATTGCATGTGACAGTGCAATTTCCATCTCAAGTGGACCGCCTGCCCGGCCCACCATTTAATTTTCACTTATGATTGAAAAAGATTTTCCAGTCCGCGTGGAAAGCCGTAGCTCCAGGATCAGTTCACTAAATCTTGCACCTTCCTCGAGTCGTCAGCGAAGACACGTCGCAGCCCATATGATCCTGCCATTACTCGCTGATGCGGAAGAGAATACCTTGTCAGTGAATGCACTGTAGCTTTCGCGTCGTCCTGGTGTCCACTGTGACATTTGTCAGTGGCTATTCAGTGGCACTAAAACAAGGTTGCCACACGCCAGCACACTGAATGACAGTCGGTTAAAAAAAGGCTCAGAAGCAAACAAGAGGCCGCATCTGGCTGCAGAGCGATGTGCCAGACACCTCACCTTTACTGCGGGCAAATGAAAAGGGCTTCCACTGAGCACCATGCGAGAACAAAAAAAGGAGAAGAAGAAAAAGGGGGAAAAAAAACGACACGACAGCATCTCATTATCCACTAAATACCAGCAGATTAATTACAATGACAATGACAGATGGCTCATTACTGGATCATCCAGAGAGGGTTCTAGGGGGGAAAATACAGGTACAGAACAGTTTCCATAGTGCCAGTATGGCATGAAGCCATTAAAATGTATCATTCGACATGGTTCTGTGCCTCTGAAGGTTTTTAATGGTTGCAGCGAGAGCCATTTATATGTTCCTCATTGTAAAATCCTTGGTGAAGTGCAAATCCAGAGTCAAGTGAATTAATGTTGTAGGCATGAATCACCGTTTCAGGCATGCTGATTTGATACACCGGCGATATCATGAGGTAAATGCCAATGCAGCATTTGATCCAATCCCACTGGGATAAACCACATATGTTGTTTCAGATCTATCAAAGCTTAAAACAGGTCAAATTTTACGGTTAAAATTGACATACTGAAGTCTCAAGGGAAAGGGAGTTCTATATGTTATATCTAGAATGTGTATTAATACATCAAGAACATCTTTCCTGTGTTTTATTGGATCAACACTCTGAAGGTATTTTCTGATCTGTATAGCTAAAACTGAACTGAAAAAGAAACTATAATATTTTTTCCCGCAATCAGCAGAATGTTAAATTAATGTTAAATGCACTAATAGTGATATTTTATTACTGTTGCCTTAGTTCTATTGTCACTTTGTTAGCTTATTTGATATTGTATTTCGCAATATTCTATTGTTCTGTTCTTTTGAACCCTTAGTTACTCCTATTCTCTTTTTGCATTGAGCATGTATACGACAAAATAATTTCCCTCGGGTTAAATAAAGCTCTTTCTTATCTTATCTTAATATATGGTCTCTGAAGGATCTTGGCATTTTAATTCAAAGTAAGACACAAATTTTATGGTGTTAAATACAAATATGCTAAAAATAAATGTTAATTAAATACAAATAAAGTGCTAATTCAAATCTTCCATTTCTCAGGACATTTCAAATACACTCACTGTTCATGTCTTGTCAAATGTGCACAACATCTTGTCAGTTGTTTCAAAACCGAATTCTTGCTTAATGTGAAAGTAATACTTTTTTGTAGCAGTTGCAGTAAAACTGAAAAGTATAAAAAACAACAAAATCTTCTCAGTTATAATGGATCATACACTTGTATGCTTCAAAGGCACCCCTGTGGCATATTTCACTAGTGCGGGTACTTGAAAACAGCAGAATCCCACAGTGTGGTCCAAATGGCATAAATGAAGTCTACATCTGGCAGTTTGAAGAAAGAAGCCTCACAGTAGCAATCCAAGCTGAGGAACTAAAACTACTTCTTCAAAGGACCTTTAAAAACAGATATCACAGAAGGGATCAAGCAGTAAACACTTTGTTCCCAGCATTCTTTGCGGTTTTATTTGCGGTTAAGCAATCTCCTCCGGGACAAATAAAGTGATTCTGATTCTGAATCTTATTACTCTTAAATCTACAGTTTAATGCACAATAATTTAATAAGTCTTTTAATTTTTGTCAAGATTTTGATCTTTGCAATAGGCTACAATATGCGAATGAGCTGCCAATGAATGACAGTGTTGACTAGTGACAGAGTGACTAATAACACCTCTGAGCAAATGTTCCTGGGTGTATTTATGAGTCAAGGTATGTAAGTGTCCATTTGTCAGGCGTGAACACACTACAGCATGACGCAGTGCAGAATTGTTCTCTGCGTTTAACCCATTTGCCAAATGAAACAGTGGGCAGCCACCGGCGCGGTACTCTGGGAGCAGTGTGTGCGGTAATCTGGGAGCAGTGTGTGCGGTACTCTGGGAGCAGTGTGTGCAGTACCAGGGGAGCAGTGTATTTGGTATTTGGCAGAGCAGTGTGTACGGTACTCAGGAAGCAGGGTGTGCAGTGCTCGTGAAGCCTTGTGTGCGGTACCCGGGGAGCAGTGTGTGCACTTAATCAGCCCTGGTGCCTAATTATAAAAGACAGAGGTATAATCTCTGACGTTAACGGTTCTGCTGTCGGTACTGGAGAAGTTAAAAAAACACGCGATGGATAATGGACACACAACATGAGAGAACTTGCACGCATACACACACACACAAAACACGAGAGAGCTTGCTCGCACACACACACACAACCTGAGAGCTCCCGCTAATGGAGCGATGATGGTAGAAAGAGCCAAACGATCCAAAATATTGTTACACTTAATTTGAAGTGAGTCCAACTGTTTTAGATTAGGGTTAGGTTTAGCGCTAAAGAGTTGTTATTCTGTTCTCAATTTGTTTTAGTTTTTTAAGTTTATAACTTTATAAGAGTACCGTTAAAGTACCGAATCGATAAGTGGTAGAAGTAGTAATACCGTTAAAACCTTAACGATACCCATCCCTGGTGGTACCCAGGAAGCAGTGTGTGTGTGGTACCTGGGAAGCAATGCATGTATGGTACCTGGGAAGCAGTGTGTGTGTGGTACCTGGGAAGCAGTGCATGTATGGTACCTGGAAAGCAGTGTGTGTGGACGGTCCCTTGCTCAAGAGTGCCTCAGTGGTTCCACTAACAGTCCTGGGATTCTAATCCACAAACGTCCGAACACAGGGTCAAGTCCCTAACCCCTCAGTCACAAGGTGCCCTGATGTTTATATGATAGAAAGTCCATTTTGGGGGGAAATATTTAACTATCTAAGTCACCGATTCCCCATAAGGGCCTGAAACAGTCCTCCACTAACTTCAGCATGAACAGCTGGGACTAATGTATGGGAGATGTGTGTTTTGGTTTTGTGAATCTGATCTGAAAATGGGATTTTGCAGCTTTGTTTCCCATATGGATGGTATGGATAGAGAATTGAGGACTCATTGTATTTTGAAACTTTTCTTTATTTTATTTTGAAATAATTTTTGCATTCTATTCACATTTTTGATATTAGAAAAGTGATGCTCTTTCATATAAGTGTCACAATTTCTGTATGGATCAGTAATGTAATATTTAGTCCATGTCATGCAGGTCTATTACTTGAATTGACATATACATTCATGTTTCCTCTCAAAATGGGAAAACTGCATGAACTGAATTTGATTAATTCCAAATAATATTGATTCTTTGTATTGCATGTTGATATGAAGTTATACCACACTCAACTAGGCTGGGCTAAGCAAGTGCCATTGCTATATGCACACGTAGACAAAATTGTTGGTACCCCTGATATTTTTCCAGAAAATCTATTATTTCTCACAGAATAGAGTTGCATGTTTTGCCATCCAAATGTTTATTCACTTTGTGTGTTTTGGAACAAAACAAAAACAGGAGGGAAAAAAGCAAATTTGAAAAAAACATCACACAAAACTCCAAAAATGGGCACGCCTTCAAAATTGTGGATAAATACGATTGTTTCAAGCATGTGATGCTCCTATAAATTCACCTGGGGCAAGTAACAGGTGTGGGCAATATAAATATCACACTTGAAATCAGATAAAAAGAAACGAAGCTCACTTAGTCTTTTCATTGTGTGTCTGTGTGTGCCACACTAAGCATGGACAACAGAAAGAGGAAAAGAGAACTGTGTGAAGACCTGACAACCAAAATTGTGGACAAAATATTATCAATGTCAAGGTTACAAGTCCATCTCTAGAGATCTAGATGTGCCATTGTCCACAGTGAGCAACATTATGAAGAATTTTGCAACCCATGGCACTGCATCTAATCTCCCTGGACGTGGATGGAAGAGAAAAATTGATGAAAGCTTGCAATGCAGGATAGTCCGGGTGGTGGTTAAGCAGCCACAAACAAGTTCCAAAGAAATTCAGTCTGTCCTGCAGGCTCAGGGAGCATCAGTGTCCACGTGATCTGTTGACGTAAAAAAAAAAAAAAACGCAATGGCAGGAGACCCAGGAGGACCCTACTGCTGAAACAGAGAGATACAAAAACTAGGCTACAGTTCGGGCAAAATATTTTGGAGTAAGTCAAAATGCTTCTGGGAAAATGTCTTGTGGACAGATGAGACCCAGATAGAGCTTTTCGGTAAAGCACATCAGTCTACTTGAATGAGGCCTACATAGAAATTTACACAGTACCTACAATCAGTCCTGTTGAAGGTGCAATGAGGTTTTGGCATTTTTTTGCTGCCTCTGGCAGTGGGTGTCATGAAATCTGAGGATTTCCAAAGGATTTTGGGTCACATTGTAGGGCCCAGTGTCAGAGAGCTGGGTTTGCCTCTGAGATATTAGGTCTTCCAGCAGGACAATGACCCCAACAGACCACAACAAGCTCCAGAAATGGATGATACAAAGTGCTGGAGATTTCTGAAGTGACCAGCAATTAGAACAGATCTAAATCTCATTGAACACCTGTGGAGAGAAAATTGCTGTTGGGAAATGGCGCCCTTCCAACATGAGAGACCTGAAGCAGTTTGTAAAGGAAGAGTAGTTCAAAATTCCAGGTGAGAGGTGTAAGAAGCTTATTGATGGTTATAGGAAGAGACTGATTTCAGTTAATTATTTTCCAAAGGTTGTGCAACCAAATATTACTGTAAGCCAATAATTTTGTCCGGCCCATTTTTGGAGATTTGTGTTATATTATGTCAAATTAGCTTTTTTCCCTACTGTTTTTGTTTTATTCCAATACACACAATGGGGATAAACATGTGGATAGCCAAATGTGATAATGCAATACTTTTCTGTGAGAAATATTTGATTTTAGAGCAAATGTTATATGACTATAACAACTCATGGACATTATATTTTTACACATTTCAGTATCTTTAGTGGACTGACTTATCACTCTCTTCTTTTTCCCCACTTTGCAGCTCCAGCAAGTGAAGGTTAAAATTAACGTAAAACCCTTCACTGATTAAGAAGCAATAAAATTATGATAATAAAATTAAAGCAATGAAATTGATCATTCGTCACTTCCCCAGTCACGGTGACAATCTTGCTAAAGAGTTTTCCTGTTTTGTGGCCTGGAATGGCGAACAGTAGGTGTGATTCATGTTTAGCTTTAGGTGAAAAATTTAAACTCTTACAAATACAGGACTGGAAAGGTCAGCTCACGTCTGCGTTGACATTTTTATGGCATGCGGAGCAATTTTTCAATATCAATTTACCTGGCTGTCATGCTTTAATATCCTCAGCGGTCCCTCTTGCACGTGTGTCGGCCTGTCACTGCGGTCCACTCCGCTGCACCACCCATTGATTTTGTCGCACATTCTCCTTGATAGGAGACACACGTCTGTGTGAATCATGAGAACAGGAAGTACTGCTGAACACAGGCTTGTGTGATGTATGTCATTAGCATTGGCGGGTCATTCGCAGAAGAGATCCTCTAAATTTGTGCTATGATGCCTTTTAATACCAGCACTGAGCCTTTAAGCCATGAAACAAAGGAGAAGCACCCCTTTTCAATGCCTTCCCCACTCCTATATATACCACTCACTCATGCAAGGCATGTCAGGGGCTTCCTTGTGTACTGAGTAGAAACTCAAAGAGCAACCTTTGACCGGAAGCCCATCTCTCCATTCCATCTTTCTCACGGATGAACGTGCGCCACTCGGAGCGCTGCTTCTCCTCCAGCAAACAAAACTGTAATTCAAAATATGACAGATGACAGGCTAAGGGCAAGCAATGGCTCCATCTGGTCAGGAGAAAGGAGGGCCGGCGTCATCGTGACCAACGTGATGGTGGGCAGCCGAGGACTGAGCTTGGGGGTGATTCAGTATCGCACGTTCGGCCTCGTCAACAATGTGGCATTTGGTCTGAACTCTATGGTCGTGACAGGCAAGACTTTCACCAGGAATCGAAAGAAAAAAAAAGCTCCATGCAGATAGAAAGGTCAAGAAATATCTATATTTATAAAAGCGATAGCTGCTGGTGGTCTGAACAGAATCGGGTATAAAAGAATATTCTAGCCTTGACTTAGTGCATAACGTGAAGTACTGACTGCCTATGGTATTTTTGGTGGACCCCAACATCCTTTGTGAAAAGTCCATTCCTTTCACTTTGGATTTTGTTGACTTTTTCGCCTCAGAGGGTGGTGCTTTTAGTTGCCATGGAAAAAATATTGGTTTAAAAACTGAATTACTGGTGCGGCGGTGCGGCTCGGCTCCACAGGGGACTAGGCCATTCGCAGGATGTCCAGACACAGCCAATTCGTCACGATCAGACTCGTAGTTGGCTGATTGTGCTCTCATCATAGGCAATCTAAGGTTAATTGGAAGTGCCATGTTCACTGAGAGTGGTCCCTTTTGTCTTAGGGGATGCAGGGCAGTTTTTTCATGATGATCTGTTCCTTGTCGTCTGCAAGCTGTCAGAAATGAAAAATAAATACTCAGAATTGCGTGATCAGAGATTAGAGCCGCTTGGTAGTCTGCAAAAGAACAAATATTTGAAGACGACTCTCCCACCTGCTCCTCTGCCTTCGACTTTGTATCCATGTCCATCTGCTGTTGAGGAAAGAGATAGTTGGCAAATGAGTCTGTGTAATGAAAGTCGCTATTGGCTTTGATCAATTCTAACGATAGAAGCATAAACTGTATTTATTAAATGTGCCCCTTCTGACGCAGGAACCGGTTCAACACGGACTGCAGGATGGTTTGAGATTGATTTGGACTTTTCTGCTAGACGCCATTTCATGCTGCTCCCCCCATAGCTCTGATTCTCAATGAACCATCCAGTTAATGCGTTAATATAATCAGGACTAATCCTTCATGATGGGGCCAAAGATTAAACTCTCATTAGTCGGTCACTGTTGGTTGAACCCCTGCCATTATCAAATATGGCTGGAAGCATGGCCTGACCTTAAAGGAGGAGCAGCATGGGCGTAATTTGTTGGACATCCTGTCCTGACCAGAACCACAAGTCTGGCTTCTTTGTGCTGTTTTGCCAGCAGTCACATTCCGTTCATCTGCTGTGGAGCCAACAGTTACACAAGCTTTGATTTCACACTATTAAGGGCTGCACACCTAGAGAGTGCAGGGCTCTTCCTGACCAGCCTCACTCTGTGATTTTTTCTCCTACTCTCTGGAGAGGAGCTCTTTGGGTGGCTTTCCAAAGTCAGACATGGTTTTGACTTCCAAACTAACACTATGTGCTTTGTTTTCGTGTCTGGCTTTTGGAACATCTTTCAATTTCTGCTCTCTTATGATCGTGTCTGCCTCGTACCCACAGTGACTTGGGAAGAAATTTGCAAGATCTTTAGACACCTAAAAGAAAACGAGCCGAGCTCTCTGTGATGCAGACAGATCTCTCTGAATGGGTTTCAAGCAGTTCTCAAATGTATTCATACTATTCAATTATCATGAGAGATTCCGCAGCGAGCTAAGAGGCTGTTTCGGTGGTTTTTGACCTTATTTTGTCCTTCAGATCTTCCATCATTTGATGGGTTCTTGTAAGATTTCCCATTATCACTGGATTCAGTGCAGACTGCAGACATTGTACACGCACAGCATTTAGATGGCTGCATAATTCAATTCTGCACAAGCCTACAATTAATAGCAGCAGTAAAATCTAAGATTATAATGTCAGCGTGTGTTCCTGTCTCCATTTGAATTATTCAGCTGATGGGATTTCATTCTTAATTTGATGGGCTTTTCTCAGGCCCATATTATTTAACATTTTGGAGTTTAACAATTCTATTGTGGCTAATATGAACACTTATGACTAATACCACTTTTAAGGAGCTAAAACATTTAATAAGCAAGGAAATCAATATCTTTTTCATTAGGTCACAAAGTAAGTGTACTCCAAACACTGCATGACTGACTGATTAATGACCGTCATTTATGTGCGGTGAATTGTTAAATCTCACAGCCAGCTATCATGGTATAAAAACAGTAGACGTTCATGATAATGCAGAATTTCAGTGAATTTCCTCTGCTGTTCATTTTAGTGTGGTGAATATTGAGCTTCCCAGCAACCTTAGTGGCTTTGTAGGTAATCATCTTTTTCATTTATTTCATTTTCAATATTGGCCAATGTTATCAGCCATCCGACACATACTGGCCATTCCTTAACCTGAGAAACTCATTAATAGCGCAGATCAATGTGCTGTCTAACACATTTTCTCCTGCCCCTTCTTTACTTTCAACATTTTTGCTGCTGCTGGAAATATGTTTGTGTGTGTGTGTTGAGAGACTGTCATTATTCTGTGCTCGCTCACAGCTCTCTGAGAATGGGCCTCTGTTCTGCTGCATGTGATGCTACCTTTGATCTCTCTTCCCCACAATCAGTATTTTCTCCTCCACCTCATCTTGGCTCCACTCACTCTGTTCTGCAATCAGTCTTGTTTTAGCCATCCCTTGGGAACCCAGGAGAAAGACCAAATAAGGAGGTGTGTAAATAGGATAAAGTGGGATTATGGTCATTTTGGAGGAGTGTGCTTTGTTTGCTTGGTGAGACTGGTATTTATTGTGTGTGCGCGCTCTTGGGTGCATTTGTGTGTGAACTGAGGAAGGAAGATGCGATTGTCATACCACAGGAGTGGGAGAAACTGGAGGGAGAGTGAGAGATGGAGAGATGGAGAGTGAGAAATGGAGAGATGGAGAGTGAGATATAGAGAGGGAGAAAAAAGGAAGAGGGAATAGAGGAAGGGAGAGGGGAGAGAGAGGGGGAGAGGGAGAGTGATGCAGAAAGAAAGATTCAAGGGAGAGAGAGAGGAGGGTGGGAGAGAGGAAGAGAGAGAGTGAAGGGAGAGGGAGAGTGATGCAAAAAGAGATTAAAGGGAGAGAGAGAGAGGAGGAAGGGAGAGAGAGAAAGAGAGAGATTGAAGGAGGGAGGGAGAGATAGGGAGGAAGAGAGGGAGAGAGGGAGAGAGAAAGAGATGGGTGAGGAGAGGTCGTTAGTTCTAGCTGCATTGTCAGCTCTGTAGACTGATCGCCCCGAGGGAACTCACTCACCTGCTCCTAAATCAACTTGTCACCTTCATTTTACATTAATTTCCATTTGTTTAGATTCATCATCATCAATTATGCTGGTTATATTCTGGCCGACACGATCATCTGTTAATTTTCATTTCTGATGAAACATTGTCCAAATAAAAGTTGGCAAGTTTTCAGCAGTTCTACATATAGTTTGAGGCCCGTGGCTCTATTGACAATGCCCTGCACCTGCTGCAATTGCAAATAAGATCAGATTAAAACATGTCTGAAAATTTTGAAGTGTTATGACCAATTCTAATTTTTAGGGACCAGAAAACTCTAATAGTAATATTACACTCTACAATTTAAAATGGTTAACAAGCTGTAGTTAAACATTTTACTTCTCAGAATTCAGTGTGCATTTTGTTGAAACCCAAACATCAGAAACCCTCAAAGACTTAAATAAATGTCATGAGGAGGCAGAGGTTGCTTTCTGTTAAATTGCTGTTCTTGTTATCCCCAGAAGTTAACTGATGTGCTCATTATTTATTTTTATTATTAAATTTTTAATGCATACTTTTATGTCCTTGTCATGGAATTTTTTTATTTCCTAGCATTTGTGTAAAGGTTCCTCCCATAAATTCCTCATGGAAACCGAAGGTGGGGAGCAGCAAAAACTGAATTTAATTTTAGTAATTTAGTACGTGATCTCGCGAGATCAGATTTGTCACACGAGATGCGTCTGGTCTTGCGAGACCCAAATTAAGTCCTCATCCCGTTTAAGATTTCAGAAAATAGCAGTGTAAATGAGCCTGTGATTGTTACTGAGCCAGTCAAAGGACATTAAGAGTGGCATTAATCCGCAGAACAAGCACTAATCCACATCAAACTTCATAGTTAGATAGGGCTCGGTGAGACCTTTGCAAATACCCCTCGTTTGCCATAATACCCCCGGAGTTAAAAGATGCTAAAATAGCGGTGTCCCATGACTTTTGACCACCACGGACCTTACGAGCGGCAAAACTCCGACGTGCACGCAGACACTTCCAACTGCAAGTTTTAAATCAATTTAAAATTAAAACAGCCAAATTCAAATGTGATATCTCGGGTAGATAGATAGAGGTCTCTGTGTCCTGAAGCTTGCAGCAAGCCACCAAGGACAGGGCCCACACAAAATTTTTGTTTTATTAAATAAGCCACTTAATCTACAGTATGTGGCTAGTTTCCATCACTCTAAGTTTTTGTTTGAACCAGCTGCTGCTGCAGTCTTCTTTCTCCACCTTCAATTAAATAACAGTTATTTCAAAATTATTTATAGGTCCAAGTCTGCTTAATTGAGCGCATGAGCAAAGGTTATTGTTTTTGGTCAGTTTAGGATTGTTGTGCATGTGATTGTTTGATGTGATGTGATACATCTTGGATTTGTTTGGAATGTGAGAGAATACTTATAATACTTTTAAATCCCAGGTCTCATGAAATGTTTTTTTTTCCCTCATTGCTCGACTACTAAACTGAAAAGAGTAGATTACACACACACACACATTACAAGGCTAGGCTGTTGTAATGAATTTTATCATGTTCCACAAACCTGGCTCGCCAGCATCTCTGCACAAAGCCTACTCACTTGAGGTTTTCAAACATAGTATTCATAGAAAAAAAATGTCTAAAAATCTCGTCTCGTCTCGTTCTCGTGAACTCAGTCTTGTGTCTCATCTCATCTCGTCTCGTCTTGTGACATCAAAATACTGCTCTTACAAACTGCTTATTAATTCTGCAGGAGTTTAGCCTTATCCATTCATGCTGGTTATCAGGGTTTTTATAAACTATTTACTTTCATTTGCTTACTCATGTAACTTGTCCTGGCAGCCCTTATATTTGTAAACATAAATGGCATTTGAAGGAATTGCCTCTTAGGGAGGTGCCCAAACATAAATAACCAGCATAAGAATGTGGGGCCATGGTGGACGAGGTCCAGGCTTCGCAAAAACAAAAAAAAATGCAGAGGTGATCTGCAGTCTCCACATTATTGGGCTTTCATGGCCATGTCCATTGACAACAATTTTATAGGTTCAAGGTTCATTATTTGTAATCAGCAGCTGTGTACATGTACGAAGTCAGATGAACAACATGTCTCCATGGACCACGGTGCCACATATAGCCACATACAACTTTATTATAGAACTTGTCAAGACTATTACCTGTAACCTAGCTTGTTAATTAATAGGCTATGACAGCTAATTATATGTTGCACAAATTTGTTACTGTAAATCTTTACTTTAGTATTTATAAAGATGGGCAAGGAATTAGTGCATAATAAGTGAACCGTTTTCTTTATGTCAGAGATTCATTACATTAGAAGTCAAGCCATTAAATACCCATAATTTATCTGTGGACATCTTGCTCATACTGGTGCTTATACTGACAGGACCTCAGTGCTGGAAGTTTCTGTTAGTCCTCATGTGCAGTGAAGCTTTTTCTTAATTGATTGTGAGAAGACCTGATGTAATGGGAATAAATGGACAGCATTTGTATGTACAGTAGAATAAAAAAGAATCATGTATTGGTTCATTGACCTGTGCAACTCTAATGCCTTCATGTCTTCCAAATCTGTTTGGCTAATGTTGCCGGTGTGAGTTTCACTGGGACTGATGAAACACCCGAGCAGCTGTAGTGGAAACACCATCACTTAGATCATTATGCCACGTTGCTGCGTTTAATGTGATTATTTTGGGTCAGTGAATGTGGCCTCTGGGTGCCTTTGCTGTTTAGCACTGGCTGTATGTGAGAGAGCAGCCGAGGCATCTCTAGAAAATGAATCAAATTCTTGGACTGGACAAGACCATTGGTCTAATGCAGAGCGAGCCACACTTTTAGGGCAGAATGCAGGCCACGTTGTCAAGGATGCTGAGATGAAAATAGCCACTCTCATTTTTTGCAAAGAGGAAAAGGCTGATTTCGGTCTCCTGCATCATCCTGGAACTACATTATGATGTTTTCTGAAGTTCGTATGCCTAGAGAGAAGTTTGAATGGAGCGAAGGTTCAGTTGCGATGGACTTTGCAAAGTTTGAATGTCAAGAATATACATTTTTAATGGTTTTGCAAATTCCACAACGAAGGATGGCTGATGTAAATGCACAGCTACTGTTTAATGTCAAGGCGACTTCGCTTTTCTTTATTTTATATTGATCATTCTATGAGTCATGCACCATATGTGGTATTTTAATGTGATAAAAATGTAGCTCCTGTAGCATTTGAATGCGGTGCTGGGTTTGATTGACACCGAACAGATTTAGAAGCTTCTTTATATTTGAGCTGAAAAGTTCTCAGGGAACTAAAACCAGTGTTCATGCCTTGTGGCGTTTTGGTTGGATTTGGTGCTCGCGCTGTGGGCAAAATTACTGCAAGGTTAGCAAAACAAAAACGGAATATTTTTTTTTCTGCGAATAAAATTGATTGGCGTTACAACTCAAGGGAAAAGGCCTTGCCAGTGCAAGTGCTTAATTGACATTTTCACTGTGCAGTCAACATTATTACTCTCCAAGGACAAACAGCGAGGACTGAAACGTCCTGCTCTCCTATCTTCTCCATTTAACTGCCGCTGGCGTTATTTCAGTCATCCATTCCCTGGCATTACAGCTTCATTATTATTAAATGTTTCATTATTTTCATCATATTATCATTAATACATTAACATCTCATGACTACCACTCATGTTAAAGTCAAACGTAAACTGCACTCCAAAACAAGACCTTGAATCACACACACGTGCATGTTTACACATTTATTACAATTTGTAACAATTTGCACATAAGACATGACACATATTTTGAAGGGGATGACAAAAAAATATCCCTGTTAAAATACATGTTAATTTTATGTATATTTCTACAGTAAGTATGTATTTTCACTAAATTGTGCAGAGGTAAGTGGATTTTAAATATTTGTGATTTATTTTTTATTAAAATGCGAGATTAAACTGTGATGCCTGCACTCATTCCAGGTATTGAGCTTACAATACTTACACTACCAGTCAAAAGTTTGGACACACCTTCCCATTCAACAATTTCCATTGTTTTTGTTTTAGCTACATTGTAGATAAATGTTGAAAACATCACCTATTGCTCTGATGACATTCTTGGCAGTTTTCCATCAGATTCATGAGGAATCATCCTGGAATGGTGTTTAATTAACAGGTTTGTTGAGCCCTTTTTTTGTTTACAGCATGATTCCATGTGTTTCCTTCGTAACTGTATTAGTTTTCAGTATCAATCTACAATGTAGAAAATAATACAAACAAAGAAAATTGGTAGTATACATCTCTGATAATCTATGCATGTAGTCATCACTTGCTGTTCTCATCATATCTAAATGTTTGCTTTGCTAGTGACTGTAAGTGATGAGGCAGTCCCTCAGGAAGTGTAGCTGCACATATGCTGTTGCAGATACTCACATAACCAGAGCCTGTCTGAAGGTGTTTTGTCATTATCTCTTTAGAGCAGTGCCTAGATTTGACAACTGAACAAGTCATGCTATGGCCACACATGCATTCTTTGGTGGCTACTACGATGTTGGACAAGTCCAATAAAATGTCGCTAAAAATCCCATTCAGCTGGTTTTGTTTGTCAAATTATGTACATGATAGTTAGGAGAGGACAATGTGATGATATTTTATCAGTACAATGGTACCTGACGATGTGCTTTCCTGAGCATTTTGTGAATATCTTCCACACTTGGATAACAGTACCTTAAAGGGATAGTTCACCCAAAAATTTTTATTTGATGTTTATTTGCTCACCCCCAGGGCATCCAAGTCGAAGGTGACTTTGTTTCCTCAGCAGAACACAAACGCAGATTTTTAGCTTTTGCTGTAGCAGTCTGGTAGTCATATAATGGAAGTGGATGGGCGTCAAACCTTTCAAAGTAAAAAAAAACATGCACAGACAAATCCAAATTATACCCCGTGGCTCGTGACAACACACGACATGAAGACATGAAACGATCGTTTTTTGTGAGAAACTGAACAGCATTTATATAATTTTTTACCTCTGATAGACGACCGTCTCGAGCCTTCTGCGTACGCGCTTTGTGTAGAATACGCAAATGCTGGAAGTGATCTGTTGCGTGAATACATCACTTGTTGTTTACACAGACCACAGAGATTCCGGCATTTGCGTAACCTATACCAAAGCGCGTATCTTGAATCTTAAATCTGTCGTGAAAGAATCCACTCCAACCAGTATAATACTCATCATGTGTAACTGAAGTGAATCGTCAGTGCAGAGACAGGCTGCTCGGATTTCCAGCAGTGTGTGCTCTTCTATCGATTTAGGAGAGAGGATTCTTTTGCGAAAGATTTAAGATTCAGCAGCCCTGGGTGAACTTATTAATTATGTTAAATGTGGGGGGTCCAAATAAATAATTATAATATGTGAGGGGGACACGTCCCCCTCTGATTGAATGGCGACGACGCCCATGCAATATAGCCATGTAAAATTATAATTGTGTGAGGTGTTTACGCTACTGTCCACCCATGTTTACAATGTATTGATAATTTCAAACAATATGTATTGAAAGGCTGCTGTACTCACAATCATGAAGTAACATTTTACCCACCAGTTTTCATAGCACTGGGGCGATGACCTACTTCTTTATTTGAGTGAGTTCACTGTGCTTACAATGGGTAAAATAAAACTGCACTCTCCCTAAACTGTGCAGGCTTCTCCTATATCAGCTTGAACAGACATTTTAGCTGAGGGACTGGGTAGTCCACAAACACTAAAATCTTCACATGACTATTGTATCTATTTGAGCCTGAAGGAATACACTGTTAGGACAGGTCCAGTGTGGTTTTCTTTATTTGTTTGTTTGTTTGTTAAGCTGCTAAAAAATAGCCCAGCATTTTAAACAAGAAAATCTTATATAATCACTAAATCTATATGACCAGATCTAATGTGATGATGTGATGACTAAGACTACTACAGTTTGTCATTTGGTTGTTTTTTCTTTGCCGACATGCTCAACCAAACTTGCAACATGTACGGATGAGACAATTAGCAAAGTTCAACTGTCAAGTCTAAATAACAATTCTGGTGTGCATTACTAGATACATAAAGAGAGTTTTCTCTGGTACTGGAGAACATTTTATGCTGAAAACCAGAAGAAAGCACAGCTAACACCATGATTTTTGATTCATCTTTGATAGAAAGGCTGGAGATGCTGAAAACGTTGTTTACACACCCGACAGAAGGAAACAAAACAGCCTGTGGAAAAGCAGCGCATCCTTTAGAAGCTGCATTTTTCTCTATATATCACAGATAATGGACGCCAGCGGGGACTTGTGCAACAGGGCATATCATGGAGAGCGGCACAGGTGCGTTTGTCGCTGGCAGAAAAAGTTGAGTTGGCAGATTGGCAGAGAAACCATGCGTGGGCGAGAGTGAATAGCCTATCTTGGTTTCAGCTATGAAGAGTGTGGAGTAATCTGGCACTTTTCTTAGCATTAGCCATTGTAGTATCTGTAGTTTAAATCTCACACCGTGGAAAAAAAAACTTTGTTGTACCTAGTCCATGTTTGTCCCCTTCTTTTTTTAATATTGTGGCTCCCCGTGGCTGGAGATGCTGATTAGTGTTTGATGGACTCATCTGACACATCTGACTCAGCATGACGGTAATATTGTGTATGCCCCTCACTGTGGTGCCCACACAGTTCTGGCTTTTCAAGGTATGTACTTCAAAAGACTTCTGAGTCTTTGGAATTAGCAGCAGATCCATTCAGTCCAGTTGTAATGTCCCCAGATTGGTCTTTTATGGGGATTCTGATTTTGACAATGGGTGTGGTTCCGGCTAAGGATGAAATAACAATTATGTTTAGGTGGTGATGTGTAATGCACTAGTGTAACCTGTCTGTTTGATTTAGTTATGTTTGTCTGTTCACCCTCATGGTTTTTTTAGGTTTGTGTTTGCTCAGGATCACCTTGTTTGAGTCGTGAACTTCATGCCCTCTTTGTTTATAATAACAAATAAAGAGAAAAGATGTATTGAAGTCTGCTCCTGCGCCTCCTTTCTTGGATCCTCCATAGGTGTAGTACTGACTATTTGTCCGGCACATCCCACAGGTCAGACTGAGATTTTGGAGGTCAGTTTTGGAAAAATTCAATTCAAGACCTTGAACTTTCTTTCATTGTCAATAAACCATTTTTGCAATGTGGCGTTATCCTTATGAAAGAGGCCACTGCCATTTGGAAATGTCTTTGCTGCTAAGGAGTGTACTTGGTCTGCAACAGTGTTTCGGTAAATGGTGTGTGTCATTCACATTATTTACATTGCCCTGAGTATTTATTTCCAATGGTGTTTCCAACACAGCATGTTAGCTCCACCCATTCTTGCCAAAGTTTTAAGGAGGAGCAAATTATATGCAAAACATGTAAATATGTGCAAAAAAGTTGAATTCTGAATTTCAAATCACACAAAACTGTATGTCATAGTACAACATAATGATCTAATACTAACTGACATTTGTATATTACCAGAAACTTCTCTGTTTTACTTTATTTGATCATGCACATTAAATAGATGTGTGTGTCTGTGTCTCTAACTGAAATGCACTACATGTTGTAGTATGAAGAGCAACACCAGTATAAATATTTTATAAACTTTTTAAAGTACGTTTTGATGCTCTTTAATTGACCCCCCCTTGTCATCTTTTGGCTTGTGAGTTCTGCTCCAGCAGAGTGTTTCCCGCCTTCTTCTTTGTTTCTATCCTTCCCGCTGTGTATCTGCCCTTGGTATCAGTGCTGAATGTAGTATATTGGCGGAGTGTAGACTTCCTTTCTTATCTTTCCCTGCCATATCACACCCTCACGACTCGCTGCAGCTCTGCATCGCCTCAGGAGTCCATCATGCCAGTGTCTCCCCTTGCACAGTGGCATGACCACGTTAATTGAACGCTGATGCTGGAACCATCGCTCCACTGCTGCGAAACGGCTCCTTCAAGGCGCCAAGCAGTCGACCTCACATAACAGGACGGGCCGCGTTTGAGTAAAAACTCTTTGTTGGAACGTCAGTCATAGAAGGGGAAAACTGTAAAACTGCGAAATTGATATGAATTTACACTCCGAACTGCCGACAGTTATGTGATGAGATGAATAGTCTGGGGTTTTCATCACTGATGATAGGCAGATGAAATTCAGTCCCAGTGTGAAGTCGGTTTAAAAGATATCACAAAAATTTTAGGTGACTGAAGTACTGCTTGAGGACAGACTATTGCTATGAGTGGAGGTGCAACGCCTGTGTGCTGTCGTCTGTGCCTCAAACTTAACGGCTCTCTGTGGTCTGGTGGCAACATAACACTTTGCTGCAGAAGAGTAGTTTGGTGTCAACTATAACACCATACATTTGCACATACGTGCATCAGAACATTTGGTATAAATGTCTACGACCTCCTGAGCTGGCTTCTTTCAAGATATAAGCATGAAACATAACTCAGGTATGGACTGCTGGAAAAGCTCTTCGACCTTGTCATGCTATGGCTATCGGACATTCATGGTGTCACCTGATGGCGCTGGCCAAGGGAGAGGACTTCACAAGCAGTGCTCAAGAAAGAGGAAGTGCAGCAAATGGTCAGGGCTAAATGTTAGCTGGCCAACCATCCCATCCACCCTGCTTGATAATGTTTGCTTCCTTGACAATTAACTGGACTAGGCTCCAGTGAACAACCCAATATGAGTTTCAAAATTGCTGTTATTTTGTTTTTATGTAGACGTGTCGTTTCAGACACAGCTACCCAGATTAGCAACATGCTAACATTCCACTCAGACACAAGTGCCGTTGTGGTTGGTGAATTGTAAGGTGCTTGTTTGTATACATCAGCTCTGACTGCTGTATGAACTCTGTACTGGTTTCTAGTTAATCATCTCTGCTGCTGGAATTTGAGCCGGTTAATGTTGACCATTTTAATTACAGTGGGAATTCACCATAGTCGCAGTGTACATAACCCACCCAGTGTTAACTTGGTCAGAGCCATCAGTGAGCTTCAAAACTTTCACCCATGTCAAATGGTTACTGTCAGCAGACTGATGTGGGGTCAAGAAAGCTGCCAGACCAGACAGTACTCCTGGTTGTGTAGGCAGAGAGTCTGCAGACGAGATGGCTGATGTTCTCACTGACATTTTCAATGTCTCTCTGAGTATCATCGTCATCCAAATGTGCATCAAATATACCAGCTTTACCACCACAATCATCCTCGTGCCAAAGATGTCTTGTCACTCTTACACCCATTATCATGGAAAAACTCAGGTGGCACATAAAAGCGCAGCATCCCCCCTCCATGTATCCCGTGAGATTTATGTATCGTCCCTACCACTAACTGGAGGACGCCATCACCGGCATCTTTTCCTGGCTCTCCTGACACTGGCGAGAATGCAGTTCCTAAACTCCAGTTTAGGATTCCACAACATCATTCATCAGCATTTGATCAGGAGGATAAGACTGCTGGTCCTGAACACCCAAATGTGGACAAAACAAAGGAGATGGTTGTTGAAATCAAGAGGGAACAGTGTGAAGACTCTCCACTAAACATTAATGGATTGCTGAGAACCTCATTTGAACCCTCACCACCAGCTCACCAAGAGGGAAAATTTTGTTTATTTGATTTATTTATGTATTGTTTCATGTAATATTTCAAACTAAAACTGTTCCATTATTAGCTATATTTCTTTACCATATATTCTTTGAGCACATTCCATCCAGAAAGGCAGTAGAGGAAGTGGCTCAGCAGACCCTCAAGTCCCCACTACATGTGCACACAGTCGCAGCTCCTGGGACCTGGAGGATGTCCTCATGCTGTTTGTGCGACTTTGTCAGCAGCTTCTTAGCAGCGACTAAAAGAAAAGTTCAGATTTTTGCCACTGTTACTCAATGCATGCATTCCTTCTTCCCCTGCCTATTCTTCATATACTGTAAGTTAGATAAAACTGTGAATCTTCACACAGAGGATCTATAAATCAGGCCTGATGTAAAAAGAAAACAAAACCTACAGTATGATGGTAGTCATGAAAAGTACCAACTCTGATGCTATTCACAATACTGGGGCAAGGGCAGAGTCTTGCCTCCGTTTAGTTTTGAAGTTGATAGAAGCACTGTATACAGAATTACTATCAGAAATGATCCTGCTGGGTTGCTTACAGATCCGGGGCAGCTGGAGAGCTCTGCAGGGCAGGCAGTGCGAGAACTAGACAGAAGCTAGTTAGATCTATTTGAACTGAAGGATCCAATTTTTGATCTGGTGTGTATTTGCTTTCCCAGCCAAGGTCCACAAACAGGACCTCTGGCTCGAATTTCAGAGCTTGTTCCTTACTGTCAGCAAGTTTTTAACACATCAGAAGCTCCCCTTCGATTCAGATAAGTGCCAGCCTCTTCAGCCTGTGCTCGGGAGATTATTAGGACAATGCTTAACTGTGGCTGCAGCCCTGGTGCTCCATAATTAGAAATCTGACCATGTTTGAGTTCACAAATTCCCTTTTCAATGGCTGCACTCAGGGGCATCGCTCAGCTTTGTGAGGGCTGATTAAATTCCAGTCACTGATTCGGTGGTTAAGGCAGTGCGAGTTAAATTCATAGAGCCCTTTTTTCTCAGATGGCTGTCTCACTTTCTGAGGCCCCGGCTTTAATCAGGAGAAGAAAGTTCAGAGGCATGGCTCAGGATGGTCTGCCACATCACTTGTGCCCTTTAGTCTCATCCTCAGCCAGATACAAGGACTATTGAGCCGTCTGAATTTGAAATCCATGGGCTTGTCCATGTCTCTCTAGCTCTTTTTCTGTCAAAGTTCCTCAAAATGCTCCATATCATTCGGTTATGGTCGACATTACCAATTTCGCTCCACTGGAGGGCTTCAGAGGCGCATCAGCCGACACACCACACAGTCGCAAGCATAAGAATCGATCACAGCTCTTGTTTATTTCTTTGCCCAGCCACATTAAATGACAAATTTGCGCACGATAATAGCTGAAAGCGACAGATAGACGAGTTTGCAGCCGCCTCATAGTGCGATGCGACACTTTGCCCTTTGCCGATTACACTGGCAGAGGTGAAAGAGCTGTGTAATTTTGTGCTATTTACACTGCAGTTGAATTGAATGACATCTCTAATTGTTATTTGAATGAAGTCTCTTATTGTTATTTAATGTGTTTTCAGTGTGGTTCATTATATCTGCTTCAATATTCACAGTTTCCACTTTCAGATGTTTTTCTTTGGAGTAATGTAACAACAAAAGCGCAGGATGTCAAACTGTGTGGTCTGAAAACAATTAGTTTTAAAAAGACTCAAAGGCTCTTTTCCATTAATTTGCCCCTCGGTGAGTTGAGACGTGCGGCTCACCGGGCTGGAGATTGTTTTG
This sequence comes from Ladigesia roloffi, assembly GCA_037577295.1. Classification (NCBI taxonomy): domain Eukaryota; kingdom Metazoa; phylum Chordata; class Actinopteri; order Characiformes; family Alestidae; genus Ladigesia; species Ladigesia roloffi. Next base: position 17,144,362 of record JBBKCR010000001.1, read on the forward strand.
CTTACCGTAGCTCCTCTCCAAGAAACTATCATGGTCTTGCAGCTTGAGTTTTGTACTTTCATCGTATATGTTTATTCAAGCTGCTTTAGGGACGCGCTGAAGAATGGAAAGGGTTTTCTTAGTCTCCAAAACCCTCTTATTCTTCTAGACTGCTTGTCTGACTGTATCGCTTGTCCAAGTGGTCATACAGCCGGTCACTCTCACCTCCGTTCTGTCTACTTACTGGACAGCTTGTCTAGCCCTCTCAGTCTCAGCATATGGCCGGAGGCTTCTACTGGACAGTTTGCCCTCAGTGCATTATGAAAGATGGCGTCCTTTTCTGCAAGCATAAGAAGCATTTGCAAGAACATGAAATACGTTTGCTGTATCGTTGCTGGGCGGTTTCAGCTTCGATTCTTGTCGAACTGACATGGCAGTTTCTAGAGGCGTTTTTGTTGTTGTTTTTGCAGCGCTTTATCACTGAGCCAGTAGCACAGATTGCATCATGAAATGAATCTCATAGGCAGGGTACATTTCACAATGTCTTCCCGTTATCTCTATGGGGTATTTACTCTCATGAACCGAATTTAACATGCAGATGATTACTTGAACTTGGCTCGGTCCCAGAAATCACAGCTCAGACATTTTAGTGGTGTTTTGAGTGACCTCCTTCCACGTGTCCTGCTGGAGTGCTTGGGCATGCAGAAGTCAGATTTGTTCAAGCCATTTATACCGGCTTTCCACCACCAGTGACACATTTTAATCTCATAGATCAACATTAACGCAAGAAAATTAAATCAGTTATTTCCATGAAAAAGCATTGATTATTGGTGAGATTGTAAGAAGAATACGAGTTTCATTACAGATTTATCCTCGATGGCCCCAGGTTTAGTTTATCTTCAGCAGCACTTCTTTAGATTAAATCAGGTGTGCAGCTCATGCAATTTCACAATTCCATGAGCAGCACACCTGATTTAATCGAAGGAAGTGCAGGTAAAGCCAATCCATTTGTGAACAGTTACAGAGAAAGAGAAAGTTTCTCTTTCAAAAAGACCTAAACGTTCAAATAGGAAAGCTCTCTTGTAAAGTGGATCATTGCACTAGATTGCTGGCCAGAGAGTAACGGTCTGTTTTACTTTGAAAGGCATGTAAAACCCACACTATGGAACACGGGGTGATTCTGTTTTAATAGTGAGTTGGGACAGGACTGGGTTGGTCCTCAGCCTTACCGGCCTGTGAAAACCAGTTTCCTCGCCGTGCTGTAGACAGCACAAGTAGCCAGGGCTGCTGAATGAGACAATCAGTTCAATCAGGGGGAGTCTGGGGGCAGCCTCTTATAAATCACACCTCACGCCGAGCTGCCAAATACCGCACTCATCAGCCTCTCCCTAGGGTGTCCGAGGGCCAGATATCGAGAAACGAGGGCCTCATATTCATTCGCTGACTCCTGTTATGGTCCAGTGCTTGACCCGCCTCCATTACCAATGCAGAAAACTTGGCATTGTTTTTCAGAGGTCACAGGTCAAAACAGCACATTCATCTTTGTAGCTTCTGGGGAAATCATGCTGGAGTGAAGCAGTGGTGTGTGAGTCATGATGTATATACAGCAGTATGCCTGCTTATGTTTCAGTTTTCAATATTCACACTTAAAAGTTTCCAAACATGTTTCTCTGGAGCAGCACCAAACATTTTTGGTAATGGTAACCTGCCAGTAGCTGATTCTTAATGGATGATATTTGTCAAAATGTGTATGTGAGTTTTTTTAAGACTAAAAGAGCCTTAACACGAGGCTCAAACTCCTCAAACTAGGAGCTGTATTAACATGACAGCATCAGCATTGAACTTCAGATCAGTGGTTTTGATACAGAAAAGTTTTGCAACAATGAATACAACACATGCGGTTGCAAGTAAAACGTAATGAACGAGAGAGAGAGAGAGAGAGAGAGAGAGAGAGAGAGCTCCCCTAGATTTGCTCCTGGCACCACTTATGCCCCCCCTGCTCTGAACAGCCAAATATGTTAATATAATTTTTTTTTTCGACATGCGCTGGCTTAAAAAAACAAAACTAATTAAAGCGCTACACACGCGCACTGACAGACGCCACTGCACGCAGACACAGTCAGCTACCCAATCAGAATTTGTATTCAATCCGAGCACAGATATTGACTCATATTACTCGTATGATACTCATACTCGTCAAAAGTGCTTTATCTGTACCGCATACTCGTTTCAGCCGAGTATCCGGCTCATCCCTAATATGTGGTATTAAATGAGCTGGATCTGAAATTTTGTCATTAAAAAAACAAAAAAAACAAAAACAATAAACAGACTACGACATGGATCCATTTAAACTGAAACCTGATTAAGGCTACACACTCAGTGGGTAGGGTTGCAATTTAGCTGTAATTAGCTTTTAATTAAGACTAGTCCGCCTTTATAATCACATTGTGTCTTATATGACTGAACTGAAAACAAAATTTTTTTTATTACTTTATTACTATTGTCATTCTTATAGAGCAGCGTTTCTCACCGGGGTGGTACCGCCCCCCTAGTGGCGTTTGAAAACCCCGCGGGGGGACGTTCAGAATGAGACAGCTGTAAGGGGGGCGCTCAGACTCAAATGGGGGGCGTCAGTTTTATTAATTAGACATTTTAAGCAT
>JBBKCR010000001.1:17151937-17168173 GCA_037577295.1 Ladigesia roloffi
TCTGTTTCTTTCATTCTCTCTCTCTCTCTCTCTCTCTCTCTCTCTCTCTCTCTCTGTACTGTTTTATTCTGCCTCTCATTCTATCTCCCTTTTCACACACACCTGGATTCATACACATTTTCTCTCTCTCATTTCTGCCTCCTTTTGTGTCTGTCCATTTCATACTCCTTGTCTTTTTCGGCACTACTACTCAGGTTTCTTTCCACTGTTCTGTTTCATCTCTTTCCCCATACATATTTTTCTATCCCTGTATCTTTTTGCCTTTTCACTTTCTTTCTCCTCTCACACATACCTGTTATGTCTCTCTCCTTCTGTCCACATCATTCACTCCTCATCTCTCTGTCCGTCCCTCTCCCTCCCTCCTCTGTGCTTCTTTCTCCCATCAGTTAGTACGCTCCTTTCAGAGGCACTTCATTGAGCACCCCTTCCTGTCCCACTGCGCTGTGATGAATTACTGTCCCCTGTGGTTTATAAAGCCCAGCGAGCCGCTGATCTGTCGCTGCTAATGCCGCGTGTTGCCTGTCATAACGTCCCTTCATGCCTTTACGTTTATTGGTTTTGCTGGTCTCCAGGGTTTAAATGAAACCACTTTTCACAGAGTGCTCAATATAATCATACTCCTCACTCAGTGTAAAAGTGTTGACTGCTAATAACTCGATACAAATTTCCCAGGTTTTGATTGATGTACAGGAGAACGTAGTTACTGCAGAGAAGTAGACGTCCTCGTATTTACCCATTCCGCCGCCATGTGGAATTACCGCCATGGCTAGAGCATGAATGTGATTGTGTTGTCCCAGTGTCTCAGCAGTGACACAGCACAATGTGTCTTCATTAGCTGTGAAAATGAAATGAGTGTGTGCATAATATGGCGCCAGTGAACACGTACGCAGCCTTTTCCCAGCCGCTGTAGTCATCCAAACCCAGATCTGCTGACGCACATGCTTTCCGAGATTGATCGGGAAAGTCAGCCCCTTCTCTCTCCACTGACCTGATCAAGCTGTTCATCAAGGATTTGCTTACATTTGATCAGCTTTAGCCGCTAGTGTTAGGCACTTCTGACATTCCATGATGATAGAATTCCAGCAGATCTTATCTATAGTGTTAATACCAAGCAGTTGTGTATATTTTATATTGAGATTTATTTATGGATTCTTTTATTGAATTAATTTAGACATTATACGTTATATGGTTCTTGTTATGCAGTTGTACGATAAGCAATTACTCTCTCGAGTTTTCTGATTCTGACCCTGGTTCTGATACCTCTGAGTGTGTGTGTGTGTGTGTGTGTGTATATATGTGTGTGTGGGTGTATGGGAATGATTTGTCATAAAATCACTATAATACCAGATTGATGCATAATTTAAAAACATTAGCATGTCTTCTATCATCAATACTACCTCAAAATTTATTTAATTAAATATTATTGTCCTGGGTTAAAATTTCCTTTATTTTGATATTTGGACTTTTTTACAGAAAGTTACATAATTTACAGGAAGAGGATTTCCAACATTTAAAAGACAAGTAAGTTTCTCTCTTCTATAATGTAGAATTTTGTTTTATGAGATTGTTGGGGGTGGGTACATCATTAGGGCTGTTACGAATGCCATTTTTTGAGCTTCGAATATTCGGAAGTGAAAAACATCGAATACTCGAGGCTTCGGTGGGAGGTTGGATTCAGAAATCCATATTTTCAAAGTAGAATTATAAGTAAAAAGAACACTAAAAACAGCTTTTCTTTTTCTGCCTCAATAGCCACATGGCTAACCAGATACCATCTTCACAAAAAGCACACACAAATCTTCACACAAATCTCACTCAAAACTCTCACACAAACATCCAACTCGAATGCATTTTTCCACCATCAGCCAGCTGTAAACACTGGCGGCGAAGTGCAAAATAAACCTTTTATCACCGCGTAGCTCCTGGGTGCGTATCTCTGGGACTCTCTGGGTCCGTCATTTAAAATTTCTCCTCTAAAATCCACAATGCTCATCACAAATCCCCATCGAACACCTTCATAAGTATTCTAACTGTTCTGCTGTGGTGGTTTTTTTAATCCAAATTCAGGCTAAAAATACATAACATAAATCTATGTTTTTCCTTGTCCGAGCTGTGGGGTGAAAAAACCCGGAGCGCATTTTAATACTCTGCAGCTCCGTTAAAGACAGACATGCATTTTAATGCTCTCCGTCTCTAACGGTTTACAGGGGTCGAAGGGGTTGTTGGAAAGGGCTCCTGGATGTTTATTTTACTGTGAAGTTTGAGGCAGATTGGTGCCTGTTTAGTGGATCTATGCGGTTCGGAAGTCCTGGGGGTCAAAAATAATGGGACAGCTTGTTTTTTTTTCTTCTTTCGAATAGTCGAATCTCAAAATGAAAACTCGAATGCCATCCCGCCAAACGAATATTCGAATATTTTCGAGTATTCGGTTACAGCCCTAGACATCATACTCCGTCATTCTTGATACCAATTTTTACATATTCATTAAAATTCAAATTGATGTAAGACATCTACTCTTGTGAACTTAAGCTAATGCTTACTGAGCAAATTAGCTTGAAATCGTCAACCCTATTACTGTCAGTCCTGTTACTTTTCCAGAGTAACAGGTTTGACATCTAAGTAACAGGAGTGACATTGGTTATGTTTCAGTGTTGTCACACAGTTTTAAAAGTTAGATATATTGCTAACCTTTTTAAGTTATCTTGTGTGTATCACTGAGCTGATATCCATATTATGCAGTGTGGGTGCTAATGAGCATTTATTATAGTCTTTGTAACATTTGCTGGTATGCCTCTAATATTTGAAAGATAATGTAATGTTGTTTTGATTAAACTTTAATACGCTATTATGAACAGCTGGTGGTTACATTCTAAGTTTTACATCTGATTTTCCTATGGAAATCATTTTTTTTAATCATTTACTTTTATCCTTGTTTTCAGTATGTTTTCAGTTTAAATGTGAATTTGATACACTTTGATGATTTGTATTGCTGTTCTCACTTTTTCACTCATCAGTGTTAACGATCTGTTGATGTCGCATGTTCACCATGTTATTTCATGTAATTAATTTGATGGAGTTTTACCTCACTTGTTAGCTCAACTCAATGTGAATTTTGATATCTACTTCAAAGAGACTTGTGATATGTGATAGGTGTTTATGGTCTGGTTTTACTGAGGATCAGTTTCAATTTAAGTAACATTCTTCTAAATCTCTTGTTAATGATGTATGTATAAATACAATGATACAAAAGCTGTGAGGTGACTACATAACCTCATGCCTATCTTATACTGTTAAAGAAAATGAAACCAAAGACCAGCTAAAAGAACTTTGTCTGGGATTCCAACTACAAATTCGAACTACAAATCCCTCAAAACATTACATTTCTTAGAATTAAATGTACTTCACTAATATAACTATGCAAATTCAGTGTGCTGCAAAATGTGTTTCATGATCCCTGTTACTCTTGTCAGTCCTGTTACTTCATATGTCAGTTTTCATTAATTTGATAATGATATAAAAATGACAATTAGAAGGGCCACCCCGGTATTACTTAAATTATATGTGGTCTACTTTTACAATTCAGATTTTTTGGTCATCCGAAAGATAAAATTGAATTTATTGTCAGTTTAGGATGTCTTCTTTCCAGAGATATTTAAAATATTGAGAAAAAAATGATAAAAAAATAAATAATTCAATGTACAGATTTCGTGGAATGACCCATATATATATTGCTCAGCCAAAACAATAAAACCACCTGTAATATTGTATCGGCAGCTCTGACTTGTCGAGGCATGGACCTTTGAAGGCGCTGTGTTATGTGGCATTAGCGGCAGATCCTTTAAGTCCTGTAAGTTGTGAGATGGGGCCTCTGTGGATTTAACTAGTTTGTAGAGAGCATCTCATACATACACAATCACATTGAAATCTGGGGTAATTTGAGTCAACCAATTTGAACTCTTTGTCAGATTCCTCAAACCATTCCTAAGACAATCAGGCAACACCATTTCCATGATTGTGTGAACTGAATCATTTTTCAGTTGGTGGTGTAGGTCAAACTAATATTTACATGAATGGCAAGACCCAAGGTTTCCGAGAGCATTGCCCAGAGTGTCACACTTCCTCCGCTCACAGTACATCCTGATTCTTTTTCCTCCCTTGATAACCTTCACATATGTACACAGCTGTCCACATGATGCAAAAGAAAGTATGATTATGTAAATTTTCACCCAGCCACATTCTTCCATTGCTCCATGTTCAAGTTCTTATGCACATGTGCACCTTACAGGAGCCTTTGGGGGTGCACAGGGGTCAACATGGGGACTCTGACCGATCTAGATCTGTGATGCAATGTTTAATCTGACAAGTTTCTACCATATCCAGCATTAGCATGTAAGACCAGACAGGGTAAACATGTTCCCTACATGCATCAGGTTGTCTGTCTTGGACCTTGTGTGGTAGAAATTAATCACTTCATAATGTGTGTCCCGCACAAGACCAGCTGTTTTGGGGAAGACCCAGTCATCTAGTCATCACTATCTGGTCCTTTTCAGATTAGCTCGCCCATTTTCACTCGCCCATTTCCCCTCCTTTAACACATCAACTTCAAGAACTAAATGTTTGCTTGCTGCTCCAATTAGACACACTCCAACACTTGTATTCATCACAGTCTGGGGTCAAAACAGAGGCACACTGGCAGCAACACAAAAAGCTAATGCATTAGAGGAAAACAAGGCAGAAGCAAGGGTCAAAAACACAGAAACTCCATTTGAAAAACATGGAGCAGAAATTGCACTTTGCAAGGAGAAAAGTCTAAGTGAGTGGTGTATTTACACGAGTTAATGGGTCCAGAAACTGGCTGCTGGTATGTGTGATGAAAAGAGGGTACAGCCAGGCTACAGCTGGCGTTTCCCCAAAAGGGGAGGGTATTGTGACATATATCTTTGAAACAGTAACTTTTTTTTTCTCTTCTACACAGTGTTTGAAGTGGTACATTCGACTCACACGCTCGTAGTTGTTGACAGAATTCAGCACCGAGCTCCACAAGGCCCACAGGGCATTGTGAGAAGAAAAATAAAATCGATTCAAGATAGGACAGATTAGCACATCTAAAAGAATGTTTCTGGTTATCCTCCTAACTAACACGTTCTGCATGTAGAAATAGAGTTTAGGATCAATCAGGCGTGCACTGACATCTTGTTATTGGTTTTCAGTTCTGCACAGAATGAAAATGTGGTCGTATGGAAACTGGGGCCATCTGAGAAATTGTTGAAAGCCAGTGCTTCATATTTAAAACCCTACAAGAAACGTGGCTGGACAGAAAGTTTTTGGCTTGTATTCAGACCAACTTTTAGGCCTGATTGTGTTATGGTCAGTTGTTAGGTGGTGTGGTGTTTTGAATTGGAAATTGAAGAGCAAATTTCTAAACGTCACTCAGTCCATTTTTTTGTGATTTTTTAGGTAACACTAATATTGGCATATTTTTACATTTCATCTTCATTTCCAACCTAAACTCACTCAGTCCTGAATAATACACAGTACAAAATTCTGAGAATTTCCAAACTGTATCTTTACCAGAACTGGGAGACAGTTAGCAGTTAGCGATCATTGACTCTATGCTGTGTCATGTAGTCGGATATAAATATTAAACTTGAACATCATTTTGTGACATTTAATAGCGATTTATTGTTTTCTTGATATATTTTAAAACAAATTTGCCCAAACTAAAATGTGTAGGAGTTGCTGTTTAGAAACAGTCATTAAAAATGACAAGTAACGGTAAATTTTCAATTAAATGATTTTTTGTAAGAACTACTTTTCAATAAGCAAAACAAGTACATTTAATTTTCTGATGAAAATAAAAAGCTTTTGGTAATTTGCTCGTCATTTAAATGCTGTTTTATATTCTTTGATGCTCATCAAACCTCTCTGCAGCTAACAGTTTCTCTGTGTAGAAGAGGAAAATCTGATCTACTTGTCATGAAATGTACACAATGGCATTTCTAAATCAGATCTGTTTCACGCTTAGGGGAAATTCGGATTCAGGCAACTTTAACATGAAGTAATGGTCCTGCAGCCTGTGTAACCTGCACATGACCTCCACACTCGACTGGCGTGAACATTTCCTGCAGGTCGGCGGCAGGACGGATGCATTGTACCGTACTGTAGTGTGGCATGGGCGCTAGTAACTCATCCGGCCATATCCACCCAGCTCGGCTGACTGTGCTGAGGATGAGGACTGAATTCGAATGGCTTTATCGGTCCCCTGCAGCTGGCTTTGCCGCACCCCCCCCTCTAACCCCCCTGCAAGTTCTTTTGCCTCCTGCGCATTGAATTGAATTTGCCTCTTCAATTGGGGTCATGGCACAGGCTGATAGTAAACTGTATTCCTCCGTAACTGGAGGGCCAGCCGCCGCCGGGCGTCAGGGCTGCCAGCCCACAGCAGATTGACTGCAGGTCTCAGTGCAGCTCGGGATCCATTCTGCCACAGCTTATTGTACTGTTCTATGAATTAAGAATGAAGATTGATGACACTGCCAAATGTCAGGGAGAACTGGCTCTGGTCCCATGCAGGGTCCTCATGCCTTTCTAAGTTTGTGAACACAACGTAAGACATTTATTTTTGGGGCTGTTACTGGTTGTTGATTGTATCAGGAATTGAGTGCCATATTGATTGTTTTGTCTATTAATTGGAAATGTGCACATTCATTGGAAAGTGGCATTTGAAGTGTATTAGTCATTTTGTAATTTAGCAATTCTTTTGGAGGATTATTTGAGTAATTCAGGCCAAATGACACACATGACTACAATTTCTAAAACTATGCCAAAACATGTTAGGAATTAGGAAGCTGCTAAAATTGCGGACTAAAAAAAATATAAAACGCTTCATATAAGAAGTTGGTGTGCTGGAAAAGACTCAGCAAATCATGAAGATGAGTAACCCACTAATTGGGGCAGACCCATTTCATATTCTTAAGAGAATATGTAGTATTTGACAACACTGATGGATGAAGAAGGCTAGAGGAGTAATTGTAGAAAGACATATCTGTTACATTTCTTGCAGCCATTAAAGGCCAAAGTCCTGATGAAAAATCCATCATCTGCAAAATCCTTTCATCAAAATAAAATCTGCTTTAATGAGGCTTCATCTGCTCCATGGCTGTTTTCTCTGCTGTTGCAAAGGCATGTGTTTGAGGACGACCCTGCGAGGCTGAGTGAGAGTAGGAAGCCGTCGCTGGTGTTTTTGACAGCTGGAGGTGCTGAGCAAAAATCAAAACAGCGCCTGGCAGCAACCACGAAACAACTGAAACACTGGAAACGAGCTTGCAAGTCTCTGTGGTTCTCCCTGTGTTCAAATCCGCCTGCTGTTTGAGCAGAGACCACCTGCATGCCTGTACACACTGATTAGTCAGATGTGGTAGTAAATATATCAGCTGGGGCCGTCACTTTAAGAGCTGCAGATTGCAGTTAATTTATGTTACTGACCAAATGATCATGGGCCAAAACATTGCATGTCATACAGTTAAAAATAACCCAACCTCTTTCACCCGTCACATTTGTGCACACGAAGGTGAGTCCATTCCGAAAAGGGTGACAAAATAATACCATCGTAACAAACATGTCAAGGAGAAACCAATCACTGCTGCACCGCCTTCCTTTATAAAACATTTGCTACAAAATTTCTACCCCTTCACCAAAAAGAAGATGAGAAGCTGAAACGGGAAAGCAGAGAAGAGCAACACGAGCAAACTTATAAACTGTCAATCATATTAGACTAAAGCATATTGCATCAGTATACACAACATAGTGTATTAATATAGCTAGGCATTTAGCAAGCTATTATAGATATTCTTGATATTTTTTGGCCTTTTTGGCCTCAGTGTGTCATTTAAGACACCCTGTTTTTAAATCTGGCCATGTGGTATAAATATTAATAACTCAGTCCCAAATTGTTTATTTTCCCCAGAAAATTGTGCTTTACTTGTTTTACCTATTCAAACGCAGTTTTCACCAGGAAATATTTCTATATTTTTTTTTATTTTACAGTTACTTGTCATTTTTCAATGCCTGTTGCTAAAGTACAATTCGTGCACATTTTAGTTTATGCGAATTTGTAAAAAATAAATATAATTAAAATCATAGTTAAGTAAAGTGATATCTGAATTTATATCTGACTACATGACACAGCATAGAATCAATGCTAACTGCATAAAAAACTATAAACATACTCCTGCCTCCCAGTACTCATAAAGATCCAGTTTTCAGTTCAGTGGACTGAGTGAGTTTTGGAAATTCTCCGTATCTTGTATTATGTTTATTATGCAGGAGTGTGTGAGTTTGGGGAATTTGTTCTTCGATTGTGTGAGAGGAGAGAACTTTGAGGACCTGGGATATAATGCCCCCTTTTTGGTCAGTCCTGCCACCCGTGCTTATTTGTGTTTGAATGCAAATTGAGATGTCAATTGAGTGCAAATTGAGATGTCTGCATCTCCTTCTCTCCCCAGAGGCTTGGCTACATGACAACGCAGTGTGAACAGTGTCCAATTTGTAGATGTTCTACTATGAACAATGCTTGTGATAACCGAAAAACTGACATGAATTTGAGTAGTTTGCATTAATATAGGTATTCCTTTAAGAGACTGCTATAGACATAAGGTATAAATCAGCCACATTTCACACATCATGTATTTAAACCTTGTTAGTGTTAAATTGACCTTTAGTGCTGCGGTCCTGTTTGGGCCAGTTCACTTTGATCAAATACAAGTGCAATGTGAATGGTGGCACTTTTTTTCCCACAATTTATGTATCATTGCTCCCCTACATGAAGAGAGTTTATAGTCATAGTCAATACTGGACTAACTTTTGAAATTACTTTTGCGACCTTGATGCACTTTTAAGTTTGCACTCTTCTGTTTGGTGAACTGCAGCGTGAAACCACCCCACAGTCCTGAGGGTAGTTTTAATGATCAGATCCTTGACTGCTCATAGACGTTCAGCTTGATATTAATCAAATATCAAACACGCAGCATCCCCCGAATACTGAGCGCTTTTCCAAAACAGGAGCCAGCAGGCCTGCTTTAATTCTTCCTGGCCTTGTCTCAAATTCAATTGCGAATGATCCGAAAAGCAAAAGCATTTTTATGAGGCTATATTTTACGATGACGCTTGCTCTGCTCTAATTGTGCATCATTTTAAACCATGCCCTAAAGCAACTTGTGGAATGGTGCTCACTCTGAATCATGCATAAAGCATTAGAGGATATTTGTCAAGCAAAACAGTCCTGTTCCAGTAATTGCTGATTTCATCTTAAAACAGAATGAGAAATGGGTCATTTTGATCACTAAGCCGCTTTAAAAACTCTTCATTCTTATCAAGACTGATGTCTAATGCGATCATAAATTTGTTATTTGTCCTGTTAATGAGATTTCTCCATTACAACTTCTAACTCGCAACATTCTCTTTTCTACAAGCTAATGAATTTGCCTGTTATGTGTCTGTGTTAAACTGCTGGATTTTGATCAATTATTTGGCCTGTAGCATTCGCAATAGAAATGTCATTCATATTCAGCAGTTTCCATAGCATTCGCAGCCAACACCAGTGGAGTTTCTCACTAATCACACGGCTTTCTGCTAAAATATGACTCTTGTTCTAAAGCAATGTTATACTTTTATTTTAAGCCAATCGCAAGATTAATAACTTCAATAGTTTTGACATTACTGCCCTCAGTAATGCCCTCAGGGGGGGCTGGGGGGGATTGTGGGCGTATCTCACCCCCTCCATTCAAAATCAATAATTTTATCCACCCACTTTATCCATCACTTTGTTTCCATCACTTTGACATAAACAGGACTGCCAATTATACTGTGGAATTTTTCCATATTTAAAAGATAAAAACATGTTTTGTATTGAACTGAACACTTTTTTCTGGACAAAAACATGAGAAATAATTACAGTTTGGTCTGCTAATAATGATTGTGTGATTTATACGTGGGAAACGCACAGCACCTTCCCTCCCACACCCCTGTTGACCACTTGCAGTAAATGTAAACAGTAGTTAAATGTAATTAACAATGCTATTAAATAGTAAATGTTTGTTTCTTACACACTGTCACTGCCTTAATAAGAATTGTGTTAGATGCAATGCTTACAAAGAAGATTATATTAAGCTACCTGCGACAGCTGGCTGCTCCCCCTCAACTGAGAACATGAACAGTGCTGAGCACAGGCAACCTTCCACCGCCATGAGCTCAGCGAGCGATATGCTGAAGCATCTAATCATGCTGAGACACACCTCAAGGCATAAAACCGCCACTGACGAAGAACAGCACCTCCATTCCAATCTGAAAAAGCTCTGTATGCTTTAAATTCTATTTCTAAAGGCTGTAAAATGAAGCTATTTTACACTACATGATAATTGTACCATTATGCTCAGGGTTGTATATGAAGTGTTTAGGCTCCAGGAGGAATAATGTTCTCTAACTACGATCTGAAAAAAGCTGGATGATTTGTTGAGCATGTGAAAGCTGTGTAAAAAATGCACCATTGACCACAAAGGCATCAACTCTCATGGTACTTTTCTTCCACCATCAACAAAACAGCTAATGATGAAATGTCTCATGGAAAAAGTGCTGTTGGCGAAAGCGTTTGATAGAGTTCTGCTCTGTCAAAGAATTGCAGCCATCTCTGCTTCGAAGCACCTGCTTTCATTTAAGTTGCAGGAGTAACATTACAATGTCAATTACATAATTCATCATACGCCTCTCAAGTCCGAGTGATCAGTAAGCAATACTTTTATCTGTCAGGAGCAAATAAAATACTGCATGTTCTAAACACGATGTGTCGTGGCTTGTTCTGCCTTAGATTTAGTCAATAAACCGTGAAGAGTTCACTGGCATGAGACTTTAACATGGAACAGCAGTTGTGGTTTCAGTCCATCTCGGATTTTTGAATCCTCCACAAAGATGAGGAGGATGAGGGGGATTGTCACAAACATAAACAACTAGCACAAGCCTGAGGGGAGGTGGCCCAAATATTAGCAACCAGCACGAGGACGAGGAGTGATGGCCCAAACGTAAACAACCAGCACGAGGATGAGGGAGCATGGCGCATGAGGCCCAGACGAAACAGTTCGCTATACTCAGAGGCAGGAGATTTAAACTGAACCAATCTGAGAACATTGTTTATTTCTCCTTGCTGCTGATTGGCTGCTGCCCTGTGATGCTGCAGTCAAGAATTTCCCCCGTGGAGTGTCTCAAATGTTCTTGTGTTTTTGTTTTGTTTTTCTTAGTCCTGTTTTTTTATTACTGCAAATTATTTTATTAATTTATTAAATTCATTTATTATTGTACTTACCTGATTATACCAAAGAAAATGTGTTGCATGAAATACAACCCAGTCTATACAGGGGCAACATCAGTATTTACATTGTAGCAATGCCGGAGTTGGGTGTAAACTGTACAGTGTAGATATGGGTTTACCTTTATATTTTCTTCAAGGGTAATGAGTTCAAAATGGAATGCAAGTGTTTTGGAAGCATATTTGGGGTCATATTTAAGGGTTACACTATAAAATTTTTTGGCATTTTTTTACCACATCACAACATGTTTTTCATTATACATGGGTGCTCTTGGAACGTAACCCCCACAAAATATTTTGAGCATTGTGTCCCATTTCCACCCTAAATAGAATGACCATGTTCTGGTACCAGCACTGTGTAAAGTGGAATCAGAATTTACAGAAGGACATATCCAATAGCTTAATAACTTAACCTGCTTTCCCAGCTTGGTTCCTCTGCCTAGCCAATCGATACAGCTCCTCTTCTCCCTCCTTTGTGTCCAACCTGTCTTACAACTCGCCATGCGCCTTCAGTATAGTTTTGTCCACTTCACTTTACGGTTCATCTCTTTACACTACTGTTCATTTTCTTCATCTCTCTGACTGTCTTACTTCTACTTCACCAGGCTGTTCTTTTCTTACCTTCTACCTGGACTCCTGCACACACTATGTATTAACCTTCCTTCTCTCCATCATAGAACCTGGCAACATTCAAAGGGGACATATTCTGCAAAATTCACATTATGCATGCTTCTGTATTTACATTTGTGTCTCTACTACTCATATAAACACTCCAACCGTGAAAAAACTTCCATCCATTTTCTGTGAATTAGAAATAATCCAAAATATTTTGGGTGTCAGGAATCATAAGTTTGTGTTCACCTCATTCTGGGTCCGACACGGGGTCCATCTAGGGCTGACAACACCTCTGTAGACATGGGCTGGGTGGGGCATAACCAGCCACAGATTATTTGTATAAAAGTGAAAGGGTCCTTAAACGGCTCATTTTGAAAGGTACTGAAACTGTCTGGAATAGAGCTGGTGAGTCTCTTTATGTGAGAGTAATTTTGTGCAAAGGACTTCATGAACATGTTTTGTAGCCCATAGACCTTTTATAACTTGTTGTAATATGTCCGCTTCAAAGTCCCCACCCTGACTTCTTCTCCCCTACACTTCCTCCTCTCCTCCTGCTTCCAGGCATGCTGTCCTCCTCTTCTTCAGTAGCCCAATGTCCACTTGCACCCTGTCAGCTAACAGTACTGGCTGAGATCGTCTCAACCGATCCGGCTTATGATATCACCAGATGACCGGCACTAAAAAATACACCACTTTATTTACCCAAAGGGTACAATCTAGTACAGTCTTTGGGCGATAGCTACTTTTTATACACAATATGTGTAGATTTTTGAGATATAAAAGACAGATTAATGCAATATTTTCTCAGTGGTCTTGTTGAACATCTTCATAGTGCACGAACTTTCCTGCAGTATATTATGTGCTACAATTCCTTTAATTTCTCCCTCCACAGTCTCATTGTGGCATCTCCGCTCCAGTCTGTCCGACCCAGGCCGGCTGGCTGAGGGAGCTGATTTCTGTCTTCCATGAATGTGCAATGAATGCTGACCTGCTGCAGTGAGTCTAATGTAAATGGGTAATTGTGAGAAAGGGAGGTCTCATAAAGGCAAAGCCGGAGCAGATCATACTGTAGACTCTGCAGCAGGTCAGCATTCATTGCACATGAATCTGTCTCTCTCTCTCTTACTCTCTCTTAGTGTCTCTCTGTCACTCTCTTACTGTCTCTGTGTCTCTGTCACTCGCGTATTATCTCTGTTTCTCTCTCTCTCTTACTGTCTCTCTGTCTTTATCTCTTACTCTTGCCTCTCTCTTACTGTCTTTCCATCCCCCTCTCTCTTACTGTCTCTCTGCCCCCTCTCTTTCTCTCTCTCTCTCTTACTGTCCCTCTGTCCCCCCTCTTACTCTTACTGTCTCTCTGTCCCCCCTCTCTCTTGCTGTTTCTCTGTCCCCCTCTCTTTCTCTCTCTCTCTCTCTTACTGTCCCTCTGTCCTCCTGCCCCTTTCTCTCTCTCTCACCCTTCTACTCTGTCTCTCTCACCCTTTTACTCTGTCTCAGTCTTTCTCTCTCTCACTCTCTGCCTCACTCACTTACTCTTTATTTTATTCTTGCTTTTTTACTCTCTCTATTTACCCTCTCTTTTTTTCTCTTGCTCACGCTTTATTTCACTAGCTGTCTCTCCTTCTTTCACTCTCTTTGTTACTCTGTCTGTCTTTCTCTCTTACTCTCTTTCTGTTTTGTATCTTGTATTTCCTGTTTTTATGTTCTCTTTTCTGCCTTATTTCTATCTTTTTCTATACTTTTATCCCTGTTTCTTTGCACTTTCTTTTTTCTGTTACTCTCTCTTCATCTTTTCCCTGTTCCTGTATTTCTATCTTTCTCTTTCTATCTCGCTCGCTCTCTCTCTCTCACGCTCCATCTGGCATAAGTGGGCTTGGATATTCATTTGCTGCGTCATTTTTGCGAGGTCCCTAGACAGATCCATACCTTTAATCTTCCCCAATTACTTAAAGACAAATTAGAGCCTTCTGAGTCTCACAAAAAGCTTTGAAAACTGCAATCTTTCGCTGGTTTATCTCTGCCATCCTCCTCGCCGCAAACCCCAGGAGATTTGAATGCACCCCAGGTTATAATATTCAATTTACAATGAAATAATCAGATGGAAGAACCTCTTTGATTTTCAGTAGATCTGAGATATTTCCCAGACAATTACACCACCACCCCATCCAACCCACCCACCCACCCACCTACCCCAGTTGAAGTTCTCTGTCTTCATGTGGCGTACACTGCTTCTTTGTGGGTTTTGTGAAAGGCTGTTAAATTTTGTGTGTACTCTTTCACATGAAGATTAACATGGTGGACACAAACAACGCTGTGATCCCGTGGGCTGTGATCTCCTCCGGGGGACGTCGGAGGAGTCCTGCATACACAAGTGATTTCTGTAGTGGTGTCAGATCATCAGGGTTAACAGTCCATTTCAATTCCAATCCAAAATAAACCTTGCAACAGCAAAACCCTCCTCATTCTGCTCATAGAAGAAAGATGTTTTAGGTTGCCCTCATGTAGTTTCAGCTTCTTATGCTGTTTGCATTGACCGTCTAATATCTACTGGCCATAACTTTTGGAATTCACTCTCCTTGGTTTGGTATATCTTTCTGTGCAGCCTTTTGAGGGAAAACATACCTATCACACCAAATACCACCTAAGCGGCCTCATAATCAGCAGTGTTCTGAGCCTATTCAGTGGGTTAAAAAAGTAAATCACGCTTGTCTATAAAAAAGATTGTCGATGGTTGGTTAGAGAAGTAAGTAAGTTTGTTTTTGTAAAGTGTGAATTTTTATCATGTCTGAAAACACTACAGCAAGAAAGTGTGAACAACATGAAATTATTCTCTGCATTTAACCCTTTCGCCAAGCGAAAAGCAGCGAGCAGTCATGAACACAGCGCTTCGGGAGGAGTGTGTGGGGACGGTCCCTTCCACAAGGGGTCTCAGTGGTGCCACGGGTCGTTCTAGGATACAGAACCAGAGTCTTCTCTTTGCAGGGGCATCTCCATAGCCATTAGGCTACCAGCCACCAATTTTTGCTTCAATAAGATCTGTTTTTTCTTGTGCCACACATTTTGTAACATGTAAATATAACATTTTAGTCCTCCTTTGAGGTTTGATGAGTAAGGGAAATCTCTCGCTAATACGAGTTATTGTCTGATGACTTTTCCTCTTAATTGCTGCTACAAATGGATGAATTAATTAAGTTACATCTTCCTCATATATTTAGTTGTTCATTTCCCTCAAAGTGGGCTTTGTAACTGCTGTTAACTGACTTCTTGGAGACAGGAAGATGGCTTCAAAAGTAGTCAAGCAGTATCTGCCTCCTGATTACTACAAGAAAATCTGCATCCCTCATATTTACTTACATTGGATGTGCAATAATATGTCTTACATGCAAAAATCAAATCTTCCCTCCTACTATGCCAGATAAAAGTCTTTCGAAGTTTGATGGGAAAAGGCAGAAGCACAGATTATCTGTGCAGATATACGGTTGTGATTAAAGTGGATACTGGCAAGCTTTTTCATGATCTGGATTTTGTGGCTGCAACACCATTTTACTACGTGGCTACAGGATAGCGAAAGTCTTGTAGCTACATTTTGTGGTTTGGCATTTGAACACACTACAATTTGTTTGGTGTTCATTATTTGTTTGTGCCGTTGTTATATTTGGGTCTTTGTTTCCATATGTATTATTTGAATGCCCATTCAGTTATCCCATGTTCTTTCTGACATATTTTTAAAGGTAGAAGCTTTAAACAAAATAAATTGATGAAAAAGTAAATGAAATAAAAATGTATTTTTTGGCCACGAACAGACATATTCAAATTGATTTAAAATCCGAAATGTAAGTATATTCCACCTTGAAATGGAACTTAAACATATTAAAGGGTAAAGCTTCTTTTGATAAAGCATCTGAACGAGACTGAAAATATGTCTTTAGTATAAGATTTTAAGAAATGTTTGTCCAAAAATTACCTCAGCATCGCTGCAGTCTAGGTCAGAAAAGTCATGTCAGACTCATGCGTCCCTATGACGGTCACCGTCATATGTGTTGGTTTCTGTTTGGGTGTTTAGAAGAAGGGGGACTTTTATTTTGACACGTGTTTTGGGTTTGGATGTTTGTCACGTGTCTTCAGTGTTTTCACCTGTGCCTTGTTTGTTGTCTAGTTGGTTTGGTATTTAAGTGCTGGTTTGTCTTTGTTCTGTATCTGTGCATCGCCTCAGTTTACCCTTACCTGTATCTGTTTCCTTGGTTTCTGTTTGTATCCTGTTTCCTTGTTGG
>JBBKCR010000001.1:17176034-17187926 GCA_037577295.1 Ladigesia roloffi
AGAGACAGTCTTACAGTCATTAGTTACAGAGACAGTCTTACAGTCATTAGTTACAGAGACAGTCTTACAGTCACTAGTTACAAGGATAGACATACAGTCACAAGTTACAGGGACAGTCCCCAGGAGCAACAAGTGGTAAATGCATTCTAATTGCAGCTCTTTGGTCTGTACTTAAGCAAAGGTTTCTAAACACCCTTTTAAAATTTGTGAATTGTCAATCTTCTATATGAAAAATGCTTTCTCCGGAGGAAGGGCATGATATGTTACATTTAGACTTTAAGTATTTTGCTTGTCATTCAAGTACTAAAAAAGTAGCAGGTACCAAAGATGCTTATAATCTCTTTCCCTGCTTCCCACAGGCCTGTTCCTGCGGCTTGCTGGGCTGAGTGTGTGGGGACCCTGTGATGTGGAGCACTGTGTAGAAGCCGAGTGGCTGTAGCTCAAACCGCCACTGCTGCCAGAGCCCAAGATGGAGTAAAGCCTCCCGCCTCCGGAGATCAAAGGTATGTGATGTGATGTGCCGCAATCAGCCTTCTTACAGCTGCCTCCTTCAATTGGATCACCATATTCCAGGGACGGGCAGACTCATGTCTGTTTCTTCCCATATGTTTTGGATGGCCATTAGGCGATGTTGAATATTTATGATTGCGGCAAAGCGGTGACTATGCTTAATTGTGCTTTGGACGTGTGGCTCTTTCAAGGCTGGGCAGGTAATGACAGATGGTAAACAATGGCGCTGTGCTCCAGCGTGTACCTCTCTGGTGTTTAGAAAGCTGCCATGTTAGTCGTGCCACGAGGCAGGAGAAGGGGCTAGATTAATTGTGGCGATAACTGTAGCACAGATTTATGGCTTGAGGCGAGAGAACGGAAGAGAGAGAGAGAGTGAAGAAAAGTACCTTGAGGCAGGCGTACCCTACTTGTGAGTAAAGCATCTGATGGCAGCCATTGCTGACATAGGAGTCCCTTTATAGTAAGAGCTAGTACACTTACTCCCAGATGAGGAGTTTCACAGCAGGGCCCTCCTTGCATTTATAGACAAAACTATGGTTAGCATATTAAACAGACATGGTGAAAATAAGTCTCCTTTTAGGTCTGCTCATATATTTTTGATAGAATTAAAAATGCATCACCCCGAATACATATTTCCTCCAACTATTTTCAAAGAGTAGAGTTTTATAAAGATGTGCTCATGCTTGGTTGATAACATTGACCAGCAAATGTATTTTCAAGCCACACGATTTTACCCTTTAGCCAATCAATGTCAGTGTTAATGTCCATGTCATTGATTTGCACTGGAGCTACAAGGCTAATGCTACTGTAATGGAAGTATAGACTGTTTATAGGCTCTTATCTGGTATCTGAATAGAGCTATAGACAAAGGTCAAGCTTCATGGTGCTGCTATTTTTAGTTATGTGACATTTGTTTCTCCATTTTTGAGAGAATTTTACACATATGAGACACAGTGTCTGAAACTATATAAGCAAGTCTATGAATGTCACACTTTAGACATGCAGAAGGCATGATGCAGATCCTAATATCCATTCAGGGATGAATGAAGATGTTCTAAGCACCGTATAACTTTGTGCATAACGTTATGGAAACTGATTTGTTCCATTTAATTTTTTTGTCATTTATATCTAACAGTCACAATGTGGCATGAGATTACAGTGTACACATATAATTGTCGAGCAGCTGAGGCCTCTCTCTTCTTTTGAATGAATGTTCTGCAAACAAGCTCAGACACGACCAGACCTAGTGTTTCTACGTGACGTGGTGACTGATTGTGTCACAGCAATAGTCACATGTTAATATTTAACACTCGAGTGCACATTCAGCTGGAGAACTAACGCTTGACGAAACAATATTCAAATGTATTCAAATGGACAATGTTACAATTATGATTCATTTGTAGGTTTAAAAAAAAAACTATATTAAACCCTTGACCAGAACGTCAGAGCGGTCAAGAGCAAAGGAAGTGATTTGACTCGCTATAATGAAAATTGCTCTCAATTGTAGATTATTAAGTATATGAATTACCTATTATAAAACAAGCACTTCTGAATGAAGATGAACTGTGTTTTGGTTTGCACACATTTGGGCTGTTTTTGGAGTCAGTTTCTGCTTTTTTATCTATAGAGAATACATAATAAATACCAGCACTTTGTTTTGTATGAGGTTTGTAGTACAGGCAAGTCAGTGAGCACTGATTGTCTGAGGGTGTTAACAGTGCTATTGATATTTTCCTGACTTGAGAAGGCAAGACCCCAGCTTGCATACTGCAGCACTTTTCAAATAATATTACAATTGTCACATGATGTAGTAAAGCTTACTCAATACTGTAAGCCTACAAGCTACGAGCAAGTAGGCCTTACCTCGTAACAGACTGTGACCGCATTAGCTTCCACAACTGTTGGCTGACACAACCCATAATCCTCCATTTCTTGCTGGCTCTGGCATGCCAAGATGCTTCGGTTATTTTTAGCTTTTGTGGCAGAATGTTCATTTGATCAGTTTTGCCTCTTTTGTGAGTTTAAGGATGGATCATGGCTTGTCATGGCAAATCTGCATTGGAGAGCTGTTCCTCAATTTGCTGCTTTTGATCATCAAAGTGCTTCACAGAATGTATTTTGTGGCTTTCAGGGTGACCCCTGTGAGAGCTGGACTACTTCTGTGGAGTCTGCCCATCACTCGTGGCCTTGACCACACTCCCAGTGGCATGTCTCTGAATACCCAAACACTCGCACTCTTACCATCTCTCCGCCTCGAACGTGGACTAAGAAGCTTTCTACTTCTGCCTTCATGTCACGCCAATGAAATCAAGCACGGAAACTGTTGATTTAGCAGTGCAGGACGGGTTTTATTGGAAAAGTCAGCTATTTATTGGAAAATGGGAGCGCACAGAGAGAATATGGAAAAAGTCAGAGATCATTGCGAGACCTCTCAGTGGCCACCTGCTGTTTTGAAAGAGAGAGAGCGGGAGAGAAAGAGAGAGAGAGTGCAGCGAGAGAGAGAGAGAGAGAGAGAGGAATACATCAGAGCAACCACCATATCTCATAAGATCAGGGTATGATAAGAACTCCCCCAAAAACATAGTTTAGCCCAAGCCAGATCATGCAACACTGTTTTAAATAGGAGTGTGCAGAAACAGATACTCTGCATTACTGGAAACTTTGAAAACTGCATCGTTAGATATTTGTGACAAGGCTCGACTTGTAATGTAATAATGTGCTTTACTTATGATGCAGATCTTTGTGCAAGGACAGCATAATTGGCTTTCGCTCAAGAAGCTGGCCAGTACTTCCAAGGTTAAAATATAATTGCTGTGCTAATGCAAGCCCTTTCTAAATCTGTGTCAATTACAATCAAATGAAAAAAAGACAGCTGGAAGTTTATTGCATTCTAGTGGCAAAACCTGAGCATACGAATGAGAACAATGAAAAGCAATTGACAAGTGCAGGGCTGTGAAACGCATGCTTGCATGTCTTCCTGTAATTAAACATAGGGGAGTTTTGTGATGAAAATTGTTTGGTTTGCAGATAAAGCATTCACAGTGATAACTCTGTGTGGGACATTTACGGCATTTAGCAGACACCTTTTATCCAAAGCGACTTCCATTCCCTAACTATAGGGGACAGTCTCCCTGGAGCAACTTGGGGTTAAGGGTCTTGCTCAGGGACCCAGTGGTTGTGCTAGGGGTAGGATTCGAACCCAGGACCTCATGGTCCAGAGGCATGGATGGTAACGATTCAAATAAATGATTGATTCGCAAAACACAAAACCGACTAACTGACTAATATCCTGAACATTTCTTCAAATCGCATAGGAAATTGTGGGGTTGAGGTAAAAGAATGTGGTAGGAGAGACTATGGCAGGAAGAAGTGATGAACCTTCTAAAGTGAGACACCTCTGTTAGCAGGCGATTTCAGTAAGTGTGAGGCTGGTGGGGCGCTGTTTGGCAAATGCATACATATTTTATATGTTATTACATAGATTTGATGTATTTAATCCTGAGAAAATGACCTGAGAACATTGTATTTAAAATACAGTTTTATGTTACTTGTAGTTATGCCTGGTTTGGTTAAACAAGCTTCATTAATTTTTATGGGCTGTGCTGCTTTTGGAACTGGTACAAAGACCTCGAGGGCGTCTGGAACAAAGGGTATGTTTTTCAAACCAGTCAACATATCAATTCACTCTGGATTCACTCTTGTTTGACCAGAGCCATGTGGGTAGTTGATCCAATATTTGTCAGCCTGTGTTTTGAAGATGCCCAGCTGTTTTCTGTGTTTTGTTTTGTTTTTTACTGTGTTCGGGGAATACAGAGTGTGTATCCTTTTCCTTTTCCTTTCCTCGCCGGTGCTTTGAAGGTGCGCCCGCAGACACCTGCCCTCACCTCTCTATTGGAGATATTAAATTAAGGGTGCTTTATTGTTTGATGTGTCTTTCTCAGAGGAAGCACAACGCTCTCCAGTGAAGCGTGGCAGTGCGGTTATTTGAGGATGAATCCTGAGGCATTACCCTTTCCGACATTGTTTCCTACTACCACGTTGTGCACCATCATCACACATATTCACTAACCAGCAAGATTCAATCTGAGGTCCTGAAGGACCCTGAGCTGGATGGAGTTATTACAGTCCTTCTGTGTGGCTACTTCAGTGTAATTGCACAATTGCATTAGTAATGGCATTATTGCATGAATTATGCTTACATTTTACATTCTGTATTGACAGGTCATTACTTTTCCAATGTCGATGGTAATAGGACACCTTACAGTACACCTTCACATTTTGACTACCTATATCAAGCATTTCACAAAAGCCAGTATAGTGACTCATGTTGCCAGAATAATAAGGTGTAAAAGAGTTTGTTACCGTAGTTTTCTGCACATTTTGACATGAAGCATTGTAAACTAAATGATATCTCTTTCTTGTATTTGTTTAAAAGATGATAAATAATTACACTTCAAACAGTGCACTCATCACACGATTCACTGTTGTAATTTTTGTACTTTCTGTCATTTTGTCAGATGATATGAAATGTAGAGAGAAGCGAGAGAGCTGGTTTGTCACGCAATTTAGTCTGCGAACGCTCCGACAAAACAGAGTTAGATTCCCACCAGGAATCAACATTCACATACATGCAATAGCAAACAAAAAAGGGTTACTCACGTGAGGGAAAATGGTATGATTGGTCGGCTGACTGAGCAAATAAAGAAGCTTCCTCTTCCTTTTTATAGAACATGTGCATGTGATACATTTAAAGGCTAGTTTTTAGTTTTATTGTCATTATTCTGTTGAATTATTTCTCATTGTAATAATTCGATTTTGCCCAAACCAGAATTAAATGTTATAGGGCGATATTCCTTCTTTTTTCTCTCAGTAAAGGGGAACAGTAAATCTGAACGGGGAATGCACCCATCAGTCAGGCTGAGGAAAAAATGTGCAGAAAATCTACCATTAGCGACAAAATACAGATGTGAAGTAAACGGTCTTACCTCATTTTATCAACCAGAGCTCTCTTTGCAGTGAAAATGAGTTTTTTGACCGATGATTGTTAGCGTGAAGTGGGGAGAGAGAGACTTTTTCTCCATGCAGCATTTTGTTACATTTTGTAATTATTTCATGCCACAAATGTAGACATCAGTCATTTTCAGCCACAAAACCAAATATATCAAACCGTATCTTACACTGTCAGTTTCACACGGCAGCTCTCAGATCAGTGATACGATTTGTACGATATGTGTACAATAAAATCAGAGATTGAATGTGTATGATACTAGTTGTTATCTTCAGCAGATTTTTATTTGAAATGCGATTGGGGCGACTGGAAATGGTGATTTTTATCAGATCAGGAACATCATATTTAACTCCAGTGAGCTGTTCAGGACGGAGTACAGGAGGAAGCTTTTTGCTAAATATAGGGTGAGTGCAGGCTTTATGTTAATCGCTGGCATTTGGTTTTGATGAGGTGTCTAATGAAACCAACTGAATTTATATTACGGAGCCATCACACTTCTAGAGGTGATATATCTTCGTAAAAAGTTAGTGTCACAAATTGCAGGAGTTGGATCGAGCATCACTGCCTCTGATAACCCACTAAAATGTCTTGACAAATAGCAAGATGCCTATCTCATATTTATGAACCTGCCTCAAAATTTCATTAGAATGTGACGGGAAATACAATAGACACAAATCACGTGGCTATCCTTTCAAACCTGCTCTGCTCCCTTTTCCTTTTATTTTTCCTTTTGAAAATGAGAGCAGTTTTTGCAGAGGTGCGTGTTGTGGACTGTGAATGAGCTCCTTCCTGCAGGCAGTGTGTGTTTGGCTGCGCTGAAGTGGCTGAAGGGCTGCTGGAACCCTGAGCTATGGTAGAAAAACAGTTGCTGATGGGTGGACATGGTGACCTCTGCAAAATGTCCCATTTTTAGAAGCTTTGAACATTTTAACTGTATAATTGTATTTGGATCATAAGACATCATTCCTAAAAATCGGATTGATTTTTATCATTATCTGAGACACTTTTTTGCCCCAAACATACTGAAGAATGCATTTGTGTCACTGACTGAAGGTCTGATTCGTATGGAATGGTGTGAAGAAGTGCTAAGGTATGGAAAGTTGATGTCCATCACTATTACTGATGGATGAAGCCTATGTAAACGTGATTTAAATATATTATATTTTGATTCAGCACCTGTTTTTGAAAGTGTGGCCGCTCTTGCAACCCATGCAGTGCTTTGTTTCCAACACCTAGCACAGCCGGACTCTATGGGCAGGTTGAGAAGTGTAAAAAAAGCTACTTGTCTGGACCCAGTGAGTGACAGCTCGTTATCAGTTGCCCTGCTGGCTGATCAAAGTTGAAAGAGGGTCAGGCTGAATTAAAGAGCAGCTAATTAAAATGTCCTGGGTACAAGCGCAAGCTGCTTCCTTTATCTGCTCCCTCACTGGCTGCCTGCGTGGTGCGCCTGCTGAATAAAAGGCACGGTGCAGCAGCTCTGGATGGAACACCTCGCTACCTCCCAGCCCTCCACGCTCTGGGGCCTTTTCTCATTGATGCAGAGTAGGAAGGCCATTCAGTGAACGCGGATGAAACCTGGCCTTTTCCTGAGGCATCTCCTGCTCCAGCTGTTAGAAAAGACAAATAGAGTTCAGTACTGGAGATTCACTTATTCCTGCATGTCGATCTCCCAGGATTCCCTCTGATGCTTTCGTCTGTGGCTTGTTGGCACGCCCTGCCCTCTTTTAAAAACTCGACGTGAAACAACTACCCTGGTTCATAACAACCCATCCCTCGTCATTCAACCCACTGAATCCCGGTAACCTCCAAGGTGTTCCAGGAGGAGTTCACCAGCCTAAGTGGAAAACACAAGCAAGATGCCAATGCGGTAAGTGCAGAGCATCTGCAAGTGAAGTACAGAAGGCTAGACCATGCTGAGCATGCTCCAAGGAAAGAATGGCTATTTTAACAAAATAATCTAGGCAGTAAAACTGCCAAGATTTCTTATTTCTTCTTATTATTCTTATGCCCATGGCAACATTGGACATTAAATTCCTTCTCCAAGTGAGTCTAAAAGAGAAATGTAAATATGGATCCGTATCATGAAGAGCAGAGTCCATAACCGTTAAAAGTGCCATACGTACTGCAGGGCACGGGATGCTGGTGACTGATGGCCGGTGTAATCACTCGGGGAGTATTGGAAAACTGTTTTGCCAAGACAGACTTAAAATGCACTCTTCTTTACAAGTGGGAGTGGCAAATTGGCAGGCAGCCTCATGCATGTGCAGCTGACTCTCACTGCCTCTGTTTGGAACAGAGGAGAAGAGGAGAGGATACAAAAGGAACAACATAGCAAACCTTCTCTTTTTTTTTTACAGACTTATGTTTTGGCACCTATTACCGAGACTGCAATCAGTCCGAACAAATGAACAATCGGGCACTTGCCAATTTAACTTATTTGAATTATTCAGTGGATCTCTTAAAATATTTAGATTGCAAAGCTTTTCGTTTGTCCTCTCTGGACTTCAGGAATTTTAATAAAATGTATCTCAGTGAGTGCAACCACAATAAGCCTTTGTATATTGATAATTTTTTCAAAGTTTTTTTTTTTGAATGATAAAATAGATCTTCCAATGGTCAACTGTTGCCTCATGTGAAGAAAAAACCAGAAATCTTAAGATCTTATCGCAGGGTCTTCGCTGAGATATCCTTTTCATTCCCTGCACATTGTGACAGTCAAGGTCAACAGAGACATTGATTTGGGGAGAGAATAGATGCTGAGATATGCAGCCGAAACCCGGTATGCTGGGTTCGATTTCTATCTTCCCTTATTGTTATTCCCTTTTGAGTTGCTTGCCCTGGAAGAGCTTCTGAGGTTGGAGAGCGCCAGAGGTAGAGGACCTGAGGGGGAGTAATAAAATGCAGGATCAGCCCTGGAGACCATTACCTCAGAGAGAGGCCAGTGATTGATGAGGGCAATCTTGGTGGCCAGGCGAGGCGACAGCATCGAGCCCCAGGATTTGGACAGATACAAGTCTTTCCATCTTAACCTAGATGGCCTCTGAAGAACTTTCATTTTTTACATTCTTTTTTCATTTTTGACAAACGGTGACACTCTCAGAGTGGTTGAGCTAAAGCAAAAGTTATTACCCTGCAACAGTTATTGTTAAGATTTTTAAAACCAAACACAGCTCAGGTTCTGAAAAGAAAATGGTTGTTGACAGAGTGCTGTTTTAGAAGATGTT
The DNA here is from genome assembly GCA_037577295.1 of Ladigesia roloffi. Lineage (NCBI taxonomy): Eukaryota > Metazoa > Chordata > Actinopteri > Characiformes > Alestidae > Ladigesia > Ladigesia roloffi. The sequence continues at coordinate 17,184,777 of JBBKCR010000001.1, forward strand.
CACCAGCAGAACTCCTCGAGCATTAGTGGACATGGATAATATTGCAGTAATTCACTATGTGAACAAACTAGTCCAGGCACTAAAAATCATCATTTTTTTTCACCTCTAAAAATCTGATTACCTGCTGCTTGCTCCAGAAATTCATACATCAGGGTTGGGATTAGGACTCGGCTGAAGTCTGGATAGGAGTGAAAGGTGCAGTAGCTCGAAGTGGACAGACCATGAAGGCTGGTGATGAGAGGGTCATATCCGTGCATGACCGTGACGCACAGTTTATTACGTTTGGTGGTTTATTACTTTTGGATATTTCTGGTTTTCCTTCTTCTTAACATGCAGCCCTAGCCTCATTGCTGCCTGAGGCGAGCCCAGACCCAAACAACAGGGCAAATACTGATCGAAATTTGATGCATTGCCTTACTCCACATACATTTTCCTTGCATTCCCAGCTACTTTAAAACACAAGGGCTTTCACTTCTCATGTCCCACCCATGACACCTTTTTGATAATCAGATAATGACTTACCTCAGGAGACACATTCACAGAGTGAAATTACCCTTCCCAATAAATTTGCTTTACTAACACTTTGTCATTACCTCAGGGAAAGGGGCTGTTGAGGGACAGCTGGATGGGAAACATGCTGGTTGTACATGAGACTAGCTGTTTTTACTGGAGCCGGGATGCCAGTGTGCATGTTTTGTTTCTACAGCAAGCCTGAAGCATCCAAACCAAAAGAGGTTGCTGTGGTTAATTATCACACCCTGCTAATCAGGGGGTTGCAGATTCTTGCCCTGAGGAGGGCATCATTGAATTTTGGCCTCATCTTGGAAATCCGCCAGTATTGATGCTCTTCGAGTGTGGACAATTAATCCCAGTATGCAATTAGGGAGAAGCTGCCGTCAGTTTTGGGTTGTGGTTTCAGTTTGCGGAGCCTTATGAGCTTCATTCCCTAACTATACAGGCAAAGTCTTGAGCTAACCCAATAGAAATTTGTAAACACCAGCAAATTACAATTAGAAATAAGAGCTGTCTGCTGACAAAGGAGGTCTTGTTGAGAGTTGGAGTACGGTCTGGAATCACGTTAGCAGTTGTGGGTAAAATTTGCACCACTAGAGAAGCAAGATCTTTTCTTCATTCTGACTGAATTCTGTTCCTCCGTATTTCTGGGCCAGCGTGATCATATCCCTTTATGTCTTCTGTATTCTTTCCCCCACATTATCAAATTGAATAATTCAATCTAACAGGCACATTGGCTTCAGTGGTGACACGGCAATCAGATTAGGGGAGCAGCAGGCAGTGGAAATCAGGAATATTGCTTTGTGTGGAATGTTCTCAGGCTGAGGTAATGCATCGCTCTGGGCTCGGATGAGAGCTCTGCCAGGCGCTGAAGATGGCGTGTCCTTGGAAGTAAAAGACCCCAGCATAATGTAGACCCCCCCCCGCACGTCTGTCAGGCTACATTGCTCAATATGTTGGCCCATTGGAAAAGACAGTGTGGCAAGTTCGAATATTATCATATGGCATTCAGGCACATGGTGAAGCTCGGACTGTCTATTATTTTGACAGGACTATTTTCACTACGTTTTTTTTTTTTTTTACTGAAATTGCAGAATGTGTTTTACTAGGATGCATGGTAATGGCACTGAAGACTCTTGCCAATTTTTTTATTAAACTCCTTTTATTAAAGCCTAAGAGTGTCTGCTTATCTGCCTACCAGACGTTTCTCGCAGCTTGCCCTTTTTTAGAAGATATATTATGACCTAGGCGAAATGGGAAGCCCTTGACAATGCAAATCTCGTCTGGGAAACTGGTTCATTAGCATAAAGCTGATATAAACAGTGAAGCCTGTTTTAGCAGGCCCTACTTTTCTTTTAGAATAAGGACCCTCAGAATAAGTCATATAAGGTGTAAAAGAAAGTGTGTGATGTCTTTTTACGATGCTATCTGTAAGTAATTCACTGGCTCAATGCACCAGCACATTGGACTTTTGAGGCTAATGTGCAGAATGCTAGCTTTAATTTGAAAGTATTTAAATCTTTGTTGGCTGAACCAGCATTTTTCATAGACAGTCCTCGTTTTTTAGGGGACTACAAGTACTTGGACAAATGAACATGCCGTGATATGGGTGGTGATTACAGCTGAGATGCATTAAGGCCTTAAACTGCAGACTTATTATATAAATATTAATCTTAGGGCTTATTATTAATTAACTCCTCTGAATTATTGGGTACCTTACTAGCTCATAAAAGAGTTAAGAGGCTGAGGAAGTGAAGCGGAAATCTGTAGTGTAAATACACTAAATCCATAAATCTGTACTGTCAATTTGCAGATTTAAATGATTAAATGAAAATGAATTAAATTAAACATTTTTACAGAAGTTTAGGGAAAAAAATGGATAGAATGCACCATCAACACTGTAGTGAAAAACAACACGGTACTGAAAAACAGTAAACAATCTTATTTCAATTTATCTTTTGCAGAGAAAACTATTTAAACATAATAGGAACAAAATCACCTGGGATGAAACCCAGTACACTGCTTGTTTATATGCAGTTTATTCAGTCACTGTTTGGGATTCTCTGATTTGGAGATGAGAAAAAGCCATTTATGAAATATAGCAATTGGATTTTTATCCACCTGGATTAATTTCACAGGGAAATGTAGAACTTATTTGAAGAATGTTACCGATGCAGTGATTATTTTCTCACCTAAACATTTTGCTCTCCTGTAAATACTATAATTGCAACATCAAATATGGGTATGAAAATAACTCATCTAAAGTTTGCAAAATATTTTGGAAAATAGCTTCTTAACTATAAATACTATGTGCATCCTGAGTTGATCTATATTTATGCTTGTAGAAATACTGAAGGGATCTATGATATTATCAGAGAAGTATAATGTAATATAATTCAGGAAACTGATGATAAGCATAAGACCAGCCTCCCATGCATCTATTGGCCTTGCTGTCCTTTGGGCAGGATAGAAAGATGTTGTCCAACAAACAGTAACTTGAGCTAATAAAACGCATTGATTGAGAGAGAGAGAGAGAGAGAGAGAGAGAGAGAGAGAGAGAGAAATAAAGAGAGAGGGAAGAGTAAGAGAGAGAGAGACAAAGAGAAAGAAATAGGGGGCAGAGGCACAAAAAGGCGC
>JBBKCR010000001.1:17193766-17207779 GCA_037577295.1 Ladigesia roloffi
CATATATTTTACATCACTAACTTTTATCAAATGCATCACAGTTCAAATTTAACGACGCAGTGGTTGTGTGTGTGGCGGGGTTATCATTATTCAGTAATGTTACCAGAATATTGTGACAGACACCTCTGACACTACACTAGATGTGTTGCCAGATATACCATCACACAACCCTGCCATTTAACATCTATCACATTCGCTTAACTGCTTCATGTGAATGTGTCAATTGTTTAATGACTGTGCTGAAAACAAAATGATTGAGAATGTGTCGTTATATTCAGGCCTTTCTGTGTTACTCAGCTGCTGATCGCCAGTGTTGTTCCAACTGTGAAGCCTCTTGCTTCAGACAGTCCTCATAAGTCAGTCGTACGTTCTTCAGTTAGAGCTCGTTATTGACTGATAGCTAATTACACCCATGTTTTTTGTAATTTTAATGAATGCCTTCTATCATTAATTGAAGTTGCAACCTAACAGTCAGAGACATTTTCTCAGATGGAATATCTGCGTCAGGCTTGTTAATATTAATATTTATCTAGTTCTGAAAACATGTTTCTCCCGGTACAGATGACACACTACAATAGGTGTTGACAAGTTGAACATTCTCCATCTAACGGAGGGAAATATTGTGAGTATCAGTCAGCAAATGACTCGAAGTGTGAAAACCAATTGCCTTCCTTCCTCAAATATTGAGATCGATTTTTAACTTCAACCCCTCCACGCCCAAGCTAGTCCCTCACCCTTCTGTTTTTGCCTTTGTTTACACATGAATATTTGTTAGCCACTCAGGAGGCTTATCTGAAACTGGTCTCTTCCTGTAGTCATTAAAAAGATGATGAAGCAGCCTCGAAAGGTCAACAATTAATTAAGTCTACGCTGTGATTCGTGATCACTTAACCTTGTGGTCCTTATTAATATTATTAGTGCAAAGGGCAAAAGAGGCACAACTGCACATTCACTCTGAAATGCCATGCCCAGGCATGTTGACTCAGGCAAAATGCCATGGTGCTTTATGTTGACTCTTGCCAGGCATGCTCAGACTGTTAACTGTCATCAGCCAGGCAGCTGAAAACGGAGCTCGGAGTTTGGAACATTCCCACAAAGAGAGAAGAGTTGGACAGATGTCAAACACTGAGATTGAACACTGAGAAGTGGCTGCACACACAGCACTGCCATCGTCTGCAGAGGGGGGAGCTCACAGGATGTAAAAACGCAGAGTTTACCAACTTGTATTTTAACGCATGAGAGCAAAGCAAAAAGGCAAGCGCGTTCCACGCAGAGCCGCATGGGCAAACACTCCCACGTAATCTGCGAGCGCACTTTTTGAAGTCACACTTCAAATAGATGCCCTGTTCCGCTCTCAATCCGTTTTCTTTTCCCACACACACTGGCCTGGCTTCTTCTCAGAAGGCGCCTCGGATGCGTTCCCAGGCGGACTGGCCGGGATGCGGTGTGGGGAGGGAAGGTACCCACTCGTAGCTCGCTGCACCGCTAACTCCGGGACACCTTTACCTTCAGCTCACCTTCCCAAGAGCTGCCGTGATGCTCCAAAATGTTTACATAATCCACCTGAAGACCGCAGCTGTCCTTAAACAACACTTAGCTATCTTAGTCAAATGCTGATTCTGGAGGGAATTCACTGGAATGTGTGGGTTATTTTCAGCACTTAGTGGTTGTGAGTTCGAAGCAGGCTTTTGTGCATTGCTACGATAAAGGGAACCAAAGGGAATAAAATTAAATGAGGCATTTGAAAAGGACACTGAATAGTCTTTATTTTATTTTAATTTTTATTTTTGTCTCATTTCTGACAAAAAATCATTTCAAAACAGTTTTCTCAGGACTTTAAAAGCTTATTACTGTTTCCTGAGTGTTCCTATTGAAGAGTGTATGTAATGCTACTATTCTTGAAGTGATTTTGATAACTGTATTTATATATATGAACGCATGAATGTGCCTGCAAAGAAACACAGATGTACATTATCTTTCAAAGGTTTGGATTTCATAAGAATTACTGGTACATTTTCAGTGAACATCTAAAAGTGTATTCAGATGCTTTATTTGTGTGTTCTAGAAAGATGAGGCTGTTGAAATGATAAACAACGCACTGCATTTTTCACAGGAATTTCTTATAATAAGGTATTGAGACCTTTTAAATGTGTAAATGTGAGCCATTCTGGATTTTACATTTATTATATTTTCAGTCTCAGTATGTTTAGCGTTGTTATAAAATCCTCTACATGCATTTTTTCTACATACTTCCTGACAAGATGAGCTAGTTAAGAGTGACAAGACATATGAAAGAAAAATCTTATTATACTGTCGTATACAGTCAATCTTATTATATAGTCGTTAGGTTTACTTGGCCCTGGTCAAATAATCTCTTTTCAAATACCAATTTTATTTTTCACATGCATAGTCATACAAGTACAACACGCAGTGAAATGATTTCTCTGCAGTTAACCCATTCACTTAGTGAAGCAGGGGGCTGCTGCCAATGAGGCGCCCGGGGAGCAGTGTGAGGGGACGGTACTTTGCTCAATGGTACCTCAACAGTGACGCAAGCAGTTGGGATTTGAACCCCAATACTATGATTGCAGAAACAATGACCTAACCACTAGGCCATCCAGCTGGGCATTTATTACAATTTTTAACTGTGATTAATTGCAATTAATCGTTTTTTTAATGCAAAATTTAGTAATCAATTTAAATATCGTGTAATGTGTGCTTTTATTTTAAAAGTACTGCTATATAAACAGTGCAAAACCATTTGGTTTGTTATAGAAAACTCTCCAGAGCATTGGGTGCTGGAACCATAATAGCTTTCTATAAATTCTAAATACAAGAAACTAAACTGACAAGAAACTGTTGCATGAATAATCAGAAAACAGCACAGGTGTTCCAGAGCACAATCAGAATAGTATAAAATGCAGCACTGAGTAATTAAATTATACTATTCATTACTTTGTTCATTAATTATTGGTGGTTAGACTATAGACTTTCTATATATATTTATTCTTGTGTTATACAAAAAATCCTCCACTGCTTTGTGAAATTATGCAGCAATATAGACCCCTAAGCTCTTAAAATGTTTAAAGCTGTGGCATGTAAATTGGAGTACTAGCACTGCATGAAACACAAAGATGTTTTCTGACACCCTGCTGCAGGCTGTAGAAACCTGGAAGGACCGCGGCTCTCCCTCCTGTAACCTCAGATACAGGGTTATCAAACAGCTGCCGCGTGATTTTTTAATAAACTGCAAGCACGACTCCTTTCAGTACTAACAGCCTCTCTGGCGTGGCAGGGGAACATCCAGAGGCGTAAAGGCATGTTCGACACGGATAGTTACACACAGTAGTGATGTGATCAGCAGAGGAAACGCAGCTAAAGTTCAGTGAAGGTCATAAATTCCTGCAGATACAGGCTTTGTTATTCCGATATTTTATTAGGAGTCATATTCAGATTTGTTTACCTAATTGGCTATTAGAATTAGACCTGTACTTAGGAGGGAGTGGATGAAGGAAATAAAGTAAAAAAAAGATATAAAATGTCTCATGTCTTTCAATAAATAAATCCTTAATAAATCCTTTTACTGAGCATTGTCAAGAATGGCAACATCTAAAGGGAGCTTAATGGAAACATGCTCTAATTCAATGCAGTTTAATTAAATGTAATAATCTCTGCAGGGATCTTTAAGCTGCCAAACACATATAGAATATTTGAAACAAAAGAAAAAAAAGTCTGTGCAGTGTAAGTCCAGATAAATCACTCTGAGTTTTCATTTTTTCAGTTAACTGGTAGAATGTTAAAACATAATGATGATCCAACCTAGTGCTGGCAGTAAATGATGATGAACCTTCAGTATTTGGATTCATAGCAACATCAGATACATTCTTGTTGGAATATTCAGATATGATTATTTTTTATCAGATCCCCATTCTTAATTGATATTTAACGCATATTGGATTTTGGATCATTTTAAAAAGCCACAACAGTAAAACAGCTGACAATCAAGTGATTAACACTGATTATCTTTTTATCTGTCAAGGAGTGGGATACATTAGGCAGTAAGTGAACCGTCAGTTCTTGGTATGATGTTTTGGAAACAGGAAAAATGTTCATGCTGAAGGATCGCATCAACTTTGACCAGAGTCAGACTGTGATGGCTTGAAGTTTTTGTGTTGAAAGCTGGAAGAATGGAAGAGCATAAGGATCTGAGTGGCTTTTACTAGAGCCCTGTTGTGATGACGACTGGGTCAGAGGATCTCCAAAACCGACGGTCTTGTGGGGTTTTAGTGTGTGTGTGTGTGTGAGTATCGAATGCCAATCTGGACCAATCCCACAGAAGAGATACTGTAGTGCAAATGGCTGAAAAAGTTCATGCTAAACCATTCATTACTCATTGTACTCACTACCTCACTGCATCTAACCTGCCATCTGTTCTTTATGTCTTTATACATCAACAACAACTAGAACACTGCACCTGGCAGCACATAGTCTATTCTGCAGATTTGTAAATGTTTATTTGAATATACTTTGTCTACGTTGTACTACATGAATGTCAAATAATTATTTCGTTAAATGTTGAATGTTAAGTCTGTCTATTGGTAGAGATTGAACACTGGTGCATCAAGACACAAGAATTCTCAATTCAAAATGCAGGGTTTTATTTGTGAAAAAAGGTATATGGGCTACAAAACATGTTCATGAAGTTCTTTAAACAAAATCACTCTGACATAAAGAGACTCACCAGCTGTATTCTTGACAGTTTCAGTCTCTTTCCAAATGAGCCATTTAAGGACTTTTATGCATATAAACTGTTGCTGGCCATGCCTCACCCATCCCATGCTTACGCTTCACATTTACCACACGTTAAAACGACGCTATCCATCCCTATATGTTGGACCCAGATTTTCACGCTTAGAGTGTTTATAGGAGCAGTAGAGACAAAAATGGAAACACAAAAGGATGCAAAAAGTGATGTTTGCATAATATACCCCCTTTAACTATACCAGAAACCATGCAGACCAGTCAGAGATCCCATGCTGACACCTGTCCACAGACAAAAGTGCCCTCAATGGATAATGTGAACATCATATCTGGACCATGATGTAATGGAAAAAGGAGGCCAGGTCGGATCAATAACATTTACTTTTACATCACGTCTGTGTGTTTGTGTGTGTTTGTGTGTGTCACTTACCTGGAAAGGAAAAGGTACCAGGATGCACTGTGAGAAGAAGCTGCTGGAGCTGCTGGAGGCGGGTGATGCTCTAGACAGTGTTCTACCACAAGACCTTGGGATGGGGCTTCTTGTGGATGTTCTGTACCAAACAACAGAGCTCTTTAATAAAAATGTATTTTTTCAGTACAATAATAAGGACCATAATGCAAATATTGTTCAGGAATGGTTTATGGAACTTGACAAAGTGTTCAGGGTGTTACGCCACTTCCCAACTTACAGGAGAAAGCTTGCCAACATCTTAGTACCAGATCTTCTGCCTTGACAAGTCAGCGCTGTTTTGGCTCACAAGGAGGACCTACAATATATTAGGCTGCTCCTACTGAAACACCAGCCAGTTCAGAGTGAAGGTCTCGCAGTCAGTGTCTCAATAATGAACCTTTTCTGAAAATAATTTGTAACTACCAGTTTTGCTATCTTGACCCAAAATCAAGATCAACCCGACCTGCTCAGCATTTATACACGCCATGTGGTAGGATGTTAATTGCTTAATTTTGATTTAGTACCTCCTGCGTAGAATCTGCACTCATTAGACTTCTTCATTAATTTGTTCAGATTTATTTGCTTAATGTGAAGAGCAAGAGCTGCAGCTTTTTGTAAGTAATTTATTTTGATAGATTAGTAATACTGAATATCTGAGGTCTTAGCCAGGCCATTTGTTCTCCTTGTAATAAAATGGGTTCATAAATATAGCCCTGTTTGTGGCTGATGGAAGAACATAAAACATCTAAAATATCTTAAGGCTTGCCATAGTGAGAAATAAAATGGGAGAAACGCTGACACTGAGGAGTCATGTTGTTGTCTAAGAAATTAATATCTGATAATGTGTTGAGAGGTACACGGAGCATCGTCCTTTTATCTACTCATATTACCAAGTAATAAAAGAGACATTTGGTTCCCTCTTCAACAGTGAAATCCTGTCTCGGATATTGCCATTTCGTCATCTTTTGCTATTGAACCAGGCAGCTTTGTGAAGCTTATCCCTCTACACCGTCTTTCATATGGACAGATCATTGTCTTGTCAGCTACAGTATTACCCTCAAGATTATAGCCAGCTTTGCTCTGCGTGCCATTCATGTGGGCTGAATGAGAATGCCTTTTATATCATTTTTTTAAAAAACATCAGCAGTGCTGTACCTTTTTTTAACCTGCTCTGGCAATAATAAAATTCAATATAAAGAAGACATAGTGAAGAAACATTTATGGTCCACTAAGTAGACTGTGATATTAAAACATGACAAAATATTAAAGAGAGTAATCACTGCTTAATGGAGCCAGCAGGAAATAGAGCAGGAGATTGCTGCCTGCAGGCCAAGAAAAATGCCTTTTGTTTTATAACCAAAGTTACTTTCCTATTCAGATATGGTGACAGGTCATTTGTTTGGTCCAGGCCTGGTGTGTTTATTTATGAAGCTGGAGATCCAAGTTTGATCCTCGGTGACACCATGAAAGTTTAATTCATTCTTACTTACAACACAGGCCCGTAATCCAGCCCTGAGAGACCCCAGCCAATACAGGCCCTGACTACCTGGCTCAGGTGGTGGGAATGGGTACCCTTGCAGGTCATCTAGCATGCAGACCACGCTGATGTAAACGGTTTTGAATAATCTGACGTGATGCTTGGGATAATCTCACCTCCCTTAAATGTGCTTGGATTTGAGTGGCCTTTATCATCCGGTTCCAGAGGGCACTGTTCACATTGAAGCGGTCATCAGTGTGGGATGTGGCCAAAGGACGTCCACTTCTTTGCCTTTCCGTCACTCTTTCACTCTCTCTGTGTCTCTGTTAAAACTGCAGATGACACTCTAATTCTGATTGAACCAGAAAATGTATTGGTCGATTCATGAACCAAAGACCTGTTGTGAGTTCACCTGTACGTTATAGTGTTATGGTTCATTTTAGGTTCATCCATACATTTCACCCGAAAGTCGAAATTCTCAAAATAGTTGTACCATATTCGATACATACTAAAATATTTTAATACATACTAAAATATTTGTATTATACATACATGTCAGGACTGACAGTTTCCTGGCAGAATTTTGCCCAGAGCCTCACACTGCCCCACTGGCTTGCCATCCTCTCACAGTGTAACCTGAGGCTGTCTTTTCCCCAGGTAAGAACTTTATTAATCCCGGAGGGAGTTGCTTATTTTATGACTGCACAGATACACAGAGACAAGAAAAATACAAAAGTTTAAATAAATACAATAAGAAAGCTCTAGACCTGGTGGGCTGGCCTTCTCTCCCCATACATCCCAGATATCAACTTCCGAGAACCATGTCTGGTAGGTAACAGGCGCGGAGACAGACATAGTGAGCATCTGGGGTTTAGCCCAGAGGGGGGTCTGGGGGTCCTCCCCCATAAAATGTTGCAATTTCCTGCATTCTTGTCCACTTTAGGGTAGACATGGCAAATCCTAAATCCATTATGAGATCTTTTTAAACGTGTTATCTAAAACATGAATAAAGTTTGAGTAAATAAAGAATATGTCCAACATATTTTTTTAATTTTTTTGGATTTTCAAGACATGTGCCGTCTGGATCACGTTTTAAAGCAAAGTAGCCTAACATTTTTATTAGGTAATATAACCCTGTCAAATAAGCTCAAATGAGAGATAATTACATTTGGAAAACAGATTTTTAAACAATGCTGGTTATATGTTTTGTATGAGGGGGGGAGTTATCATAGCAACTCTTTGCAGTCTAACCTAGCTAGCATAGCATAGCCGATGTAGTGCTGTAGAGTTGAGCCAAGTTGTGGTTAGCATTAAATGTCAAAGTGCGTTAAACCGATGTGCTTTAATCACTGACCTGAAACGTCTGACAAGTTACTGGCAGCTTCTTCTAATGCATCACTGGTTCTTCTTATTTTAAAGAAATGTATTATGTCCATGGTAAGGTTTGAGGCTACTTGAAGACAGAGACGAGTTCTGACAGACGACAGACGAGTAGAAATTAGTCTTTAACGTTAGTGTGATGACTTTGGTCAAAGACACTAAATAGTTAATAGATAGTATGGTTAAGTTCATACTAACAATAATTAAAATGTGTTGGCTTAGAAATCCGACCGAGGTGGGACATCTGTTCCAAATAGGATCTTTATTGTGTTGTGCGTGCAGCTCCAAGGAGAAGTGAGCATTCTTGCTATGATTATCTTGGGCATTTCTCCGGTGAGGTTGAGCTAGTTTGGGGAGAGAGAAACCAGCTCTTGTGTAGGCATGTACGTCTTTTTACAAAAAAAAAAAGAAACATTTACAAGAAATCTTCAGTAAAAACAAGAAAAGCAGCCTTGTGTGGAGATCTCTTTTGTTTTGTTTGCTGGCTGTCTAGCCACACAGAGTTACGTGTCGTGAGGGCAGCACAGTTAGTGTTTAGAATATTGAGTGAATAATGTATCAGTTGGTGGAATTCTGTTTTTGTGGTTTCAGCCCGTTGAAATAACAGCATTTTAAGAATGAGGGAAATGGGGTTTTGTGCCCATTAATGAGTTTGAATGTATTTTATAGGCAGCATACATTGTCAGGGTTGCCATATTTTTTTAAAGGTTAAAAAGATTACGGGCTTTTGAAGTGAGATTCGGGGCTTCAGTCCTCAAAGCCACCCCCTGGCTCCGCCCCTGGTAGGTAATATTAATTGCATACTGGAAATATCCCACACGCCCAGTCGTCAAGCCATTACAAGCTTTGCTCTGATCCTTCAGCATTTTTCCTGCTTCCAACACATCACCTCAAGAACTGACTGTTCACTTGCTGCCTTATATATTTGACCTGTTTGTAACTTCACCCGTGCATGTTTTAAATTTTTTTTATTGTGAAAAGCTTTTTGTTAGTTGTTGGTTCTTGGAGCATCTTCATAGATGACCTGGAGCTCAAGCATTGATTTGATTTAAAATAATAAGCTTTCTTTTGTCAACGAGTTGCTGTGACTGTTATTTCATAACTGGTCTAATTATAATTGAGAAAATGAATTGGCTAACATCAATCACTTTCCATGTAATTTATGTTTATTGCGTCTGTTAATGGAGCTTGTTGTCATTCATTGTGATGTGCATATTTATGCCTTATAATTGAGAGTACATCATTCAGAGGTACTAAATCACATTCACCAGTACATTTACATTTAATCCCATCATCCAGGTTTGTTCAATTCTCAAAAGATAATGAATGTATGGCTATGGCAAATATAATAATGTGCATTTACACTAAGGAGAAGAAGGATAGACTATACAATAATGAGACACAGTGTAGGCACAGTGCTGAGTGGAGGTTAAAGTGCTGGGTTTTATCTCAGATGTCTCTTCAGAAGAAGATAGGACAAGTTTTGTTGATTGGGCTCCTGGTGACGCCCATTTGGGGTGACAGGACAGAGCAGATGCTTTACATTATAGCATATCTTTAACCTTTTTCCAATACAATTCAAGTTCAGTTAATGTTCACTGATGTTTTGGAAGTTCTATTGTAACCGAGATGGAAAGTCAAGCAGCTGTCTGACCATTCGGAGAGAATTTGATTGCTTATATCTTGTAATTTTGATTTCCAAAAAGGTGTTTTGGAGTTCTTGTGTGCCTGAGAAAGTCTGGTCAGGCACAGGCAGGTATTGAAAGGTTGGACTGGTCCTTGTTGAAGGAAATGGTTTATTCGAATCAAGGCAACACAATCATTCTGTTTGAAGCCATGTATGCCACCCAGGGTTTGGGAGTCCTTATAAGTGAACTAGGCAGTTGCCTTATGCAGTGCTGGAGGATGGGCTGCAAATGGAGCAACCAGTATTCCCAAAGACCAACCCACCCAGAATTCAGGGTGGCTGAATCATGCCACCTAGAGTGGCAAAATGTCATGCAATCGCTTTGTTACCAGCCAACTTTAAACCTTGTTCTCATCTTCTAGGGGAGTCTTTAGTTTTTCTCGATTCATCTGGGTCTGAAAAACTGGCAGGCACCCGCAGCCACATATCTGCTGGCAAATTCATTTCTGGACAAAGAAATTAATAGAGTAACAGGCTATAAAAACAGATCCATGAAGAGGAGGGCCTGACTGGTCATCAGGTCACGCAGGATTGTGAGTATTGACAAAATTAATGACAAAAGAAATGGTGATCATCATGTTCAAATTGTAAAATCTGTATAAAGAGTTCATATTGCTCAGTGCTGCCTATACACTTGCTGTGCTGCAGTACATTTTAAGTGTTACGGTGCTGCTCTGAATCACACCGCCTCTTTCTTAACAAGAATTAATTGACTTTTGGGTCCTGGGGACCCTCTTCCATGCTCAGTTTCATGTTTTCCTCTAGCACACCTGTTTCAACTCATCAGCTAATTACTCAGCCCTCATGAATTCAGTGAGGTGTGTATGAGCAGGGAAAACATGGACGGCGGGAAAAAAATCAGACCTCGTGTGATTTAGAAAAAAAAAATCTGCATTTAACCATTATTTTGTATGCATTAATTAGACTGGTCTGTGCGGACTCATCAAAAGGCTGCAATTGACAGAAACAAGTGCATTTAAAAAACAATAGAGTAAAAAATACAAGTAATTTGCATTTCTGAGCACCAGGTCAATGTGTATAATGTTGGCAGCTCTGCTTTCATCCAGTGAAAAGCTGCAGACAGACTGAAAATTAGAACTGTGCCAATGACTGATGGATTATGGATCATGTTCACAAAAGAGAAGCTGTTTGTTTTATTTATTACTAAATGTGTAGACATCCTAATGCCAGGCTTTTCTGTCACTACTGTGAAAGGTCTTGTTGTGATGCAGTGATATTAATTTCCCTCCCAATGCCCATTCCTGGTCCTCAGAATTAGGACCTTTTAAGATTTTATTACAGTGGTAGAGCTGTCAAAGGTATCTGAGCTTTTAACAGTTATTTAAACTAACCACAAGTAATTTCTTCACACAGTGACTTTCATAATTCTATGTTAAACACTGTATGTTGATAGAGCGTCCCAACATTGTTAGTGTCATCATTGAGGTGCACTTGAGGAAGGTACTGTCCACAAACAATGCTCTGCCTGTTGGTGCCTTCTGCCTGCTTCATTTGGTGAATGGGTTACATGCGGAGAAAATCATAGCAATCATAGCAAAATTTTACATTGTTTACTCTGTGTGGTGTAATGTACTCATATGTGTCTATAAGGGGCCAATTTACTTATAAAATGTGTGAAGATAACTGTAAAAAAATGTATCACGGGTCGTGTGAAAAGTTCTTATACATTTCAGGTATTTCAGTTTGGCTACCACTAACGCTGTTAGCACATTTATTGTGGTTTCTGCTCCTATTTTCAAATTCTATCAAGAATAAAATGTAGTTTTCAATCACATTAATAATTTTCTAGGATATATTCCCTCTGCCCAATTTCCATGTTTTTCTCAGTCTCAAGCTTTTTGTAATCTAAGCTGGAAATGAGGAAACAGAAAAAAAGCTGTTTAATTATTATTGTAATGAATAAAGATTAGTAACATTTATATCACTCTTACAAAAAAGTAGTTGTTGCAAAAAACCTAATAACTTGTTATGCCACTATTAATAGCAAACAGTCTTCACATTAGAAATTGTATAAACATTGACATTGCTTTGGATCAGCCACAGAGTTGAGCTATATTGCTGAAGCAGTAAAGCCTGTAAAGCCACACTACCATCACCATGTTTGACTGCTGATGTTTTATTGTGTGTGGTAGATTCATGACAGATGTAATGGGGCCAGGAGGCTTTTCAGATTATTACTGTAACTTTCTTTTTCGCATCTCATCCAGATCATGCCATTTGTTGAGACACTTCAGCATTTTTTATATCACTGGGAGGTTCTGAGAGATGTGTCTGCCCGGAATGAACACTGTGGGATCTGATTAGTAGTAAGTTCACAGAGTGACTAAATGGACAATTGGTTTTCATGTAAGGGCAGTTAGATAACTTTCTTGTAATGGAAAGAATTATCGATGAAATAATGTCACATTTTCTTTGAAGATCTGAAACAATTAAAAGTGACAAACAGAAGAAATGCCCAAAATGTTAATGTTCAGTTTCTAGTATACAGATTTGTAAATCAGAAAACTTGCCTAATTATTCTGAAATATTTTTTTCATAAAAAGTATAGTTTTTTCAGAGACTGTGTGTTAAAACGGGAGGTTTTCACAGCAGATGAGGAGGAGGCATTAGCGAGAGAGGAAATCTGCCTTTCCAAATGAGGTAATGCTGGATTCAAATTTACATGGAATTTTCAAACTTGTCTTTTATACGAGCTTTTCTTTTACTTGAATATGTCCCTGTCTCTTGCATTATCACTGAGGGCCATTAAACTTTAACTTTGCAAATATGTTGTTTAATCACAAATATATGAAAATCTGCCAGACTGCACAGCTCAGTTGTTTGACTGCACCATTATTGCCTTCTTTAGAAGCTAACAGAAGGGGCCATGGTGCAAAGAGCTTATTGTAAAAGGGCCTCATAAACATTTATGGTGTGTATTTATTGTGTTGTGTTCATAGACATTGGGCCTAGTTGTGCTCAAATTGCAGTTTTTGAATTTCAGTTGATACTTTAGTCCTTTCCTTTGTTATTTTGTTTTTTTTTATTGCACAACATGGAGTATATCCCCCTTTTTCCAATTTGCACTTTATGCAGGTGTTTAATGTTTATTAAATGTGAAGGGGCTCATTGTAAAGGCAAACAAGAGCCAAGACTGGTGCAATGATTTAAGACAAGGGGACACTTGTGTGAACCAAAGCCAAAGACACTACCTCAAAGGACAAGCTTGTTGAGTCCGTTGTTGAGTATGGTGTCAATGCTAATGCTAAGCAGATTTTTTAGCATTGAAAAATGACAAGATGTGAGTTTGTACTTGTGTGAATTTGGTTATAATGGCACATCACTTCAGAGCAGTGACTGCTGCTGCACAAAAGCCATAGCACCATTGACAAAGCTACTTTTTTTTCAGTTTTTCCATTCTTTTGTATTTCCATTTGTGTCTCTACTGCTCCTCTAAGCAGTGCATAAAACAAAACATCAATTCAATCAGTTGAAAGATTTTGGGTGTAAGGAATCATGAGCTTCTATGAACCGTTTGGACGCTTCCCAATTGTGACTTCAGGATGAGGAAATTTGCATAAAACCACTCCTCACCTGTCGATCCCCACCCACTAGATTAGTTTAAGGTCCTCCATTAGTGTCTGCTAGTTTTATGAGCATGCATAAGACACCAAAAACTATGGCTACAGGCAAAAGCAAGTCACCATGACGTATTGTGTTCATCTCGCTCTGTGTCCGACTCTGGATCCAACATGTTGGGCTGGAAATCATAAAAGTGACAGAGCCCTTAAACGGCTAATTTTGAAAGAGATTGAAACGGTCAGGAATTGAGTTGGTGAGACTTATTATGTGAGAGTGATTTTGTGCAAAGAAATTCATGAAAATGTTTTATAGCCTATAGACCTGTTATAACTAAATTGAGTTATGCATAATATATCCACTTAAAGGAAAATTGTTTTGGGGAATTGCATTTTTCTGTATGACAATATTCTAGCATGAATCCTAACGTATTCAACAGGTAATTATTCAACAGGTACAGAAGCAGCATAGACAATTGTGTTACTTAAAGCAATAAAATGCATTATGCTTGAGTGAAGAACAAACAGCCTTTTACTGGTCGCTTCATGTAGGAATTGTTTCAGGTCCAGAAAAACATGGAATTATTTTGTTCTGCAGTTCCTAATCAGAATCAGAATCAGAATCAGAAAACTTTATTTATCCCGAAGGAAATTGTTTGTGGTGACCGCCACATTACAC
>JBBKCR010000001.1:17233318-17277211 GCA_037577295.1 Ladigesia roloffi
AGAAAAACGAAACTACATCACCAGCTCATGTCATGAAGCTGGCAGCGGCCACTGGGGGGCACTGCAGGCCTACAGGACAGGACGCAGCTGTAAGAACTTTGCTTCATTTCTTCACTGCATTATACACAGCACGCCACTGACAATGCGTCGGTTATTTAAAGAGAGTGAGAGTGTGAACTCTGATTGGTTCATTGCATGCTACGCCTAAGACACACCTATGACTAATTTTCTCATTTAGGACAACCCATTTGAACTATGCGCCAGGCTGCTGTGATTATACCGTTCTGCGCTGGCCCCTCCCCCAAAGACAACTGCGCTTCTGACTTCAGACTATGCGCGACTGACGGTAAAATATTCCCACATTTGTTCGAAAAATGCCGCCTGGTAAAGCATCTGACGCCAAGGTACATTACTGAGCGACTGTTATACATTTTCTTCTGATAACTACAAAGAAACTAGAATGTAAGTTGTGTAGTTTTTAGAGTGAATCACTAAAGTGTGAGCCCGCATGCAGTTAACACTTCTGGAGTCACCATGAGTTATTTCTAAAAAAGGGTCTGTTGATCCAATTATACGTCTTTTTCAAAACGACTTCCATTCACTTACCCTGAAACTGGCCTGTGTTAAATTTAGGGCAGCCATTTCTGAATTTACAGGTTCAGAAAGCAGTTTCGCAGCAGTGGAATGTTAATGTGGATGTTCTGGGCTGCAGCAGGGTTTATGTGCAGGGACTCCTCAGCGACTGCAAATAAAGGCTTTCTGTGCTCTCTGTCCTCTAGCGACGGACTGTGTATCAGGGCCATGTAAGCATCGCACTTTGATAAGACCCCTTTAGAAACGTGGGCCGAGAACATTTTTAGAGCGTTCTCGGGAGAGCTCTCCTCTGTCATTCCTGTTAGTATTGTTGTTGATGCCTGCTTAGCCCCTCTGGTGGGAGATGTTTGGACGACAGTTCTTGCAGCGTCAGCACCAGAGAAATGCTGCCAGTTCAGCTACAGTGGGGTTGTACTGATGCTTTAACGCTGATCAGCCAGATCTCTATAGCTCTCTTTCAGAGATGTTACGAGCTGCAGCCAGGAATCGGCCGATGAGGCCAAAGTCCCGCTGGGATTAGCTCTGAGGGAATAAATAAACAGTGTGTCCAATTTTGCTAACAGAACATTATCTGCATCTGTTTCAGGCTTGATCAGAAGGAGAAAGGGTCCAAATGATCCAATATGTGCAACTAAAACACAACCAGCATTCAACGGATGTAGTTTATATTGTCTAATCTCTGTTATGATTTTATCACTTTAATAGTAGGGGAGGCATGTTACCACTTATGCATGTTTGATTCTGAAAACAATACCAATACTTTGTAGACTTATAAACAACTAAACAGTTTTAGGCATTTTGCAAGGCTTCCATTTTAGCATGTATTGCAACAATACAGAGTATCAGAGCCACACAACGCTAGCAAATTATATGAGGCTTGGTTGCCACATAAAATTTACTAGGGGTGTGTGGACCTCTAAATGTTTTTGTCAGGAACTCGCAGTTCTTTGAGGTAATCTGCTTTATATTCTGTAATAGTGGATCTGACACTGTGTTGGTCACATCTGCTGCATTATTTAATGTGCTGTACATGACAGACACAGTGTCAGATTCATTTTTACAGAATAAACAGCAGATTTACTCAAAGAACTGCGAGTTCCTGATAAAAATCTTCAGAGAGTGGACTTGTAATAACCTATTTTTGCGCTTTAATACACAGATGTAGGCCTGGCACCGAAAAAATTTCATTTCTGTTTTGTCATGCCCAAATGGAAGGAAATATGTGAATTTCATTTGGTCAACATTGATTTTGCACTATATTGTCTGATATATGTCATCAGATATACTCTCCATACCAAATGGATTTCTATTTAATTTTCTGAAATGTTTTGTGAGGTTTGTGAAGTTGTTGTAGAGAAACATACTAACTTCAGTTTGTTCACACTGGTGGTGAATAGGTAGTGTCTCCCAATCCTTTCATTTACTATCCAACACAACCTGTAAACCTGTATTTTCTGAGCTGTTCTGAACTCATTAATGCAAATGAGTGGTTTTGCAGCTTTGATCTTTTGCAGTATGCTAGGCTAATAAGTTAAATGTGTCCTCATAGTCACGCATGGGCACACAGTGTGAACAGAGTAAAATTCTCTCTCTAAATGTAACCCATTTACCAAGTAAAGCAGTGGGCTGCTGCCAGTGAGAGGCACCTGGGAGCAATGAGTTGGGGCGGTAACTTACTTGAGTAGTGACACTAGCAGTGTTGACATTCGAACCCACAACCTACTGATTGCTAAGCTCTAACAACTAGGCCACCAACATTGAGTGTACAAGTGGCATGGACAGATTTTTAAATCAATAGTTACCTTCAATATATTATAAATCAATATCTCCAGTTTATCTTTAATCATTATTCAATTTTCTTTGACATCTGATTCCCACACGAGTGTCTAGAATGTCAAATTTAACATTAAAACTGATTTTATATCAAATATTATTACAAATTGGCAGTTGGATGACCTACTGGTTAGGGGGTTGAACCTGCAATCAGAAGGTTGTTTGTTTGAATCCCAAATGATAGTGTCACCACTAAGGTTCCCCTCTAAGCAACGTACCATCCCAGTGCAATGCTCCCCTGGTGCCTCCCTTCAAAACACTCTGGAAATCTTTTATACTTTTTGCTGTGAGATTTGTCTTTTTTTCTAAGCATCTTTGGTCATTTAGCTTCATTCTTCAGAGTCATTATATGTGAAGCAGGTGAGATCTGTTAATTATCCTACTTACAGTTGTCTGTAATCATTAGTCCTGTTGCCTAATTAGTGTTTACAGCTGCGTACACACGTGTGTGTGTGTGTGTGTGTGTGTGTGTGTGTGTGTGTGTGTGTGTGTAATGATGTAGGCATTATTCCACATATGGCAAATCCAGTCCAGAATTAAACAGAGAAGCATGGTTAACCTGATATCACGACACCACCTATATGACCAGCTGTTTATCAGGTGAAGACCGTCCCACTGAATAATTAAAGTTCTGCTGGGCCTGTGCAGCTGCCATGTGTCTTTGGTTTGTGTCAATGCATAATTTATGCTCCTGACACATACTTCTGAACTGTGTGGACGATTTAGTGCTGGAGAGATCAGCACAGCTCTCTCCCAGAGAAGCAGATATTAAAGCTTAAAATGATGTAGTCATTAATTGGAAGACTGCGCCTGTTCAGGATATCAGCTCTGATATCATATTGAGTGCGTGTGCTGTGTGTTTATTCGAAAGTGAATGTAAACGTTCCTCCCAGCCATTCCAGATGGGCCATGACTTTAGATTCCCCAGTTATTTCCTGAAAACATAGATGAATGGTTTGTTCATTAGACAAATGACGAAAGCCTGTCAAAAGAGTAGTTTGTACGTTTTAAGCCCATACCATGTGTTTGTAAGTGTAAGGCCCAAAATTTAGATTTCACTTCAGTATGACACTGAAATAAGACCAACAAGTCAGACGGGAGATCTGATTGTTCAGGGGCCACATTTATATAACTTTGCGTAGAACTCATACTGAACGTGTACGTACGCCCAAAAGACAAAAATAGCGTACGCAAAGGAAACGTCAGATTTATGAAAACGTGCGCACACACACCTGCACGCCAATTCAGCTTTATAAATCGCACCCTACCTGAAATTGTTCACACGTGGATTTTACCGCACATTCCGCCCTCGACACGCCCCCGTTCAACCATATATGGTAAATGCAAATCACCTCATTAATAGTTAAGCCCCCGACGTGAACCTGAAAAAAGCGTCGTGGCAACTGAATGGAGAAGTAAGAGTAAAAGTCTGAAACAGAGGTGCTTGTGGGGGAAGTTGAATACCAAAAAAATTTTTTGTTTGCTTATCACAGTAGCGGGGTGACAAACAAAAAGAAATGCAACAGGTTACTACAGCTATAAATGAAGTGCCAACAGGACGGTGCCTGAAATAACAAAAATGGTTAGATTTTAAAGTAATCCTAAAAAAAGAATTTTATTGTCTCCTGCACCCCCCTCACAGAGACCTGAGAGAAGTAGGTGGGAGGAGTTACAGGGTGCAGTCTGCTCCACTCACTGCTCCCTTCACAACATCTCAGAAAACTTGCTCGTTAATCCAAAAGATCACAGGAACCCAGTCAAACGGCACAGGACCACCAAAATATTTCGCCCCTTAAACCAGGCTAATGTTGTCTGAGACCCGCACTCAAAAGTAAAGGGCTTATATGACGGACATTTGAAACATCAGCAGTGCAACTCCAATATTGACTTCTTATGACTTTCAGAGACGTGGCTGACCCATTATTCCCCAGAAGCTGTAGTGAATATGCCTGGTTATAATGTGTTCCAGGATAAAATAGTCTCTTCCCTCGCGGCCACACATTTTTCTTCCTAAATGTGCGTACGCATGGGTCAGAGTTTGCGCACATATACGCACATTCTGTCGTCAAGTTTTTTTCTATAGATCGCAACTTGTGCGTAAAAAGTTGCGTACACATATTTTCGGTCCATTTTGTGCGTACACAACGGTTATAAATGAGGCCCCATATCTGTTTGAAATCGAGTGCAAGTGTAATCAATTGTAAATGTGCTTCATTGCATAACTCACCGGGATGTAAAATATGTCGCTACATCATTATGTCAGAGCAAAGTGAAAGCTGTAGCTCTGCACTGTTTGGGGTTAAATGACACTTTCATAGGAATGTGTGCTCTGTACATTTCTTGATTTCTCCCAGTGTCTGCTATTTATAGAGTGCAGCTCCTCCAATCAAAGGGATGATTGTAATGGGCCAGAGGTCAGCTGTGTGGCGCAGTGTAGACCTGAGCACAGTGTAGCTGCTGGTAGGAAAGAAATAACAAACATTTACGAAACACTAACTGAAGGGGGGTGGGGTGTGTGTGTTAATTTCATTTCTGTTCCTTAGCTGAGTGTTTTGGGGTTTTTTACCTTCACGTCTCTGCACGTCTCCTTCAGGTGCGGTTTCCTCCTTCATAATTGTTCTCGAAAAGAATATTTGATCCGTTCACCATTTGGCATTCTCTTTGATTGACAGGAGAGCGAGAACAACATGCAAATGCTGTATTTATTCCCTCCTCTCTGTCATTTTTGAAATGAGGGTTTTGATGGGCACTTCTGTGTATTCTAAAAGAGTTTGAGGGCTTCTGATGAATTCTCCCTTTGAGTGACAGCTTTTCTCTTTGTGGTATTTTTTTTCTGCAAGCTGTGATCGAATTCCTTTAGCTGCTGAATTTGACTGCCATCCTTAGTACTAATCATCACATTGAGAAATATTCAGATTTTACCCCAAATGCATCAATTCACAATTGCGGTCTATGTGCTAGATTGAACAATATTACATTCTTTGAAAATTGCTGCAACTTATGAAGAGGTCCTTTAAAGTGCACTTTCAAAAGGAAAGGATATTTTGGATTCCACAGAAAGAAACAAAAGATTAAGTGGGGTTCCTTTAAAGGGGACATATTCTAACTCTTTTTAAACAAGTTACAATCGTTCTATGGGATACAAAACATGTTCAAGCAGAGCTTTGCACAAAATCTGACACGTGAAAATTGCAGAAAATAGAGGCGATATCAGCTCTATATGTTGGACCCTGAGTCGGACCCAGAGCGAAAAGAGCACAACACTTCATGTAATTAGTTATAGTTATTTACTAGTTACTTCTCACAAGTTAGTTCACGAGTTAGTAACTGAGTTACATCAGTATAAAAGTAACTAATTACCAGGCAAAGTAATTATTGCGTTACTTTAAAAAATCAAATTTAATATATTCTCTTGGGCATAAGTTGCACGTCACATAAACATTTTTGTCTTTAACCTCAGCGAGGGTAAAGTAGCGCTTAAATTTCCAGTTTGCAGAAGCTGCCTTTGACTGACCGTGTGTGTGTGTGTGTGTATGCCTCTGATTGGCTAACCACGGAAATGTACTCAATCTAAGCCAATCCTCGTATTCTCAGTTACACCACGTGTACAGACACACAAATCATCATCACTGGCTATATATTTCCCGCCCCGGCCCCGAACACACATACACACACCAGAGAGAAACGCTGCTCTCATGAAAACCGCTTCAGTGTTCTCAGTTATAGTAACATGCATTTTAATGTCAGTAACGGTAATGGCGTTGTAATGGGGGAAACAGTAATTGGTTTGATTACTCATTACTGAAAAAAGTATCGCCATCAGTAACGCCATTTATTTATAGCGCCGTTATTCCTATCACTGTTCATGAGTGACTTGCCTTTGCCTGTAGCCGTAGTCCTCAGCATCTTAAGCATGCTCAAAAAACCAGCAGACAAAAATGGAGGATCTTCAATTAATCTAGTGGGCGGGGCTAAACAGGGTTGGTTCTATGCAAATTTCTTCATCCTGACTTCACAACAGGGGAGCGTCCAAATGACTCACAAGCCAAGAGTCCTGAGACCAAAATATTTCAATTGACTCACAGAAAACAGATGTATGTTTGTTTGTTTTTTACACTTGGACAAGCCTGTTTACATATTTACCAGTTTAACTTATAGATTCCGCTCATGCTGATGTTATAAGGAGTGTTTTAGCCAGATTTTTCAAATGATGAACAAGTACAAATCAAGGTCCTTTTCTTCTGAGAAATATAGATTTATGACTGTTAATTAAAATGAAATATTACTGATTGTCTCTCACATCAACCCAAACAAATATCATAAGTTGACATCTAGTTCCATTTGTGTATGAAACAAGAAGAATATGGTCCCTTTGAAACCTATATGATGCTTTTTAGACTTAAACTTTGGCCCAGTTTTGAACAGTGGCATCTAAAATGATTAACTTCCCATACTGAGGTGATTTAGATGTAGGGAATGTTTAAGCACTCTTAAGGCTAAGAAGAAACCATGATTTCATAATTATTCAACCCTTAAGGCAAGACATTACTGCTAAACACAAGATTATTATAAGAACTAGAGAAAAGTGAGTGTTTGCTCTTGTCTGGTTTTTATTTCCATTTATCCATTTATTGTTCTCTGTGAAAATGTCACCAGCCATTTGAGCAGTGTTGGAAACATGAATAGCTGCTTATCGTCAGTGATTATTATTATTATCACCATGATATACTGACAGCCTCCATGCACCTGACATAAACAGGAGTGTGCTCTCTTAATTGGATGCATTCAGAGTGGGCGACTGTCTTAAGCCATGTCAAAGGGTGATTCATATTTAGACTGAATTATATGATGCGTCTCATCAGTCAGTGTGTCTTGCTTCACTCTGATGGCTATAAAAGAGAGACTGTTCACAGTATTTTATGTACAAAAGACAGTTCTTTATCTTTTTAGATAGTTCTACATATTTCTACACCTTTTCTACTTTGCATGCCAATGTACAGGGACCTAACTCTGTGCTTTCTCTTTTATTATAGGGGATATATTATGAAAAATTATTTTGTATTTCCTTTTTTTGCATCAAGTGCAAAAAACAAACATCCATCCGTTTTCTTTGATTCAATTGAAAGATTTTGGTGTCAGGAATCATGTGCTTCTTTGAGCTGTTTGGACGCTCCTCTATTGTGCATTAGGATGAGGAAATTTGCATAGAACCGCCCCTCACCTGTCAAGCCCCACCCACTAGATTATTTGAAGATCTTCCATTTTTGTCTGCTGGCTTTACGAACACACGTAATATACTGAGCGCTAAAACTACAGGCAAGTCACCATGAAGTGTTGTGTTCATCTCTCTCTGGGTCCGACTCTGGGTCCAAAATATAGGGCTGGATAGCACCTCTGTTTTCTGCCGAATTCACATGTGGTAAACGCGCAGTTTTAGCATGAAATGGGTTGGGGCGTGGCCAGCAACAGCTTATTTACATAAAAGTGACAGAGCCCTTAAATGGCTAATTCTGAAAGAGACCTAAACTGTCTAGAATAGAGCTGGTGAGCTTTATTTATGTGAAAGTGATTTTGTGCAAAAAACTTTTTGTTTTTGTAAAACATATTTTGTAACCCGTAGATCTGTTATAACTTGTTTTAAAAGAGGCAGAATATGTCCCCTTTAAAGAAGGCCCCTTATAGCTGCCCCAAACAACCTGACAAAGAGTTAAAGGTGTTAGCTTCGCCTCAGAATAGCCCTAAATATCAGTGTGGGATGGTCTGCTCAAACAAATCCAATCCAATCCCTTAAAGGACCACAGTACATCTTCAGAGGTCTTGGGGAGTCCAAGCATAAATGAGTCAGAACTGTATTAGATAGATGGTATTCATGTATATAATTGGTGAATATGGACATATGTGTGTGTGGACAAGTTTGGCTCTGCATTTCCAGGAAAAACAAAAACCTTTTCAGATCATATGAACTTTTCTAACACATATAAACTCAAATATGTTATCGATTGAAATTTTACATTTGGAACCTGCAGCATTGCTGCTATCCCAAATGAAAATTGCAGCAGCAAATGGTCACTGGGTCTCATGCATTGTTTTCAAAACGCTTTTTTATTTTTAACATATACACCAGAAAAAGTACTGAGGGGATTATCAAACTGAGATAAAAAAAAACATAAATGTCTACCTCCCTATGTCTCTTTACTTCAGAAGTCTGTTTCCAAAATCCCAATTAGTCAAGTATACCACAGATTCTATCTTTCAGCACAAAAAAGCATATGCCATGTGGTCTAAATAAATTTTTTTGTTCCTATTCTTATTTATCATTTAGGTCATACACAAAAGCCAAAGGAAATTGTACAATCAGGTTTTCTTTCCTTTTTGGTATCTAAGTGGATTCAGTCAAGGCCAGTGCATCTATACTGACAAACTAGACAATCGTCTAGACTCTAGAGGGGCACTTGAGTAAAAATACTCTGTTGCTGATGAGGGACTTGATCACAGAGTATGTTTAAGCAAGCTACTACGAAAAGAACATATTTGAGGGTGTGTCAATGCATCGATTCAGTCATTTTCTCCAATCTTTTTAGAGTAATGGCCACTTCCAATCACAGACTGAACGTCCCCTTATCACCACTGCATCATTTTAAACTACTGCTAATGCCACATCATTAAATCAGTCTTGGAGGGTGGCATAAAATGCCAGTTCTGACCAGCACCCACACTATTGGCCAGAGTGAGATCATCTGCACTCTCTGGAATGTGTTGATGTGGTTGACTCTGCCATCACCAGTAATCAAACTTGCGATTTCTCAGTGACGAAGCTGATGCAGGCTTCACAATTTTGCCAAATCTAAAGGCTATAGCTTCTGACTTTCCTAACTTTTAGGAATAATGTTTTGCACTTAGGTCACAAAATGTACAAAATATGCACAAAATATTGGGACCACAAGACCATCACACCACTGTTTAACAACAGTGCATTCAAATACATAGATTTTAATTTGTAGGTGCCGCTATGAAAACCTTTACTCTTCTTGGAAGGGGTTTTTGTGTGAACTTGTGTCCATTATTTCTGTAGAGTTTTTATGAGGACTAGACACTGATGTTGGATGAGAAGGTCTGGATCACAATCTCTGTTCCAGTTCATCCCAAATGTGTTGAAAGGTTTGAGGTCAGGGTTCTGTGTGGCCAGACCTGCTCTTTTACCCTGAACTCCTCCAGTCACGTCTTTATGGAGCTCACTTTGTGCACTGGGACACAGTCATCCTCTAATGGAAAGGTTCTTCCCCTAAAGGGCCAACATCCACAAAATCCAAAATGTCTCTGTATGCTGAAACATTAAGATTTCCCTTCACTGGCAGGGAGTGGTGTTCATCACTTTAGGCCTACTGGAAATACTGGGTCCAGCCCTGGCTGTGAATATGAGCTGTAGTGTTACTGAGGATTAGTGCATTTTTATTAAGGACAAACAGCAGTGGCAGCTGTATGCCACTCACAACTTGTGAAAGACTCACATTAAAAAAAAATCATCTTCAAAAATCTCATTTGGAATGTAATCAGCTGTTCATGTTTGTACTAGAAATATGAATTATTTTAATTTGCATCCATATTATCTTAGCTCTACCTGAACTATTCTTAGTCCCATAGTATGCTTCTTATAACATTACATATTTTTTGTGTAATGCAGGTATTACAAGATATAAAAGTAAATATATGGGTGTATGTGTGTGTTTGTGTGTGCCCTAGGTGTAAGTGTGAAGAAAAGCATTGTCATCTATCACAAACAACATTTTAATTACTGAATTTAATAATAAAAAAGATGGATTAAATTTAATGCAAAGTGATACCAATCCAAAAAACAGGAATCATTTAGTTTTGCATGAAGCTGACTGAGTCCTGATTAGAATGCTTGCTGACAGCCAGTCATTCCTGTTCTTGCCACTGACATTTCTTCAGACTAGTTTTGAAAATGCGGAGTGTGTGGTATTGACAGAAGTACACACACAGCAGATGCTCCGCCTTGTTCCCCTTTTCAGAATGATTACATTTTCATAAATGGAAGAAAAAAAAAACAATCCATCGTCATTCCTCTGTTCTGCTGTTTATAGCCTAATTCAGACGCACTGCGTTGTCTACCGGTTCTTTATCGCGCTTTTAATTGACTGTCAGCTGTTAAATAGATGAATGTGAACCCCACTCTTCCAAAAAGCTACAGTTTCAATGGTAAACCTCAATTATTTATTTAATTTTTCTTTTTTGTTTATGTTGAGACCTTCTAACAATGTCTCCGGCCAAGCCATGAACATCTTCTTGTTTTGACTTAGTGACAGAGAGGGACAGCAGGAAAACACTTATGTATATACTTTTTTAGAATTTTTCTGTTGTTTTGGGTTGAAATTCGAGCGGTTCAATGTGTCATTGTTCATTCTGCAGAAAGTTCTTCCCAACTATGTTGCAGAAGTTCCCATAAGTGTGTGGCACTTACAGGCTGCTCTGCTTTTACTCTTCTGTCCAGTTCATCCTAAAGAACCTCGACGGGGTTTAAGTCTGGAGACTTCAAGCCACGCCTTGTTTTCCAGCTCACCATCTTGTTCTGTTCTGAAATAGTTCTGGCAAATCTTGGACTTATGTTTTGGGACACTATCTTGCTCTAGGAACCCGACCAACTCGGCACATACAAGGGGTCCTACAGAATGTAGATACAGAATTATTTCCCACTTCTGGGTAACCTCACCATTTTCAAACCTCCCGCAGTTCAGCACTGTACTTTGTACAATTCATGCTATTCATTGGGCTTGAATTGCTTGAATTTCAATTTTCAATAAAGTGATGAGAGTGAGCTGCAGTAAAGTGGCAGTGAAGTAACAATTTTGAGTGTTTATTTAAATTTTCATAATAATAAAAATCAAGTTCAAATATGAAAGGTGTACCGGAGTCTGTCTTATAAAAATACAGACGCCAATAAATCTGTTTTTTTGTTGGTTTGTTTCTTTTCCTCTGTTTTTGGAGATTGTAAATTATAGTTCTTCATATTGTTTTGTATCTTTTAATAAATTATTGAAATTTTAACTTTATATTGTTATTTTTACTACATAGCTAAGGTACTTGTCTTCTTCTTCTCGTCAATCACATTTATCTTCTCATCAATCTATTTATATATATATCTCCTCAGGGGCTCCTCAGGGGCTCCTCAGAAAGGCTTTACACTACATAACTGTGAGGAATATAACTGTGAGGATATGTTAGCTCTGAGCCACAAGAGTAAAAAAAAAAAAAATAACACCATGTGGCTAAGCTCTGTGAGCAGCTGTTTTAGACAACAGGATCTGTTTTCACATGTTGCCTCTGGGAAAATATTTGCCAATCTACAATTATTTTCTTTGGCAATGCTCATCATATCCAAACCATACTGATTCAAGACCAGTTCTCTCGAGGCCGGTCTGTAGTGAAGTATTACAAGTTGTTAGGGTTAGAGCTGCAGATCTTCATTAAAGAGGCAGAATTTGAACTCCAAATGTGTCTGGATAGATTGAGTACAGGGAGTAAGTGGGAAACTATGTTAATTAACGCTTTTGCCAAACCATTTCTTTCATGTCCATTTGTGTCGGACTCTCCAAGAGCAAGTACCCCTGTTCTGAAGAGCACTGTCACTTTCAAGTGTGTGACTGTGGACGTGCAGGTCAAAATATAAAGAGTATGTTTTATGTCGTTGTTTTATGCACTCCCTCCACCTTGCTGTGGCCAGATCTCCGTATTTCACTGTGGAGCCCACTGTGCACAAACCAAACGGATTTGCTATAATTGCATTTTTCTGAATTTATGTGGGCCTGGGTATTTATGCAATTAATTAATTTTATTTATTTATTTATTTGCCACTTTCTAGCTGTGATAATGTAGCTACTAGGAAGCTTGTCCTGTTATCAACGCTGGCATTGACATGTTTTTTGTTCACACTTCACACAAGCAAGCCGAGATAAGGCTCCACGAGCTAGAGTACATGAAGGATGAGGTACCATGGATTTTAAATGAAATATATTAACTTCATTTTTCAGTGGCCATTTCATGCTGCATCGTTTTTAATCAGTCTCAGTTTAATACAAATTGCTTTCATTTATATTCAGAAATATAAATTAATATACTTTTACTGTGTCTTTTGGAAAAAAAAACATGTTTGTTGGGGGGACAATGAGGTTTGATTTGTTTTTGTTCTGTTGTTTTTTTGACACTGGTGTTTAAAAAAAAACTTTTTTTAGTTTTTTTGGAACTAATCAAAACTAAAGCATCATAAACACAAAAAAGAGATTTCAATACACAACAAGTGTAAATGGTTTGCATGCAATGTCTGAACACACACACAGCCACACACACACACCTTGCCCAATTTTACTATTTTTTGCAGATTTAATGGAGGTAATTAAGTTCCTAACCTTAATCTAGATTATGTACAATCTGTCCATCGTTTAATGCAGTCAAAACAAATCAGTTTCAGTAACTGCAGAAATAATCACTATTCTCAAATATATAATAGCATGTTGTCACCTTTGCCTTTAGTGGCAGGCATGCAAAATCTCAAAACATGAGAAATACACCCACCAGTTTAACTTGTCTGTTTGTTGTAATTAATTGCCACAATTATAACAGTAGTTATATGAACTCTATACAAGGAGGGATTAAAAAAACAAAGGCACCTTGGTGAAGCTCTCTGCAATTGACTAAGCCAAACTTTTCTAATTAATATAAAGTAACTGAGGTATGTTTCCCACTTAGTCAGAGTAAAACTGCACCTCGTAAACATCTTTTAGCGGTATCCATGACAATACATACAGAACTGGTAGGCCAATTAGAAGAATTTTACATTAACAATGTGGATTGTAATTAATTGTAATAAAATATAATAATGTGTGGGCAATTTTATTTCTTGGCTTAATTGCAATGTACATGCACTAAATGCATTTTTGTTTTTCATTTTTGTCTCCTAATGTAGCTTTTATTTTAAATCCCTACCCACTAGTAGCTAACGCAGTACATGTATATATGGTAACTGTTCCAAAGCACCTGTGTACAGTGAAAAAAGGTGTTGTTGTGATATGCTCACAAAACACTTCATTTTAAACTGATTACCCTTAAAGGACATGTAAAGGTGAACATGTATCCATACAGTACAATTAACAGTGAGCTCCTGCAGTTAAAGATAGTAAATACCGAGGATACCCCTGTATAAACTGAACTGTAACTTTGGAATAAGCAGGAAAATGCAGTAATAAAGGAATTAAATTTATAGTAATTAAAATACAGAGCTTTAAAAAGAACAAAATGAAAAATGAAGACTGGACGACACTGTCAGCTGATCTCAGAGGAGGGAGGTTCAAAAATCCGCCATGGACTAAAACCGCAACTGTTGATCAGCATGAAAGTTGCGGGATACTGTAATAATCAAAGGGGCTGAATTATGAAATGTTATGATGCACATAATCTGAATTGATTGCTGTGAGCTCAGAGATGAGTGTAACTGCCACAGATGTGTACTTGTATACGTTTTCATGTGTGTTTGTCTGTGCTCTTTGTTGCAGGTGGCTGTGTGCAGGGGGACCCCCGGGGCAGGACCCATGAGGAGGTATAGAAGATGCTCGCAGCCTGGGCGCCTCTGCTCTTCTTAGCAATGTGGGTGAAAAGCACCGCTAGTGGGCCGCTCTCCTTCAGAATAGGTATGGTCACTTTCTCTCACACTAGGGCTGCAGAATACATGGTTTAACTGTTATCATGATACTCGAGATTGCAATACTAACACCACAGGCTGTGGTATGCAAATGGTTTTTATGCAAATTCATATTTATGCAAATTTCCAGGGGAGAGTTTCTGCAGGTTTTTGGTAAATCAGGATAATTTAGTCCTCTGTAATACAAAATAAGTATCTTGACCAGGGCAAGTAAAGTTGGATGCTCTTGTTGATGTACATTGCTACTGATTGGTGTCATGGTGGAAGCAAACACACAACTGTCCATCTTAGGTTTTATTATTATTCTTTTTTACAGGCAAATTTAGCACCTCTTCTTCTTTTCCAGTTCGTGAAATATTGGCATTGTTCCATTAGTATTCCCTGCAGTACACCTGTATGTAAGTTCTTGATCGATTGATCAAGGGCTGAGAATGGATTATTCAAAAGTAAAAAAAAAAAAAGTTAAAATCTCTGCAAATATATAGGCAGAGAGATCACCTTCACAATGTGTGTTGGAGAGAGAGTCCAGAAAGTCATGGATAAGGAAGCCAGAAAAGGACAAAATGCATTAAAACATAAATGTGAATAAACAAAATGAGGAACAAAACATACAGTAGACTCATGACACGAAAACTCAGGTCAGTTATAGAAAATGATCTGCATTACTGTTGTGGTTAAGATTAATCAGCCCATGAATGTCACTCCCACAAATATTGCTTGTTTTTAAACAGTAAGCCAAATCCCAGTTCCAACATAATTACCGAACTGGTGTTGCATCCATTTTGCTGAACCCCAACTCATGCCTTCAGACAAAGAATTTCAATTATTTCAGAACTGAAAAAGCTTGTGATGCAATCTTGTTATCACTGTTAATAGGATTCATCGGGTTCCACTCCAGCCTGCTGGCCTTAGGGAGTCTTTGGAATGTGCAATTAACTCTCTGTGCTTCGGCTGTTAGAGTTGCATGAGCAATGTGTTTTTAATCAGAGTGTGAGTGTTTTCAATATTTTTTCACCTTAACGTGAGTGTTAAATGCACTGGACGGGATATACTGCAGACTCCGCTGTACGGTTTCATTACCATGCGAACTACCAGTGCAAGCGCTGTTATTTCCACAAGTGCACTCGAGTTTCAGCATTAGTCCAAAATTACCAGCATCAATTACACTCTTCCACAGAGTGCTAATAATGATAGGCTGAATGAGTCATGATCCTGTAGACACCTTAATTAAATGTTCAGTCCTGAATGCTAAAACTCGGTGCAAGAGAGGGTTGGGATTTGTGTGTGTGTGTATGTGTGTGTGTGTGTGTGTGTGTGCCAATTTTTGTCTGTGTTTGTTTACCCCCGCCATGCACATCATCCATCTTGTTAATGAAATCATTTGAGCCATTTGAACTCACTTCATTACTGGGTGGAGAAACTCTGAGAGAGTGAGAGAGGGGGACAGAGACAGAAAGAGAAAAAGAGAGAAATTGTGAGAGAGTAAAATGGGAGGAGATTTGCCCTGGTGACCTGAAGGTCATAGGTTTGAATCCCCTTGAGTAAGACTCTCATGCTTTGCCCCCTGGATGCTGCATCGCTGGCTACCACTGCGGCACTTGGCGAAGGGCATAAATGCAGAGACAGAATTTTACATTATTCCAACTGTGTGATGTGCTGTGATGTGCTCACTGGTAACTCTAAGGGGCACTTTAAACGAGAGAGTGAAACAAATGTGTAAAAGAGAGAGTGCATGAGTCAGAGACTGTAAATGATAGAAAGAAAATGTGATAGACTGAGAGACAGAGTGAGCATGGGAGAGCGAGAGACATGCAGGGTGTATAAGAGAGAGATACGTATAGAAGAGGGAGAACTAAAGAAAGTGTGAGACACACAGGAAGAGAGTGTAAGATAGAGAGGGAGGATGAGAGAGAGTGAGACAGAAAGATCGGGGACGAGGGAGCTTGGCTAACCTTGCTCGCTTTGCACAGGCCGACACTCAACTGGAATGAACTCTTCTCTCTAATCTCCCACACTGGCTTCACATCTAGCAGCGCAAACTTAGTTCCACATGATTAAACAGTGGGGGGGCCATGATGCATATTGTTTGTGTGTTTGGATGGATGTTTGTGTGTTTTCCTGAGTGCGTGTGAGGTTGATGTGGGGCACCAGGCTTTGAAATGATTGTGCTCAGAACCGCAGCAGCCATATTGATCTCTTTATTCGGTGACATATTACTAAAACAATGCATTTCGCCGCTCAGACAGCACATGAGGCCGTGCGCTCATTTGCACCAAACAAGTTCCTGGGCTTACAGATCAATTATTAAGCAGCCATGGCTTTCTCAGCCACTCCCGCTGCGTCGCTTTCCCCTTGTAACTTGCTGCGTCTGTGCCAGCAGAACAAACTGCTCCCGAGTCGCCGGTACAGTAGCGCTTAATTAGCCCAACATCGTTTTCCTCCACATTCACCATACCTCATCTCTTAACGCAATGTCCCTGCAGAAAAAGCACCTCAGAAACCGAGCCCTGTGTTTAGACCACCCTGTTGGTACACGCTGGTTAATTAGACACTCTCGTCTCTACTGCTCTGATGCTAGCCATGTTGTGTTTTATCTTGTCTTTAGAATAGCAGCCTATTTTACCATTAGTTTAGCTCAGGGCAGGATAAGTAATATCAATTGCATTAATTTTTTTTATCACATTAAACTGTCAGAATACTTTTTAAGTCGTCATCTTTTAATGATTATCATATTTTTTTTTTTATTATAGTTACATTGTTAAAGTTTGAAATTCATTTTCCAGGATATACAGCACTGAATTTTGCCACAAACCTTCATATTTACATCTATACACATCTAGTCATGCGGAAGTTATAAGAAGTGTTTTAGCCGGGTCTGATCTCTTGACAAGAATGTCTGGGGACAATTATGAATGTGTGTAGGATCGTAGATGCTCTATGGTGGGAATAAACTCAACATTGTGCAACTAACAATGATCCTGCTTTACCCAGCTGATGTTGTAAGTTAGCATGGCTGAAAAGTCCTGCCAGCAAACACCAGCAACATTACAAACATAATATGCAGTAACACACCACTGGTGTTACATTCCAGGAGCACCTGGGTATGTTGTGATGTGGTTTAAAAATTCCTATTTTTTATAGAGTAAACTCTAAATATGCCCCAAATATGATCCCAAAACTTTAAAAATTCATTTTAAGCTCATTAGCCTTAAAGAAAATGGAAAGGTACACGCGTATCTGTACTGTAAAGTTTACACTAAACACCTGCAGTACTAGAATGTAAATACCGAGTGAATACTGCATGAAAGTGTGGGTGTGTGGGTAGGTGGGTACTGTATGTAAGAGAATGACTGTAACTGCCGTAAAATATTGGAGTATATAAATTCCAGTTTAACACATATATGTATGTTAAACACATAACATGTGGTGACAATAAATGTTTCTTGCAAAGGAGAAAACAGGGTCAATAAACAGATGAACACATACTTCAGACCATATCACCATACCCGAACTGAAATTACATTTCGACATTGAGCACATCTCTAATGAATTAAAAAGTGTTCTACAAACATTTGTTTTAATGAACACACACTGGAAAAAGTGAACAATTTTGCTTGCAAACCTGTTTAGATTATGTTGCTAAAACATTTGAAGGAGCCTGGAGTAGCGCAGTGTTTCTTCTGCTGTGTACCCCCTCTCGCATCCTGCACATACATATCGCCATAATGCAAAGGTTTATGTTGCTGTGACACGTCATAAAATACTACTTAATGAACTTAAAGCTGAGGAACCTCTCAGTAATGGAGTGCTGGCACAGGGATGAGGCAGAGGAATGAACCATCTTCATTAGTGATCACTAAGAAAAGACAGACAAGTTTAGGGCTCCCAAAACTCATGCATCTGGTGTGAGACATAATCTCACGCTCTCACGCTTTCACGCTCGTTCAAGAAATCTCCAGCATGCAAGAAATCTCACGCTCAACCTACTGTCAGTAAGATGGCTGAAACACCACAGAACTGCAGTGGGACCATTTTCCCCAGGATTGCTTTTTGTTGTTACACGAAAGCATAGGGAAGTGTACTTTTTGATTAGAAGCAGCAAGTTTGAAACTTTTGCCACTAACAAAGCAATAAAATGTTGCATATATGATGACGGAGGTTTCATCGCAATTAATCGCAATTATTTTTTTAATCATGATTAATCACATTGTTACGTGCAGAATTCAAGAATTAATTCAATAATTTTAAAAAGTTGTGCACTTGCTTTTGAAAAGTACTTCTACATGAACTAAACATTCAACTAAACATTCACTAACATTCAGTTTGTAAACACTGTAAACCAATAAGGAGGAGTTGGCAACCCTGCAGGTTCAGTATATTATACAAAAGTCTGTGGCTGTAAAAGAACAGTGAATAACACATTTTTACTATCACATCCCAGCAGCATCATTGTGCCCAGAACTGAATAGTGCTGCAGGACACACTCACAGACACAACCGAAACAATAACTGCGGAGCATTGAGCCCAGCAGGCCACGCCACCAACTCAAGCTAAACTAAACCGCTTCTGGGAAAGTGAAACAAAGGACATGCATATGTGCCGTAGGGACAGTTAATCAAAGATCCACTGGATAATGAAATTAAATTAATAATGTAATTCGTTTGACACATTTTTTCTTATGTACTTCCAATGTTTTTGTGTATATCCTTGGGGCCAAGCAGCTTGAGAAAATAGCTGTTGGAAAATGTTGTTTAAAAAAAAACTTAATCTGAATCTTTCTGGTACATAAACTCTCAATGCAAAAAAATTAAACAAAGGAAAAAGATATGGTCACCTCTCACTAAAGCAAGGGAACTCTCATCTTCAATGCAAGCATTAACCAGACAGACAGTATTTAATTCTATTTTCTGAATTGCTTTGAAAACCATGGTCCTGAAGGCCCATGGCCCAGCAATCCTCAGAGTCTACCCCCTATTACACATACACTTCAGCTCAGAGGGTGGTTAACCCTCTGAGATCCGAGGCCTTTCTGGCACTTTGAAGCAATTTGCCCACTGCTATTCATGTATCAGATGGCTGTTTTACATCTGAATAGCCGAGGAGCAAGGCTGAGACAGAAAATCGCTTGCTTCTGTTTTTATCCTATTTACAAAGTGCCACAAATATATTTTATTATGAAACTAGAG
Source organism: Ladigesia roloffi (assembly GCA_037577295.1). Classification (NCBI taxonomy): domain Eukaryota; kingdom Metazoa; phylum Chordata; class Actinopteri; order Characiformes; family Alestidae; genus Ladigesia; species Ladigesia roloffi. The sequence continues at coordinate 17,252,642 of JBBKCR010000001.1, forward strand.
GGTTCAAGCTTTCTAATGGTGTTGCTCATATGTTTCTGGGACAAAAATCCACAGAACTAAAGATAATTGTTTTGGAACATTTAAAAGGATCCATGTTTGTGTCCTGTGAATGAGCTGATCTGGATGCGAATTGGAGTAAGTATCGACTACAATTTGCAGGGCGGTGGATCTCCAGGACCAGGGCTGGAAAACACTTTCTTAATTTGTTGTTGTGTTTAGTAATTTGTTGGTGTGGTTTGCACATCAGGGCCACCGTACACACGTGTGCATTGTAAGGGCAAAAAGTGGACAGAAAGAAAATCAATAACAAAAAAGAATAACAAAAAAAGTAAAAAACCATACAACAGAATAAAGTAGAATAAATATACAAATGTGCACGAAACAATCTAGGAATAGGAAAATAGGATACAATTAAAAGTATGTGCATGTTTATTGTAAAAATGTATACTTTTACAATACACAACTATATGTGATATATCGTGATGATGTCAAACATGCGCAGGAACAAAGTTGTCCATCACTGAGTAACTTTTATTGAAGTTTTCTGTAACGTTAACAGTGAACATGACATTTAAACTAAACAAAAAAATGCTGATACCTTGACGTTTCTGGTAAAATTTAAGTGTAAACACAAAGTGGGAACTGTTTAAGCCCCAGCGCTGCTCAGCTCCTCTGAACAGGCCTCCCTGAGGTGCTAGCATTAGTATGTTAGCTAGAGATGCGTTTCAGAACCATGTAGAACGCTGGCATTTTTCCTGCACTTTCACACCAACTTGAAGGTTATGCAGGTCCCTGTGCTGTTTTTGTGTCTAGAGTGAAGGGTCTCCACACGTGAGATGTGTGTCTCTGTTCTCTGCTGCCGTCGGTCTCGTTTTGTTTTGGTCTGTGTTTACACTCCACTCTACGTGCCAATGATGAAGGGACTTTTATGAATGGACTATAGTAATTGGTTAAACCAAGGAACGCGTGTCAGCGCCAGCCAATCAGAGGCAGAGACTGCAATACATCCAAAGCGAGGGTAGTGAGAGAGAAAAAAAATAACTAGTCGACTACTCTGAGGCTGTCAACTAGTGCCACTATAGTCGACTTTTGTGTTAATGCCCTAGTACACAGTGTATTAGGGGTGTGCAGAGCAGCCTCTATTCATATCTGTATTTGTTAAAAGGGAAATTTGTTCGTATATTAAATGCAGTGTGCAAACTCTGTTCGCTGCTCCCCGAATCTATTCCTGAACTTGTGAAGGGGGGAAGGGGTGGGGAAGAGGAATATCCAAAAGTGAAAATGATCAATCGGTCATATGTGAACACACCACTGTACGCAGTGTGAATAGCACGAAATTCCTAATCTGCATCTAACACATTCACCAAGCAAAGCAGCGGCATCCATGAACTAACCACGAGAGCGTGTGACTGAGGTTGGGGGCAGGGTTCCCAAATACAAATATTTTTGTCCGAATACCGTATTTGTAAAAAACACGTTATTTGTGCGTTTCCGAATACCATATTCGTATTCGGCCCCATCCCTTATGTGTATGTATATGTGTATATATATATATATATATATATATATAGTAATTGTGCAATAATTCACCTGAAGAATTGCACATTTAAACTGCACATTTTGCCCAGTAGTAATAAATACTAAGATACTAAATACTAAAATTTGATAGTTCTATGTATTGTGGTGAAACTGACACAAGTGTACGAGTACGGATGTTAAAACACAAGATCACTTTCTGTTGTTCCTCCTGGGGTGTCTCTGCAGGACATGATATTTAACGCCCTCGCCCCTGTAGCCCCTCCACTGCTGGAATGTCAGTGTCTGGCCTTCACACAGAATACATCATGGCCAAAATAGCATCACACTGGCAGACAATGCACAGGTGCTTTCAGGACCCCCCTTCACCCTCCTCTGTTCCAGGTCCCTCAGGAGACAGCTAATAATGCTGGGTTCAGAGATAAATCAGAATAAATAAGCATATGGCTCAGGATTGTTATGAGAAACGCCTTCAGATTGTTACTGACTTTCAATGCACTTTTACTGAGAGGAGCACGGTTTGGGTTGAAAGCAGTAGTGTGCCTGCACAGATGTGAAGAATCTTTTATCCTCTAGCCATCGAACAGTCCAGTTTATGGCCAATGAATTGGCCCTAAACTCCATTGTGCTTGTATTCATTTTACCCATGCTTTGAATAATTGACACCATTTACTTTGCTATAATAGAATGAATTCAGAAACTAATGCCTTCCTTCACTCAGGGAATTCATCCAGAATGTCTGAAAGACTGAAGACTCCAGAATCCAGCAGGGCTGATGACAGTAATTTTAGTCTGATACTGCGTTGTCTTTTGTCTGGTATCATGTAGGGTTCTCCCACTGATGAGCAGTCTGATAACCTCTCTGATCACAGGCAAGCAGGGCAGATGTTGAAGGGATGCTGTGCTGTGGATGATTTACAGCCATGACAAAAGCTGAGTCTACAAAGAATGGAGCCAAATACTCAAATGCACTGATCCATATCTGATTGTTGGTCTAGAGGGAGTTGATGTCTTTATTTGACAGTAAATATAAATGTCTTCTCTTACCTTTTCATGTGCTTAGTTGAAATGAAAGGTTTCAAAATGTGATTAAGTATGTCATGTGTCTCTCTAAAAATACATTTAAAAATAACAATTTGGATGTCCAACCCAACCCCTGGAGGTACAAAAGCCAGTGTTTTTCTCAGTACTGGTCCCAAAATGGAGAGAGTTACCTCAGGGAAGACATCTGGTGTAAAACTGTGTCAAATATGCAGACAACCAGAAAATAGCCCATACTGGATCAGTGGAGACCCGGGTTAACACTGACTGCAACCTGTAATGTTAACATACAGGTGCTAGTGGATCTTGGGCTTCTTTTGGCCAAAGACGAAGAATAGGAGGGAGAAGGTGTGTCTGGAGGCAGAAGATAGAGGAGGAAGTATAGAAGAGTAAGTGAACCTGATTATTCAGTCATATGTGAACACAGAACAGCACACAGTGTGGACAGCACAAAATTCTTCCTCTCCATTTAAACCCATTCACCAGGTGAAGCAGTGGGCAGACAGAAATATGTGCAGTGTGTGGGGGTGGTACCTTGATCAGGGGATTGAACCCAGGGCGGTTCGCAGGGCGGTTCTGATTGCAGGGCGAACGCCCTAACCAATAGGCTCCCATCTGCCGTGAGGGTGAGGACTTCGAATGTTGGCAGTATGTCAGGAGGGAGCTAACTGATATGATAGAGAGAAGGCTGGGTAGAAGAGTAGAAATGAAGGTGTGGATTTAAATGTTGGTGGGTGATATGATGAAGAGAAGGAAGGTTGATATGTGGTGTGTGCAGGAGACCAGGTGGATGAGAAGTAAGTGCAGGTGTGTTGTAGGAGGTTTCAAACTGTTCTTTCATGTTGTGACTGGGAGGAGATATGGGGAAGGTGTTGTTGTGAAGAAAGAGGATGTTTGGAGTGCTCTGGTGGTGATCAGATGGATTGATGGGTGTGAAGTTAGAAACTGAAGGTGTGATGCTGAAGGTTGTTAGTGCATATGCTCCTCAGATTGGGTGTGAAATGGATAAGAAAGGAGGATTCTGGAGTGTGTTGGGTAAAGTAGCAGAGAGTGTAGCCAAAGGAGAGAGAGTTGTGATTGGAGCAGACTAGTGCAGGAAAGAGGTGATGAGGAGGTGATTGGTAGGTACGTTGTTAATGACAGGAATGCAGAAGGTCAGAAGGTGGTGTATTGTGCAGAGAGAATGGAAATGGCTACAGTGAACACATACTGTAAGAAGAGGAACACATATTTTTAGAGTGGAGGAAGGCTGTAAAGAATGCTGTGACTTAGTAGCTAGACAGCATAGGATAGTGACCTGTAAAATAACTTTGGAGTTTAAAAGTATGAGGACAGGGACTGCAGATCCAAGTGTAGAGGTCGAAGAAGGAGGACTTTAAGGTGGAGTTCAGGGAGGAGATAAGACATGCTTTGAGTGGTAGTGAGGAGTTGCCAGATACCTGGGCAGCTTCTCTAGAAGTACTATGGAAGACAGATAGAAAGGTGCTAGGAGACATCTGGACAGAGGACAAGGAAACCTGGTGGTGGAATGAGGAGGTACATGACTGTATCCAAAGTCTGTCGAACAAGTGAGACAGTCAGAAATATGAAGAAAATTAACAGGAGCGTAAAGAAACGAAGCGTAAAGTGGCGTAAAGTGGCGAAAACTAAACCTAAGGCAAGTGGTGAGTTGGAAGACATGTTGGACACAAAGGAGGGAGAAGAGGAGCTGTATTGGTTGGCTAGGCAGAGGATCCGAGCTGGGAAAAGACTACCAGTAGGTTAGGGTGGTGAAAGATAACAATGGAAAAGTAATAAGAGTCAGGTAGAATGTGTTGAGCAGATTGAAGTACTATGAGACACTAACAAATGAGGAGAATGAATGAGAGAGAAGGATGGAGCATGTGGAGATATGGAGGAATAAAACTGATCAGCTGACGTTATGGGAAAGAGTGGTGGAAGGCAGGTTAGATGTCATGTGAGCAGCAGTATGGTAAAAGGAACCAAAAGCCTTTCTGGAACTCTGAAGGACACGTTTGTTAGAGTTATATTTGAGTATGTGGAAGCCAAAGGATTGTGATGCTCTATGATGCCTAGAGTAGTCGAGGAAAAAACTGGAACCAAGTTATGTTCTCCTAACCAGGTCACAACATAGGAACTACATTTTTGAAACTACAAACTTGAGTTAATCTACGCCAAAAAGGATACATTTCAAATCACTTGCTACGTTTTTGTAATGGGAATGTGTTACTTGTTACTTTCAAAAAACTTAAATTCACCACTCATAAATTCACTTGTATCTTACTCTATATCATCTGGAAAGTACCCATTCATTTTTTTTATTTTAGAGAACAATCACAGCAAACATCCTTTAAATGACTTGCCTGTACTCTAAATAAGACAAATAGTTTTGCTTGAGTCAAGAGAAAAACTGAAGCTGTAAGAAAACCTAGAAATTACACAGAAAAAAGCAGCTGTCTTGAAATAAAATCTTTCTGAACAAAATGTGGTACTTACAGAGTCCCCTGATCATTTTAGGTTGGTGCTCTCTCTTTCTTAGCACAGAAGTTTAAATTCAATTATCAATTCTTTGATAAATGGTATGGTGGTAATTTTTTTTTAAATCACCCCACACTGGTAATATTCATTTATGGCATTTAGCAGATGCTTTTATCCAAAGTGACTTCCGTTCCTAACTCCAGGGGACAGTCTCCCTGGAGCAACTTGGGGTTAATGGTCTTGTTCAGCGATGGTTCTGGAGGTAGGATTAGAACCCATGGACCTCATGATTCCTCAGGCAAGTATCCTACCCACTGAGCTACCTCCACCCCCACTGAACGACCTCCAATATTCATTAATGGGATCACGTGAATCACATATTTAGTTACATAAAGATGATGTTTTAAATCTGTAATGAGTAACGCAGACGGTACAATGTATTGCAACAAGACTTTAATCTGTGATATCAATTTACTGCATTCAAGGAGAAAGTACTTTGCACTGTGTTGCCTAGACAAAATGCAGCTGGGGACCAACTAGAATATCCAGCAAGACCAAACCTCAAATCAGAGGAGTCTGTGTGTGAATACCAGTAGTCTAAAACAAGTCAGAGACCACAGAAACCTCCACCGCCTCAGATATCAACACTATTTTTCTTGCTGTAATCTGGCCTTTTTGTTTTTGCTGATGACAAGAGGTTAACATCTTGCGGTGCAGCCTTTCTAATTCCATGGCTGAAGCAAGCTGTGAGCAGTAGGTTGTCTCTGCTCTCAGGAGGCTGCTGGTGATCTTGATGACAGCTGGTATAGTTTTTTTCTTCACAATTTTCTAAACAAAACTGCTGTTGTTTTTTCTCAGCTAACCTGTTAGATGCCAACCGTTAGATACACCAATAGCATTTTTTTTGCCTAACCAGTTTTTTGTTGCTCCCTGTGCTCTGGTTCTGATTTAAATTAGTTTCTTTCTGCAACCAAATTGCTCACTTTGTTTGACAGCTTTGAGGCTGGCTTGCTGTTGTGTGCATGCTGAACACTGAGACATGCCAAGGGGAGAACCTTGTTGATGTCAGTCAGGAACTGGATTGATAAAGTTATTGTGCAAGGGATGTGAAATCGATACTAACTTTTACTGAATTGTAAAGGACCCTTATCGTGCATTTTTCATGTGTTTTTTTCTCCTTGAGGTCCACATAGGATGTGTGATGTTTTATCTACCAAATCCAGTCCCAATTCAACTCACAAAGTTGTTTTTCAAAATCAGGAAGCTATGCAGATCAAACCTTAAAGCTTCTGAATGAATATATGAATGAGCATGGCCCAAAAACACCGTGTAATTTATTGGGTCTGGTAATGCATAGCATGTTTAAATATGTGTGTGAAATGTTTTATTTGTGAATAATAATATATTTTAGACTGGATTATTGTATATCCATTATTTCGTAGGCATGCTTCTAGCGGCATTTGGTTACATGGATATCATAGGCCCTCTATGCATTCCTATTTAGCTTTCAGTGCTTTTAATGGTTTATAGTCAAACATTATGTGAATATGAAGTAAAATCATTCAACTAAACCATATTCTAACATAGAGGATGTTTAACTAGATCCGGGCTGGCCACACATAGCAAGCTTTTAGAGTGAAATATGGCTTTATAGAGGCTTGAAGCTTTTCTGAATGATTCACTGATTTCTGAAGAATTTATTTCTTTTTTTCACTGCATAGAACATCTTACATAACAGTCGTTTCAGTTTCATCTGTCCACGTTTATGTTAAGCTGCTGTGAATAGAATTAAATCCAGTGTGTAGAAGTAATGTTGGTGTAAACGTATCATTTATAGATAGAGAAGCTAACAGGAATTAGGATTATTGTGACAAAAGGACACCCAGGGTGAGTCCCTGCCTTGCGCCCGTTGGCCCTGGGATAGTCTCCGGGTAGGTGAGTAACAATAGAAATCAAACAAAGCAAAATAAATATACACCGTTTATGAATTATTAACTGTTATGCTATACGGATGACAAATATCTATTTAATTCAGATGCGTATTGTAAAGGTAATCAGCAAGACTGCAATGGATTCTGCATTCTCTGATAATCTTTTTACTACCGTCATTCTACTTTTTTCTTTCCTTTTTATATCACCCAGCAAGCCTAAGGGGTGGTGTACAGCCACAGATGCTTTGTGGGTCATTTTAGTTCCAGTTTAACTGATACACAATGGAAATTCTTTAAAGAAATGATGATGGTGGTTCCAGAAGTTTGCAGAACTGCAGCATCAGAGGCCTTCCTCCCCCACTCGCTGATTAAAAGGCTCACTGGGCTAGGTTTGGGAGTGAGTTGGCCGGGGCATTCTGATGCCTGCTGGGATTTTTGCGGCTCTGCTTGTTGGAAGTTAGTGATAAAATCTCTTCAGACCTTTGTTTCTGTGGCTTCTCTGATTGCTGAGATGGAACAGCAGATCTGAAATGGAGCTCTAATTTGCTCAACATTAAGTGAACTCCCCTTTCGTCAAAGGCGGTCAAGCTGTAGTTTCTCTTGCCCTGCAGTTTGTAAGGATTAGACTAGATTTACATAGCTTTTTCAGCATATATGTAGCAGGTCTTCAGGTGTTACATGTGAGAATTCACTACCATTAATATATTCCCATATATATTGTCGGACTCCAGGAGCTTGGGCTCTGAAACAGATCTACAAACGGATGTTAGGTTCCAAGTCAGTGAGTATTTATTTTAAGTTAATTGGAAAAACATTGGGGTGGATATGACCATAGGGGACCTGGTGCAGGTATGGGATGAAGCCTGGGGGTGGTGTGGCTGAAGGAGTGATTGACTGTGGAGAGACACCTGGATAATCGGGTACATCTTTGAGAGCAGAGTCGAATTTCCCAAACTAAGAATCCACATTGGTGCATTTGTGGAGACGGCAGTTCACCTATTGCTGTTGCACGCCCTTTCATACTCCGTGGTTAAAAGACCATTGGGAAAGTTCGAGGTTTTAAAGGATTCTGGTTCCTCACCAGTCACCAGTCAGGGGAGGAGCCTTGTACTCAGGGGCGGAACCCTGTATGTTGTTGTGTGTGTGTGTGTGTGTGTGTGTGTGTGTGTGTGTGTGTGTGTGTGTGTATTAGGGGTGTGCAGAGTGGCCGCTATTTGTATCTGTATTGTATTGGTTAAAAGGGAAAATTATTCATATTGGTATTTGTAATTGTATTGGGGTAAAATTCATAATGCAACGTGGAAACAACGTCAGAATCTCCTCCTGAACTTCAGGGCGTGATGGGGGGGAGGGGGAGAGGAAACGGAAAGTGAAAGTGATCAATCGATCACACGTGAACACACCAATGCCCACAATGTGAACGGCGCGAATTTCCTCCTCTGCATGTAAACCCATTCACCAAGTGAAGTAATGGCAGACATGAATTCGGCACCCGTGTGGAGACGGTCTCGGGGAGCAGTGTGTGGGGACGGGGAGCAGTGTGTGGGGACGGGGAGCAGCGTGTGGTGAGCAGTGTGTGGGGACGGGGAGCGGCATGTAGGGAGCGGTGTGTGGGAACGGTACTTACTCACGAAATTCTACCTTTGCATTTAGAGCCATCCATCTAGCTAGATTTGAACCTGTGATAACTTGATCACAGGGCAAGCGCCTAACCACTAGACCACCAATGGCGGTAGGAGAGACAAGGCATTCAGGAGGTTTTATGTTATCTGATAAATTAACCCTGACGTTGAGACAAACGGCTTTCCAAGTATCTTTCTTAGAAATATAGAAATGCGCGGACACAGCATACACCCTGACACTAATACAATCTGGCCGTGGTTGCATCATCTACGTTATGATTGCGTCATTACAGTTTCGGTCAGATATATAAATCAAATTTGGCGTAAACCGAAAGTGCCTTTGTTGCCATTTCCGTCCCGAAAATTTCGGTGGCCTAATTTATATACATATATATATGTATGTGTGTGTGTGTGTATATATATATATATATATATATATATGTACTAAACCCATTCACCAAGTGAAGCAGCAGGCGGCCAGAAATGTGTGTGTGTGTGTGTTATAAAAATCATAACTCAGTTGTGCAAAAAGCTTTTAGAGAAAGGGACAGGAATATACAGACAAAAAGCATCCTTACTCTCTCTCTTGGTGGCGATGACTCAGAGCTGGACTCATTATTTGAAGGAATGATGTATATACAGACTATGCAGGTCAAACACTTGAGGCTACCAGGTTGAATAAAGCGAGAGTTATAGCACAAAACGTAGCTTAGCTGTGGTAGAGGCCCATTACTTTCTGAGTTAGCTCTACACACATGACCTTCTATGAACCCATCGGGCACTGAATACACTCCTTGTGAGCTAAGATTTATAATAATAATACTACATTTTATTTGCAAACACCTTTAAATAATATTTGGCTATTTTGTGTGTTGTAACACAATGGCTTTGCCTAACTTGTGTAATAAAAGGTTGTAATGCAAAATTCTCATTGTATTTTTTCTTAATAAAATAGTTTATAATGTAATTCAGAAACACTTTAAAGGTGTTTCCAGTCCACAGGCTCCACATACATGGGAATACAACTACGAAAATGGAATTGTTTTTGTGATGCCACGAAAACCTGATGCCTGTTGAACAAGGCACAGCACAGAACATCTTATCAGAAAAAAAAATATATATAAAGGATATAATTGTAAAAAAAAAAATAGAATGAACACTGCTTTTGGTACATAGCCTCACAAAAACATGTTCGGCAGAAAAATAAAATTCAAGAAAATGGTAGAATATGAGCCCTGTAAGAGATAGAACAGGGAGAAACAGATACAAAAGCTTTATAATTCACATGTTATAACAGCCAAACCTTGTATTGTGACAGTAATACAGCGTCCTCCTTGTGATAAAGAATACAAAACATAAAATACTTTATTATACTCAGGCAGTTTCAGTAACAAATATAAGGCAGGAGTGCAAGCTGTCAGAGGTGTATCTGCTCAGTCATTGTAGAATAATTGCACTTTGTGTTCTGTCACGTTTTGGATGACATATCAGTTCAAATGAAAAGGATATAAAAGATAATCTTGGCTTCATCTTTCTTGCATGCAAACTCTATCCACTGCCTGCAACCCACTGGCATGAGCAAGCCTGCTCCTTTGATATCTATCTTTGGAATCAGTATGCATAAACCATTATGAAGCCTTAAGATCTCTCTGTGAATGAAAATCAGATATTTGGAGGAAATTCACTACCCTAACACAACAGTTGGCCACGGCAAAATCAACAATTTGGAATAGGCTTATCCGGAAAAGGGAAGAAAAACCTGCTGGTATCATTAATAGTCAATAAACTCCAGTTTAAGTTAGAAATAAAAGCAGCTGCTGAAGACTGAGAAGGGAAATACACTCTCTGAATAACTTTGAGTTTGGCACCCTTAATTAATCTGGACCATCTAAACCCCTTTACAGTGGTAGAGGAGAGGTATGGAGCAAAGAATAAAATGCTAATACATCCTAATTGATAGTCTTTCATGCAAAGATGAGCTAGGAGCTGGCCAAACCCCCAAAAACGATCCAGTCACTTTGAGATTGTCACAGAAATCTGACTTCCTGATCACCTAAGTTACACACCAGCCCTCCTTTGCGGAAGTGGAAGAAGACTTCACATAGAAAGTTGTTGAAGCAGCGTGAGGAATTGACTCATTCCAGTAAATCTTAAAGTATGCATATCCAGCATTTTTTATGTAAAATTTTTTTTATGTTTGTGATTTTGTGAAACAAAACTTTTCAGTATTTAATATAATTTATTTTGAATGTGTTACCCACAAAGCCTATCCACAAACACACAATCAACCCTTTTCACAATTCCTGGTTAAATGTTACAGTCGAGATTATTATTTGTTTGTCCTCAGAAAGGAATGATCTCATTCAGCTGGTGCTGTTGTCTCAGTTTTCTAGTGTTTATTAGATCAGTCCCTGTGAACTGTTTGGGCTTACCTCTGTGTTGTATTCGGTAATTGTATATTATATGCTAACATTAATGCTGCCATTCTTAAAGAGAAGCTTGTCGGTCTGGACAGGGCACTCCATTCTGAAAATGAAACCTGCTGCACCAAACAAAGTACTTGACTGTGTTGCACACAAGGGCTCTAATTTGCTGGACCAATTCAGTAAATAACCTTCTGAGCTCCTGAAAATGTGTGAGTGCTCTACATTGCCTGAGCCATGATGTTTTGTCTACTATGGTCAAAACAGGAAGTGAGAAAAGGTTCCAGATTATGGCCCATGTCCAGTGACGTGCAAAATATGTTTAAAAAAATACCAAAAATGGTTGTTAATTTATGCCAAAAAGGAGAACCATTTAACCTGTTAACCATTAATGCCAATGACAAATATGAGGGTGAAGAAGCTTTTAAGAAAATAAACAAATTTCAAATAATTCACAGGTTCTCCCTTCCTTACTAGTTTAAAATATCTTCAAAGGAACAGTATACTATATGAAAGTCATTTACAAATGTTCATCATCCATTTCGGGAACCAAAACTGGTTCTTCAGTGGCATCATTTTCTGGGACCTTTATTTCCAAAACAGCACATATTCCTTCAAGTCTGGATCACACAAAAGATAGGTGGAATAATTGGAAGTGCTGCTGCTTAGACATTCTGTTTGATTTGCTTAAGTTGGGGCAGTGAGCAGTGGCCGGTTTTTCATGTAATTTCCTCTAAAAGGGGGAAATTAGCTGAAGTGCTTTAAAAGAATGTTAAAAGAATTCCTTTACCAGTGTCAGCTATCACAGTGACAGCAATTTCTGAAGGAATATTTGCCAACAAAATAACTCTGAGTTCTGAGGGGCAGACGTATCTGAGAAGGCATGTTGTGAAATATGCTTTGATGCGGCCACAGCATGTGCACCGGATCTATGTTATTGTTCCCCTCTTTGTTCTTGGATTTATCAGAAAAGAGCATCATTTATTAACATGGTTATCTCTTTGTCACGGTGCTCTCTCCTTTGTTCTGGGCTTGTTGACAGCTCCACTGTTTCAATCCAAATTTCGAACCTGCCTTTCGCCGACAAAGCTAGGTTAGTCAGCGGCTCCGTGTGCAGGTTGTAGGTGTGGTAAACCGGGCGTTAATAATGGGAGTGTATTTTGGCCACATATTATACAATATCACTTGTTGCAACCTTTTGTATTTCCATTTGTGTCTCTACTGCTCCTATAAACACACCAAGCGCAAAACAAACAAAAAAAACATTTATACGTTTTATGTGAGTCAATTGAACGATTTTGGTGTCAGGAATCATGTGCTTCTATGAGCCTTTTGGACACTCCCCAATTGTGATATCAGAAGGAAATTTGCATAGAACCGTCCCTTACCTGTTTAGCCTCGCCCACTAGATTAGCTGAAGATCCTCAATTTTTGTCTGCTGGTTTTACGAGCATGCATGAGGCAGAGCACTACGGCTACAGGCAAAGGCAAGTCACTCATGAAGTGTTGTGTTCATCTCTCTCTGGGTCAGACTTGGGGTTCAACATATTTGGCTGGATAGCGCCTCTGTTTTCTGACATTTTCACTTGTGGTAAATGCACAGCATAAGCATGGGATGGGTGGGTTGTGGTCAGCAACAGGTTATTTGCATTAAAAGTGACAGTACCCTTAAACAGCTCATTTTGAACGAGAGTGAAACTGTCAAGAATATAGCTGGTTTGATCTCTTTTCGAGAGATTTTGTGCAAAACACTTCATGCACATGTTTTATAGCCCATAGACCTGTTAAAACGTATTTAAGAATCTTTAAGATACATTTTGCATTAACTGATACATATTAAGTCAAACAGGTTTATTGTCATTTCACGTACGAAACAATGTTCCTCCACGACCATGGAGCAACACAAGAACAGAAACAGTAACTAGACTGTAGGTGCTGTCGGGATGAAAGAGAGAGGAGGAAAAACACAAGAGCTACAAAACAAGTGGTGCAGCCAACAGTAGCTACAGTGCTAGTTTGAATTAATACAGTATCATGACAGATACTGCATTCTAGCTGCAGAGACTTACATATGCAAAAATGCAGGACAGAGATAGAGAGCAATAAATATAATTGTGCATATGTATAGTAGCAGCAGGACAGAGAATGTGTATAATAAAACACACAATTATTAGTAGTTTTGGACATGGGGATTGATTCAGTAATAATGATAATGACACTCAGCAATCAAGAAATATTTTTACATGTTCCAGACATGAACCAGTTTGTTTCTAATTTTCCATAAGTATTCAAAATAAAAACTACTGTAAGATGGTCCAAAGATCCCACATGTAGAAATATATTTGATAAGTAAATGTAGTTGGCTTAGTGCCTAGGAGATTCTGACCAGAGCTAATCAGATCTATCAGATATGTTATTGAATTACTGATTGTTTTGGTCACATGCCCAAACTGTAGGCCGGGGATGTGTAATCTCATTCACAGGGCTGGTGTGGCTCCAGGTTTTCGTTCCAACAAAACAGGAGCTCACACGGTCAGATACTTGAGGATTAAAACCGGTTGATTAAACAAGTGGAATCAGGTGTGCGGTGGCTTTTTGGAAGGAAGACCTGCAGCTCCATCTCTTTGTGGAGAAGATTGGACACCCCTGCCAAGGTGGAACCCAATGCAATATCATGGTCGGTTGAATTACATCGTGACTGGCAAATCTTAACACAAAACACTGTCAGGGTTACAAAAACAAAACCAGCTCAACTCTATCCAGAAACACTGACTTTTACAGCATACTGTCACCATGAAGAGGCGCACTTGGTCTGCAACGGGTTTATTTAAGTCATACATGTCACAGTAACATCTACACAAAGTTTCCCAGCAGAACCTTGGCCACAGCTACTTGCAGCTTCATACGTGTGGGGCTGCGTAGCTACAGATCGGTCAGAGTGTCCATGCAGCCCCCTGTCCACCCTGGAAAGTGAATGATGGCATGGTCCAATTAATTATGTTTTGTTTTGCTTCATGTTGTCAGACAAGTGTGTGTATCAGTTCTTTGGCAGGAAATGGCACCAGGATTCATTTTAGGAAAAAGGCATGTAGATGAAGTCTGATGGTGGTTTAGGTTTATGCACATGGTGTTATAAACAAAGATCCCCAATTCTGCCTCATTCAACCATGACACCATAGCCTCCATGTTAGATGAGTCACTCTGATGCTGTCCGGCATGAGTTGTGAAATTGTTTTCAGTAATCAGTAATGACTTCTAATCTACTTTAACTCCACTTTCAGTCAATAAACTACAGCTCATTTAAAGTAATTGCTGGTCTCTCTGTGGCTTTTCTCAGAAGCCCCTTTTTGCTAAAGACTGAGGCAAAGAGATGTCCTTGTCTCGGCAGTGCCTGGGTCCTAAGATGCATCTTTGTTTTCTCACAATTGATCCAACAGTGCCTAAAACTTGGGTATTACTTTGTGGCCTTGATCTGTTCTCACGTTGCACTAGAGTCTGCATTTTCACAGCTTTATTTCATATTCACAGTCTAGCCAATAGTATTTGAATGAAGAGAGGATTTTCTAATATACCACAGGTGAAGGCCAATGGTAAGCTGATTGTGTACCCAGTTATCTTGTATGCATTTTAAACGGTCATTTACAATATAGACACATCTGATAATGTCTATACTTTCAAAGTTGGTTGATCTTCTGCTTCCTATGGTCCAAATTCTTAGTGATTTGCACAATTCAATGTCTTTTACACATTTTTATCTTTGCACTCTTTTTCCCAAGGTCCAGTGGACTTCCAGTGTCTCCTATGAACATGCGGTCTGCACAATTATGATTCCTGCAATTAGTCTGGATTCAGTACAGTAACACTCTGCAGACACATGTTAAGCTCTGTAGGAGTCAAAACATTTATGTTCTATTTTGCATGGCAGACTAGTTTTTTTTTCTGTGCTTCATTTATCTGAAGAATGCAGAAATACGTTCACCTTTACTGAAATCTTCTTTTTAGAATGTCTGTTTCAGTCACATCAATACCAGCATCGGTGGGACAGTCTGGATTTGTTTTACTTTGAAACATCAGAGCTGGAATATTAAGTCACGATCGAGAGCATTTCTTTTAAAAGGTTACTATGGAATCCATTAAAACCAATTAGAACTGGTGTGTGCTCAAACTCCAACAACTGTCTGATAAAGGTTATCTGCAAATGGCATGCTATTCTCAGTGTATAGACACTCTTTTTACACTCTGAAGGTCTAGTGATATTTACTATCACTTTTCTGAAGAGGAATATAGAACTCATATCAAAGCATAATTACATTTTCGTTTTTTAACCTTTTTATGCCTTCTAAATATATAGTACGTATATTATGCTGCATGATAAATGAGGCATTAGGGGAGGGATGGCGATTTATTATAATGACATTTTGTGACTCTTTGCAGTGAAAGCAATGAAGACGTTGGTGAAGTTCATTCCAAGAAAAATGCGATATGAAGAGAAACTCGACATTCAAGATTAATCCAGTTAGCAGTTTCTGCTAGCTTGCAATAAATTGTATTTTTAATTACCTACAGCTAAATGACATCCCTACATCCTATATATAATATATATTGTGTTCTGGCTACCTCATATCCTAAAAAATTAACCTTGTGTCATCATTCTCATCACAAAAAAAAACCTTTCCCAGATGTTAGAACAGTCATCATAACAGAAAAAAAAGCTAAACAGCTGGGGAAAGTGCAAGCCACCACTTATCCTCAATTACTGAACTGCTGATGAGAAACACACATTTTCAGAATGCTCATGGTGATAAAATACAAGGCGTTTATCCCCTGGAGTACAACTACAAAAATATTCAAATCAGTCTGTCAGCGCTGTATGTATCTCAAGCCTGCAGCAAAACAATTTGTTGAGAAAGTGCTAAGAAATGTCTCGACTATGCTTGTCAAAGGAGCACTAGACTACAAAATGAAGCAGCATAACAAAAATAAAGCTTTAAAGCTGGCCGACGTCACACAACATCATGGGAGGCTCTCACTCATGTAACCTGAACTAAGACATGAATTTCTGTTCGTTTTCTGTCGTCTTCAATACAGAAAAAAAAATCCTACAATTACCAATGGAAGAATTTTTGAGCTGTCAACAAGCAGACAAGACAGACATTTCCCTGGAGAAATTCTGCAGAAACGTGTCCATAATGTAGACTATGATTCTACCTCTCATCCTGGTGCAGGAAAGCTGTTTTTTTTGCCTCTTATGCGTCAGGCATGCCACATTTCAAAACGTTAGCTAGCAAGGGCAGGTCCTCTGAAGGGATCCAGAATATATTGTTTATTAATCAGGTCCGTTTATTTGTTCTGCTTCTTGTTGGAGCGCATAATGTATTTAGACACATTTCTAGCATCAGAATTTTTGTTAAAATCCCCTGCAGTGCACTTTTATACTGATTTTTGAGAGGCAGAGTATTGTTTTCTTTTCAAATGGATTTTTGTGGTTGAGCACACTCTGTAATGTATGGGGAGAGAGAGAGGCTGGTCATATCCCCTCAAAAGGGGGACTTGGAGAGAGCGTTTGTGACGTCATGGGTATGGAAGCTGGAAAGGGGAAAAAAGTGGGGTAACGCAAATGCAGAGAAACAAGAAGAGAAACAAACAAATGCAAAGAAACAAACATAGAGCAATACACACGGGAGACTCATAAACAGACTTCAAGACGTTAGATGTGTCTCACTGTTTGTTCAAGTCAAATAGTCAAGTAGGTTTTATTGCAATTTCTACCATATACACACTACATAGTGAGATGTTGTGACTTAATTAGAATGAATAAAGACTGCTACATGTGCTTTCAGGTGTCCTTAACCATTAATGTCTTGGTAAGAGTGTGTTTATGCCCGTTCAGTGCTAGAGCACTGGCCCCTGAATCTGAAGATAAGAAAATCACAAGTTTAATTTCATGGTGCCAGAGATTTTATTTTTCTCAACACAAACTTTTGTTTTCTCATAAAACCAATGGTTGGGTGTCTCCAAACAATTGTTTTATAGCAAGGACACAGTCACAGTTCCCATTTTGATAGGGAAATGCATATAGTTCACTTTGTTCCCACTTTAATGATTTTAGTATAACTGCATTCCCACCCACCCACGTTTCATGCCTTGTCAAATGAATAAAAATTCTGAGGAGGTTTATGAGTAATAGCTATCACACACAAAGAAACCATTTTGTAGCCTTCATGGTAGTTCCTCCTTGTATACCTACCAGGTTCCTTTCTACATTAAGTGTTGGATATTTTCTTATGTTCATAATGCACTGGGCAGAGGCTGTGGAGAGGTTGATTGAACACTATGGAGCAGGCCAGCACAGAGGCAGCCAGAAGAGTGGAGAAATGACCTCCGACGCTGGTGTGGAGCGCCATGTGACTCTTGTCATCTCCAGCCATTTACCAACCTTTGCCTGGCGGTTGCAGCTATTCAGAGACTCATGTTCCCTTGAATGTGATTTCTCTATGTAGGCTGGGAATGGAAAGTGACCCTTACTACTCCTCCATCAGAAACCTTTGCAGAACACGGCATGCTTGATTCTTCTCCATATTCATTATTTTTTTAACGATGTCAGGACAGGAGTCGGCCGTTCGATACTATGTACTCAGCTATGAGTGCGAGCAGTTGCAAGTGACTCGATGGTCTGGCTAAAGGAAAAAAAAAACAAGGTGTTCCTGAGGTGTTCTCAGTGGGAATGCAAAATAATGGTCTTGCAGTGTGGCTGATTTGTAGAATGTGGTGGCACTGGATGTCAGCAAAAAATGAAGACTCCGTCTCTTTGCTTTGTGGAGGTGGCATATGTGTTGCAAGGTTCTCCTTATTCTGTTCAGGCGTTGATTTGGAGAGCTATAATATCAGCAGTCCTACAAGCGTTGGAAGGTTGTCTAACACTGCCTTCCTGTGATGTGCACAGGTTGGATTGATTTGAGATTTGTGCTCACTTGTAGAAGGAACATGCAGAACCATGACCCAGGGGCCCATCTTTCTACAAGGAGAACCCTTGCCAGGCTCAGAGTCTCTTCCTCCCTCTTCTTCTTACAACCAGGTTGTGACAAAGCAGCTTTGCAGAGTCCAGGTCCGAACCCTAGTGAAACAAAAGTGACAAAAATGAGGAAAAAGACCCTAAAGCTGGCCCCTTATAGGCCACAATGTACACACATAGTACACAATGTGAACAGTGTGAAATTCTATTTTTTTTTTGCATTTAACCCCTTCATCAAATGAAGCAATGGTGCCCGGGGAGCAGTTTGTGGGGATGTTATCTTACTCAAGGGAACCACAGAGGTCCCACTAGGATGTAGTAAGTAAGTATACTTTATCGTCATTCGTACCATAAAACAGTACTACAACGGATGCATAGCTGAAATGGATGAAATTGCGTTTCTACAGAGGCTCAGTGTGCAGACATAAAATACAAGTGCACACAAGACAACATATAGACATTACAGACATTTAACTTCTTACCCAGAAAATAGGTAAGACCGCGTAAGACAGCACATTACAATAAATACAGAAATATAAATAAGCGCAAAATAGTTCTGTGTTGTTTTACAGTGACATTATTGCACTATATGGATACAATATTCATAATGACTGTAATGTTTCAGTCTATAAATAATGCAAATGTAAGACATATTTGTGAAAATAAAGTGCAAAGTGAGATAGAGAACTAAAGATTCACAGAAACCAGCAGCATTATCGGGAAATACGTGTGAGAGTATGTTAACAGTCCATGTGTGTAGTAAGTGTTTCTGACAATTTGAAATGGTTGCAATTAGACAGTCCATGTATGTGATGTGCGTTCACAATGTTCAATTATTTAACAGAGTTTGGTTCTCTGATGGCCTGGGGAAAGAAGCAGTAGGGGGCAATGCAGGCACTGACATAGGCACTGGTGTCTAAAATATCCCTGTATTTGTGCACTATTATTACCATATATTCCAGAGTTAATATTATTCTTAGCTGGAAATCCAAACAGAGCCAGATTCTAATATATCTATATATAGTGAAACCCATTGTGTTGTACAGGATGACTGTAAGACTCCAGGGTAGAAATTCTGGCAAGTGGGGATTTATGGACCGACATTTTCTCTGTGATGGGAGGTGCTGCTCAGCCTGTGATCCTACTTTCCATCATTCTACAGAGCACATGGCAAGACTGATGGACACTAACACTGTCAAGCTGCCATGATTCTGGTCAGTTTGTTTTTTTTGGACCACAATCTGGTGATCCCATGGAAGCTGTGAGTTGGGCATTCAATCCCATATGGAAAAAAAATGAGGACAAAAAGAGGGAGAAAAAGAAGAAAAGAGGAGAGAGACATCTCCTCTTGGCAGGGCAATGATGCAGCCGTCCTAGTGTGGACGATGGTGCGCCAAGAGAAAAGCCAATCTCTCAGCGGGTGTCATTACCTGTCATTCAGGCTAACTATGTCCAGCAGACGCCCTCAGACAGGCCTGGCGTAATTGTCTGAGATAGACAGAATGAGAGAGAAAGGGAGAGTGAATGGTTGAGGAGATGGGTGGATGACGAGCGGTAGAAAGCAGATAGACATCGGCGGGGCCGGCTGACAAACAACCTTCCTGAGATCCGATGGAAAAAAAATCTGTGAAATCACAGAAAAAGACAAGTGGAATAAAATCACTTGCTCAAAGGGACTGTTACACATGTAAAATATATCATTTTACCAGTTGGTTCACCAAATCTTCAGATTCCAGACAATAATCAGAAACAGATTTGTTTATATCGTTTCTGGTAATTTATGTCTTTTATTTTAGGGCACATGTAGCTTAGATAGAAGTAGAAGACTGTATGTGTTCTATTATTAGATGAGAGTTTAGCAGACAATATAAGACACAACACAACCCAAGTCTTTTAGTTCAACAAGTCTATTAACACACATTGACGCACGTTTTTGATGATTTGCTTAATTACGGTAATTAAGCATCCATTACTAGCAGTATTAGCCTTGTGGCATCCGTACAAAACCAAAGATGTGAATGTTGAACACCAGGTCTGTCTCAGCTAGTCATCAACATTTGGGGGGAATATGATCAGTGGCCTGTAGAAACATTCATATGTTGGAAGTTTCTTTCAAAATGAATCCACTTAAAAGTAACTTACAATCATAAGTTACTGTAACTGTCCCTGTAACTAAGAATTGTAAGATGCTCTGGATAAGAATATCTGTCAAATAACTCTTTATGTTTTATTTTTAAAAGTAAAGCAATAAACTTTTAATGGCAGAACAATGTTGAAAATGTTTAAATCTGCCATTACATTTATGAACGTTTTCAACACAGCTAGACGCTGTCCTAAATGAATGTTGTTATTCATCCGTGTCAATTTAAAAGCAATAGTACAAGATAATATATTACTTTAATCTCTCCTAGCCTGCAGCAGACCCTTTAGATCAGTGATCATCAACTGGCGGCCACATCTGGGCCGCCAGAGCTCTCCATCCGGCCCCCTGATGGAAAATGAATGGATGTCTATGGCTCAATTCTGCACTTGCCAGCGGAAGTGTCCTGAGAGTGGGAGTTCGTCTTATGTTAAGATTTCTCTGATATTACTGAATCATAAATAGCCTAGTGAGCAGGGAAATGTGTTCCTATGTTTATTATTTTTAAAAATCAAATGGAACAAGCCTTCAGCCTGTCAATAATTTGCTGGTGCCGGCGTTGCACTTCCGGGTTCCAAGTGCAGCACTTGCACATATAAATGACTTTCAGATGTACCAAGTTAAGACTGATATGTGTGTGTATATAAGAAAGTGAAAATGAATGCTTTGGGGTGAATTGTTGTTCCAACTCTGCATGTGACAGTGATACTAAGCATTTCAGCCTCACATATAAGAAACATGAAATATCGAAGTCACCCCCTAATGGCTTGCTGCAGTACAGGGAAAATTAGTCTATTAACTTTGCTAAAGGTTAAAAATAAAAGGAATTTGGAAGATAAAGGAATATATCAAATAATAAAATATTAGTTAAGATACAATATTATTGTATTTTATTTTAGAAGAGCATCTGGCACTCAGCCGAGGAAAACTCTGGCCCTTGGACAAATGTAGTTGACGACTCCGGCTCTAAAAGCCTACCTATAGCTTTTGATTCACTTCACATGATTCACATGATTCACATGTTTTGTATTTATGGCAGTGCCTAATAAAATAACTCCTTTCAGGTGTTGTAGGTCATTTAGGAACTTGTTTACCCCAGACGAGATTGCTTAAAAATATCTGCCGCATTTCTGTTGTGCTGTGAGGTTTTGTGTTTTTTGGTGGTTTAAGTCTGCAGAGTAGCACAATATTGAAATCAAAATTTCAACAAGTAAAAAATTATCTACAAAACACACCATCAGAATGCTGTAAACCTCAAACGAGATCTGTTCCTTTATGTTTTCACTCATTCATTTTTTAAAACATTTCTGTTTTTGTTTTTTATCAAAGCCAATGTTAATAATATCTGATGGATTTCTGTAGGCTGCCACATGCATGAATTTGGTTTATGATTTAGCGATTTAGATGATATAGATTTTGAATGTGAATGAAAACAAGCCTGCAGGGCTGCCAACTCTCACGCAATGAGCATGAGACACACGCAGCTGACTGTATTTACACGCTCTTACACCACACCTCGGATTTCTCACGCTGAAAATCATTTTTTTCTATTTTTCCCATTGTTCACACTGCTCGATGTAGGTGGGCCACCGAATGTTGCAGCAATCCTCGGCAAGATAAGAATGCCCCGCCCAACCCCACCCCCCCACCCCTACCGTTCCACGCTCAGGATGTAAGGCAGCACCAAACATCCGCCCCCGTCAACACCCCCACCACCCGCACCACCACCACCACCCCATTGCCGCTCGGGAAGTAATGCAGCCCCCCACCCCCCTGCTCGGGAAGACAGCAATCCACCCTGATATTAAGAACATTGTCTGTGGTTCTCCGGTGTTTTTTTTTTCCTCCACATGAAGTCACATGAGGACTGAAATGAAATGATTTCCTGCCTTTAGGTGCTTATCTCATGAAATCATGTAGATTGATTTGTTTACTACATGCTAGCCCAGCTGGTCTGGGATTTCTGCCTTCCTCCAGAGTTTAGTTCCAATCCATATCTTCTGCGCCAAAATCCCTCCTATCTGTTCCTGCAGAAGACCTTGCGAACCATGATCAGGTGTGTTACCAACTTCAGGGAATTTTTAATGATATTAGAAGAAACTGAAGTACACCATGGTATGAATTCATATCAGGTTCTTGTCCATTTTTTTTTTTTATAATGATGTGAACTCCCCTCGCGGTCATGGTTGGACCTTTGCCCCCCTGCAGCGTGAAGTATAGATCCGTCCGTGCCGGATTTGGCTGCTAGACTGAGGTCAACTTTGCTCTGATCTGGTAGATACTTGATGTTTTGACATGTAGCACAACTTTGGGCAAATTTGGTTCCATTATTCATGAGAACACCTCAAAGCAAAGCGTATCCTGGGTCGTGCCCAGGAAGCCTTAATATAACAGGCCGTGAGCATTTCTCTTGCATGGGTTGGGTGAGATAATGTCACAGAGGTCCACTTTCCCCCCGGCTCCTTCAGGTCAGCTCAGGCCCAGTGCAGCTTTATTAGTCTGCTGTCAATATCAGTCAGTTGGTATCGAGCACCAGTGTCAGGGAAATGGGGCAGAGAGTGTCGGGGGTCATTCTAATGGTCCTTCCTGCTCTTTTTGTAGGCTATCTAATCGTAAATTCTAAAAATGTTAAGAATTTCAAATAGCAGTCAGGTCAGTTCTACTTAATGTCCATGACCCAAACATGGGTGTAAGAAACACAACTAACAACTCTCGGATTACAATTCAGTTACTCACCTTCCGGCTTCATAAATCCCAGACATGACTGATGAAATTCAGCATCGTATATAACAAACACATCACAGCACCAGGTACATTTAAATGTCTATTAATAGTTAAAGAAATGATAGAGGGTTTTGTTCAGTTTTCTTCTCTTCTAATTACAGAAAGTCTCACCCACTCACATCAGGATTTTGCAAGTCAGGAACCACGTTTTTTGTTTTTCAAACTTTGGTTTCAACTCTGAAGTCTGAAACAGCTTGCAAATAGAACATCTCAGCAGGGGTGTGATGTAACTGAGCAGGAACTGAGAAGCAAATGTCAACCCATATGAAAAAAACCTGTGTGATTCATATAAAGTGATCATATATCTTCCTTACTTAAACAGGTCAGAATTTCATTTCATTCTAGGTTTCAGGTAAGCCCAATACATCTACTATGCAAAATCAGACCATTTATGGCCACTATCATACTAAAAAGCACACTTGTAGGGGAATTTTGGGTCATATATGAATACAGTATGAAGTCTTATATGAGTTTTACATGAAAAGAGTGTGCAAATGTATTGTATTAGTAAAAAAATAAAAGAAATTACTAATATTCATTTACAAATAATGTAAAGTTCTTTTACAGCATTGTATGCTAATCTAACTAAGGTCATATAGGAGTTAATTACATTTTGTTTGTGTTTCATACAGATTTCATATTGTTTTAATAGAGAAATGTTGTGCCTGCTCTTCAAACTTTATATGTTTCTACCTAAATCCTTATATTACAGCAATTATATTACTACAAATCTACGTATAATGATTATACATAATTTAAGTCAATATTAAGATATGTAAGCATATATGAATTATATATGATTTCAGTCAATGATTTTCCAATGCTGGAGGGCACCACATGAGGCCAGTTTTTATGTTGGATTTAAAAGAAAAACTGATATGTGAAATATGTAACTATTGTTATAGTACACACTCTAATAACTCATTTTGTAATCTAAATATGTTCCTGTGTATATAGTTTAAATGTTGTGTTTCATCTAAAAATCAGTGTACAGTATATGACTATGATTGGCTATAGGCATAGGGCTCCACTTAGGACAAGATAATAGCAAGGGCATGAGTTTAGTACAGCCTTATACTGACTGGTAATCTGTTTTATTCATATCTCAAGAGATGTGGTGGACATTCATATTAAATTAGCATTATATCACAATGTTTTTGCGTCATAAAAACACATAAGGCTTTAGTCGTATGTAAGACATATATAAGATATATGATTGAAAATACATAAATATTA
This sequence comes from Ladigesia roloffi, assembly GCA_037577295.1. Taxonomy (NCBI): domain Eukaryota; kingdom Metazoa; phylum Chordata; class Actinopteri; order Characiformes; family Alestidae; genus Ladigesia; species Ladigesia roloffi. The sequence continues at coordinate 17,276,845 of JBBKCR010000001.1, forward strand.
TGTATTTTGCATATGTGTTTTTTGCAGCATATATTGAGAGGTATGTTTCAACTTCTGTGTCCTAACCTTTGAGTCAGAGACAAGTGAGTAAGCATTCTTCAGCACATTTAATACCATTTCAACACGGAACACAAAACTAATCGTAACAGTAATATAACCGTGGTAATGAAAACATAATATAATAATAATTATGGCATTTTTTAACGTTTTTTGTTAAAGCCATATTACTAAATTAAAGGTATTCTACTACTTACCATGTGATAAGGATAACTGTAGTCAACATATGGCATATCAAGTCAAGTCAAGTCAAGTCAACTTTTATTGTCAATTTTGCCATATGTGCCAGACATACAGAGAATTGAAATTA
>JBBKCR010000001.1:17277274-17292157 GCA_037577295.1 Ladigesia roloffi
TGCATACACGTAACATTAAACACAGAAGGTACAAATAAAAAAAAAATGCAATAAATAGTACAATTTTACATGTGTATAATAATGACACTAACTAGCTGAATACAAAAAAATGGTTGCTTGAACAAAACTTTGACAAACATTCCAAAACCCCAAATGAACCCTGATGGACACAATTTGCCAAAAAAAAGAAAGACCTGTTTGTGTTTTTTGCTTGTTTTAAGTGCAGTTTTAGTTTAAATTGGTTGAAAAGCATGAGCTCAGTATTTGTTTCATCAGTGTGAGGAAAATAATTGGTTGGTAAATGAAAGTTTAAATTCTCTCTTGCTTGTCAAAAGTAAATTTGACAAAGTGTGACTGTGATTATATTTCTCGACAAATTAGCTGTTAGGTCTAAAAATGAGATAGACGAAGAGATATTTGTACATGAAAAAATGTTTTTCCACATTTTTTCCTCTTTTTATACATTGTCAAACGACATTGGTATGCCAGCGTATACAACTTGTACCATGCAAAACTACCAGTGCTTTAATGCTCTGAACTACTCATAATATTTGAAATGCTACACAATACATACAAAAATATTGGGGCGCTTGACCATGACACCGAAAGGGAATTTAATAACATTGCATTCAAATACATCAAATTTAATATAGAGAACAATCACCACTATAACAGCTTCTACTCTTTTTGGAAGGCTTTTTACAAGATGGGAATTTGTGTCCATTCATTCTGTAGAGTATTTATGGGGTCAGACACTGATGTTGGTCAAGAAGGTCTGGCTCCAATCTCCATTCCTGTTCGTCCCAAAGTTGCTGTATGGGGTTGAGGTCAGTCAAGTTCTTCACACTGAACTCCTCCAGCCACATGTTTACGGACACAGTCATGCAGGAATAGAAAATGTTCTTGATGTTTTCCAAAATGTCTTGGTTTACTGAAGCATTAAATTTGACCTTCACTGGAGGTACATGCCCTAGCTCAAACCCTGAAGAACCAGTGTGAGGCAAGTGGCTACACAAATAGTTTTTTTAATTGTGTAAATTCACTGGAGCCCTCAGTAGGATTTGGGCTAGTCACATTTCCTTAAACTTGCCCCAGCGCTATCACCCCTGCACTATTCTCCACTTCATGACATGCGGCAAATTGTGTGTCAGTCACCATTGATGTCCCTCCAATCGACTGCAGGTGGAGGAGATTCTGCTAGGCTTAGCCCATAACCTAATGGCTAAGATGCACATTAGACGGCTCACTCACAAACACAATAAGAGGAAGGATCCGTCATGAAATATCGACCATTTTAGCTCCAAGGCAATAGGGCAGGCAGGGACACGCTGCTGCAAAGTCATCGCCCTTGCCACTATCTATCTACGTGAAGACTATAGCCATGGTCCTTTGACATTTCAAGCTCCACATAAGAGCTACTCCTATTGTCATAACCAATATGATTAAGTGTCTCCTCAGTCCGCTGAAAGGTTTCAGTAATAGAAAATCTTTTGGCTGAGCCATGTTTCGGGGCATCAGATAATTTGATATTGGAGAGTTATCTTGTTTTAGACCGGCCCTTTATAATTCTGTGAGGAGTAAATCATATAATGAACGTTTTTCAAGAGCACTTATAGTATAATCGTGAATTAAATGTTCTGAATCTGGGCTGTAATTGAATCTTCTCTGCTTTCCGTCTTGATTCTCTTTTTTTCCACTTAAACTTCTTCATTTTGGTTACAACATGGGTTTGTTCATGTTCCTCATAGGACTCGTCCCATTAGTGAGATGATTATTTACCTGTGAACATGGCACTCCTTGTCAAAGCCTCATGAATAAGCTTGTAAATGATCTGTTACCACACGTTTTACAAGCTTGTTTATGAGGATTTGACGACCTGGGAGACTCAATATTTTTCTCAACCGTAAACCGTAGTGTAGCGAGATTCCTCAGGAAAGATTTTGGGGAGACTGCTACTAGTAGGATATATGTTAGTATGTTTTAGAGGAGCTAGGGTTTGTCACACTTACTGCTTATCAGCTGTGGAGCCTCTCCTGCAGGAGATAATGAAGCTCCCGGGACGGGGGGGTGCTGATAGTGACTCATCAGCGGGACTAGGAGAGCACCAGTGTGCCTGTGACCGACGCCTGGCCTGCCAGTGCCCTCATTACTGAGAGGATTTGGGAGCCTGGGTCTCATCGGGGTGATTGGACTCGGGTAGGCTGACCCAGCTCCATTCCTCAGCTCGTCTACCGGCTTATGACCAAGTAATCATTTTCACTTGAGTCCACTTCAAGATTTTTGGCCAGGTCTGCTGGTATTGTTCAGAGTTGAGAAAAACACAGTCTGTGTAGATGTGTAGATTCCTAAATTCCGATCTTATTCATTTCAAATCTTAAATTTTTGGCACAGAACAGCTTTAAATAATTATTGATTGTGAGAAGAAAATATCAGGGAATAAGGTAGAATCTAACACAACAACAACAGTCGTGATGGAGGCCGCTCACTGAATGCACCAAGAAACTGAGGAGCACATGTGTAGAATAGAATGTATTAAGTAGAGCTAGATATCAGTAGGAATACACATCTGGTGAAAACATGTTGAACTTGCTGGATTGTGGTGAAATCATTTGCTATCAAAAGTAAGCCTTGTCATTTTGATGAGCACACCATCACCCCTTAACTTGGCGCTCTGCCTGCACAAAGCCTTGGCCTGGATTTGAAATTTCACCTTCAGTTTATTTCCATCCTAATAAGTACAACTTTTAGCCCCAAATCACTCCTGGTTGTTCCCAGACATTCCTGTAATGAGCTGATTTTTGGCCCTTTATCAGCACTTTTAACTACACTTACAATTTCATTTTTTTTCAATAGTTTTTAAAAAATCTTTTATTTCAATGATTTAATTTTATTTGTTATTTTGTATTCTTTTCAAAAATCCCTTTAAGTGAAGGATACCACTACATAGAAAGCTCTTGTACATTCTGACCTTTGTCTATGTTTGTGTGTAGTGGGTGAACAGCTATGTTTACAAGAAATTATTGCAGGTTGTGTCAGCATGAGCAGTAAAGCGATTCTGGGATTTCAAATGTCTTGTTGTGTCCATTTCGCCTCAACAAGCCAAACATAGCAAAACCTGCTCAATAGCCGTGGGATAGTCAGAGGAACATCCGTTCTGGCGTAGGAGTGCGATAGCAGAGGGATGGAGCAGAGGAGCAGACGGAGCTGAAGCTCTCAGCGAGGTTAATGACAGCAGTCTCGATTGGATCCCTCTGGAGGGTAGAAAGCCCGTTCTGTGTCACTTGCGGCTGACCTCCCGCTGTGGGTTATTGCAAGGGAATGCAGAAAGCAGCTCACCCTGAAGATTTAATTGGACAGCTGTATTCCCCTTGGTGATTGCTTTTGTTAAACTGTTGGCATGAGTGCCTGTACACATTCGTGAGGACTTGCTGTGATCCCACAGGCTTCCTCCAACAGTGAGCTGAGCAGCAGAGAGCAGAACTTCGTGGGACAGCACCAGCTCTAGGGAGGCGTTGACCTTCACATTTGTCTTTTATTATGAAGCCTGTGGATTCCTATCTGTGATGTCAGAAATTCAGACGTCACGCCGTCAATGCGTGTATCGCCTACACAAGCTAGTACACCAAACTGGGGTTTATAATAAGGCAGAGCGTTTGTTATCCCCTCTGTGATCTCAGCAGGTGCAGGGAAACTATTTCTTATGGTCAGATCAACTAATTGGTCCACGGCTTACAGGAGCATGTTCCAATTTCCATGCATATGTGAGGTGAAGTTGTGGCATGCTTTCTGACTTCGGAGGGTAAGTAAAAGCTCAGCCTCGGTCTTCTGTAATTGGGCAGACAGACTTTGGCTGTGCAGGCATGATAAAATGCGCGGTGTGTTCTTACATCACTGTAAGTCATTAACCGCTGGCCTTTCTGCTTTCCCTACTGGGTTTAATAACATAAAGTAAAATCCCCCCATTGGATAAAGGAGTTTCCACCTCCGATAGATCGAGCCGGCTTCTCTGACCGGCTTAATGCGTGGCAGCAGGTGGCTGCATGAGATGGGGCTGAAGGTGGCATGACCGGGGGTGGCTGAGCCGTGGAACTTGGCACAGAGCTCCACAGGGAGTTGTGTCTTATCCAGGATCAAAGAGTCTTTGGAAGAAGTGAGGAAGACAGCCGAGCACTTTCCCCATCTTTTAAAACAGCTGCAGTGCAAACTGCCACCTGGGGACGGCCTTGCTATTAACACTTCTTAACTCCTGACCCTAGCATGAAGGGGCCATGCTCTGATACAGCTCCATAGCAGGCAGACAAGAAAAGAGACACCTAAAGCAGTTGTACTGTGATAAATCAAAAGGTCTAGACCCCCCAAATTCATTAGAGTTATACTGGTCCAGAGAAGCTAACATAGCCAACAAATCCTTTACATTTATGGCATTTACCAGGTGCTCTTATCCAAAGCAACGTCCATTCCCTAACTGGTATTCTGACGGTAGGTTTTAAACCCACGACCTCTTGGTCCTGAGACAAGTATCCTACCCACTAGGCCCCAGCAACCCCCCACATAACAGAAGCTTAAATTTGGATCCAGATCATTGCACACATACTTCAAATCCTGTCACTACCCTTTATTAGACTTGTATATACTGATGTATCTGATTCTGAATTCCTGAGGTAGAATTCTTTACATTCTTTGAGACAATTTAGCTTTATTAATTAGAAAAGTTTTTTTCCAGAAACTCTTATCATCTTCAGTGGTAGAATTATCGGGGTAGCCACTTGTTTGTTTATGCCAATCATGTATTTTCTGCCGAAATATTATGTGATCGACGTTACAAATTGAAAGTGCCATAAAACCATGAAAAACTATCTGTTCGCCCTCAAGAGGTTTTGTCTATCAGCGTAGTTTGATTATGTAACTAATTGCCTCATAAATCATGCTACGTAAACCTATAAATCAGCATGGTTTGTAAGGGCTCAGAGCATGCGTTAAACATTAAGTTACATCAGAGAGAAAGCCTTTGTTTCAGCCCTTTGCTAAAATGATTCAATGTGGAAAATGGATCAGACTCTCACTTTGGGGTCTTTGGAAAAATGGAACACATCCATTTTGTTGTCCCAGAACAGCCGAGGAAAAATGAGTCGCTCTTGGCTTACCTTTCTCTAAATTCCCGTCATCAGTGAAGGGTTGCACTTGGTGGACAATAACACTGAGTGCAGGCTCTTAGCTTGGCTAGCACAGCCGCTGTCACTGATTGGAAGCACAGAAAAAGTTTAGGTGACAGTGTGGCACTGAAGATTACATTGTGCTACTTTTCTCTCAAAGAAGAGCTCACCTGTCAGGGGTTGTTTTCTATACAGTGAGACTTGGCAGGTGATTTGAACTGGAGCTTCCAGCCATTGTATTTCAATGAGAATTTCCTTGATGCTATTTAACGCCAAAGCATATGATTGGATTGCTAAGATACAGCCGAAAATCGAATCCAATGGATGCTGTGATGTTGGAGACTGTTGAGGCATGCAAAAACAATGAATAATCTGCCAACGGACTGACCTCCAGAGGAAGTCATGCACATTTTTCATTTTATGATGATTTTCATATCATATCAGCTAGCAGCGTGACTTTTTTTTCTGAACAGCGATGTTTTCAGTCAGAATGGCTTTATGTATCAAAACACGTAATATTTCTTCACTGGAATCTGTTCAGTGTATATTATTCATACCACTCCCGGCTGTCTCCCAGTGATGTGTGAAACCCCTCGATAAATCAGTTGCAGTCACACTTTTTATTGTTACTGTACCCATTTTAGAATGCTGCTTGGTGAACACGGTCAGTGTGGCCAGCCATTGAAGGCAGTTGCTTTTGCGTGGCATGAGAGTGGGCTGGCAACTACTTTAAGTGAGACTTTGCATAAATCTAGTGCATGCAAAGTAGCAAAACATAGATCAAATTTAGTATACTTCAAGGGTTTAAATATTTCTGAAACAAATAGATTTTCTCTGAAGAAGCCGTACCTGCGATTGAGTAAATATTTTCACAATCTGTTCTGCTGCTGACGCTGCACACAACTATACTCTGTCCTTTTTAAATGATGTCTACATGTCTACTTTAACCTATACTGAGCTTTTGTATGGTAAAACATACTTTTTTAAAGACAGTCCAGCAGCTCTAACATAAAATGCAGGGTGCAGACGTCCACAGTCTTTGAGATGACACTTCAGCATGAGCCTTGTGGAGCTCCTTCATTCAGGAAACCTCAAAAGAAATCTTTCAGACTCAAAGACAGCCTGAGAACCTCCGACCCTACACACCTGCAACAGCGTTTTTATCCAAACCTCAAGATGCAAGCTCACTTTAGACACGGTTTCTGTTTGAGTATCAAATGTGACCAGTTTTCTCTTTTTTTCCTGAGAAGGGCGGGCCTCTGTCAGAACCCTGTCCCTGATTGGTCCAAGAGCTGTTCATGATCTAAAGCTCTAATCTTTCCCTGATCAGCCTGGGAGTGCAGCAGGAGTTACGATGAGGATGTAGGTGGTTAAAAAGTGATCCACCGCGGTGAGACAGAAAAGCTAGGCTGAGATTGATCTAAGCTTATAGTGAGCTGGCTAAGCAAGAAACCTGCTTCCCTAAGCTCAACAACATTCTGTCAAAGTTACCTGAACTAAACCGGCCCTTCTACTCTCTCTTCTGTTCTCAGTTTTGTCTGAAACTGAAGGTTTATAGTTCTCTCAGTTACCCATGTTCAGGCAGTAATGGGAAATGGGAGTGCAGTATGTTTTATGTAGAGTAAAACTTGGATACCAAAAGAAGCAAGAGCTCTCAGCTAATTTATTTCAGTGGGAATTTCCATAATCATATTGAGCAACACAGCATAACATTTGAAATACAAACATATGGGGCAAAACATGATTCAAAAAAGTGATAAGTAACTTTAGTGATCAGTAATCTGCCGAGGGATTGCTCAGACGGAAGATGTATATTTCATTATGTGGAGGATTTTATTACGGAGTGTATCAGCAGGATGCGAAGGGGATCACAGAGCATTATTTTGTTAAAAATGTCATTTCTATTCCTAACATGTAATGTCTTCACAAGAACTGGTTTGCTGCATAATGTTTATATCCCCCACCATCTTCTGGCCCGTAGTAAAACCCCTCGGTAAATCAGTCACACCTTTATTTACTTTCAGTTTTCAAATATATTGTCAGTTGGCCAGTAAAGGCAGCGCAGGATTTGTGTATGTTTGTTTATAACCCACTGTTCTGGGACGGGTGTGAGAATTTGCATTCATTTATCAAAAATCCTGCGCGTCACGTCAGGAATAGTATCAGTTGTGTTATCCTTGAGGCGTGTCATGACCTCCGGAACCATTCATTGCCCCCCACTTTTACACTGAGTGATTTGTATGAGAGAAACATACGAGAAGCCGTGTGCAGCGACAACCCCTTCTTCCCTGTAACAGCCCCACCCAAACACTCCCCGACTCCCGCAGAGCCCAGGGTGTGTACAGGTTTGTACTTCTAACTCATAATTCATGTTAATTTTCATGATTAATTTTGCCACTGTCTTTTCTGGGCCTTTACAGACAAGCTGTTCTTCATTTTAATGTGCATTGTACTTATTTTAAGTGGCAGTTAGCCTCCACTTTGACCTCTAATGTGACAAAATTGGCAGGACATAATTGTAAAGGTGCACGTGCAGAAATAAGGTCCAGAAAAGCGGAGGCACTTCGTTCAGAAAACATCAAGCCAAAATTACACTAAAGGACACAGACGAGCCGGTGTTTTCATCCCCATTCACGAGCAAACACTGGCATTGTTTCAACTCTGAGTGCATTGAAAGATACACACAGATCCTCCCTCTGTCAAAGCCGCCATAAAGTCTGTCTGGCATCTGAACCTTTCTGGACAGAGGGATGTGAGTTTTAAAGACAGATGGCAGGATTGTTTTAAAATACCCACCTCCCGCCTGCTACTTGCCTCAGTAGTTCCCTTTGGTGATGACAAAAAACAGTGAGGTGAGAAACACAGAGAAGCAAAGCTATTTCCTGGCTTGTCAAGATGAATGTCTGTCCGCAGGTGGCCAGGTGCTTTAGCCTGGTAGTCACTGAAGCAGCTGCTTAAATGCGACTAATCTGGCAGCACCTCCATCTGTTTATTGTTTATGCTCTGACCCAGTCTGGCAGGCTGGGGGTCCAGACAGGAACCGCATGCGGTCCCAAAACAGTGTGGCGTTCACACAGGCCACACCCATCACTGTCTACTGCTGCACCACACTTATTATCCAACTCCCCCAGCACTGGAGCTGGAGCAGAACTCTTAATTACTCATACCTGGGGAAAAGGGCTATATTTTGTTGTTTTAGTTCTGTGTAACAGAGCATTTTCACCCAAATATTTCTTAATCAGTTTGAGAAACTTCTTTTTCAAAAACGTTCTATGGATAGATTGTTATACCAATGTTCTTTTATTCATTTCCAATACAAGAAACATATCCTGGCCATTACAGCTCATACCATACTGAACAACCACATGACATAATAATTGTATTATATTTACATCGTCACAAAGTGTTCGACCTAGATAATTATTTTATTGCCCAGGCCTAGATGTATGTGTCCTGACATAGTGGAAGTTCTAGACTAGTTTTTAAGTGCATTTTTTTTATGTTTTAAGAAACTACAGATGTTACAGATACAGCGGTTACTGTTGTTTTAACTTGAGCTATGTGTGAAAGTCAAGAAGTTTGGTTTTGTTAACGGTGTATGCTAGGGCATTGAGAAGCTTGATGTCAGAACATCCTCATTATGGTCAGCGTGTCTGGCCCTCTAACAGGGTCCTTGACCCGCCTCCAGGTGACTGTGGTGCAGAATAGTTGGGCTTGTGTTGCCCCTTATAATCACTTCGTGTCTCCCTGGGTCAACATACACACCAATTCCCAAACCGCCCGCCCTCACCTGCAGCACAGCTTGAACGCTTACACTGCAAAAGCTCCATTAGCACAAGCATCTGTCTGCTCCTAATGTACCATGTTGGAGACAGAAAGGTGAGAAATGGCGTATGAAAGCGATGCAAGTGCCAGAGGGTGCTGTGCAGTTTACCGTATGTGTGTTAAGTGAGTGCTTCAGTGAGAGAGCTCTTATGGAGGAAGAGCTCTTCTCTCAGTACGGCGAGGCTGGAGAGGTTTGGAGTTCTCAGATGGGGTTTAGTACTTAACATAGGCTGCAAGACTGGGTTACATGAGAGCATTCATCCCTACTGCAGCATAATATTGGATGGTTTTGCATGTAATTGTGATACAGACTAAATTATTCTTTCACACTACACCCTTTCATTCAGGTTCTGGAACTTCTTAATCCTCACTATGGTTGCAGGAACCTGGAGCCTATTCTCTGGGGTTTACGGGCACAGGGTGGGGTGCCAGCCCACCACAGGTCACACACACACACACACACACATACACACAACTTGCTCACACACTCGTCAATTCTCTGGACACACAGGTCTTTTGACTGTGGGAGAAACCAGAGCCAGCCCACAGCACCATGAGGAGAACATGCAAACTCCACACACATACACGACATGGACCCATATCTAAACCCCTCACCTTGGAGGTGTGAGGCAACAGCGCTACCCACTGCACTACCATGGGGCTCCAGTTACAGTATCTTTATTAATTCATGTTAACCAACACTCTCACTTTTTTGCTAGACAAAAGTGCTGTTTTTTCATGGAAAAACTGCTTAGTTAAACACAGTAGAAGATGCACCACATACATGCAGTTACTGTCAGAACAGAGCCCTGACTCTGTATAATCTTAAAATAATCTGAGGTATATTAATAAATAGACACCTACACACCACAAGTTTCATCAATCTTTGGACCCCTGTCACCATAAAATCACAGTTCATCATAAAATAAGTAGAATAAAATATTTTCTGAACAAGATGTGTTATTTACATGCCCCTATGTAGAACTTTAAGTAGTTAAATATTTTGGGGGTTTTCGATCATTGTTCTATGCAGATCTTGCGCAATTTCTCCTGCTCATCCTGCTGCTTTTCAGTCAGATTAAGGTTAGGGGTATGGGCTGGGCCATAGAAAAAATCTTAATTTTGTGTTTCTTTAACTTGAGTTAATTTGAATACGTTTGGATTGTTGTCCAATCATGTCCAAGTTTCAGTTTTCTTGCTGCCAGACTTTGTTTTACAATCTTGTGGCACCACAATATCAGCATTACATGTTTTTGGGAGATTTTATGAATTCTCTGACCATCTTCCTCACTTCTTAAAGTTCTAAATGATTGCCTTATATTTGATAGAGGCCTTCTAAATTCAACAGCTTCCAGAACATTGTTGGAGACTGCTTAAAACTTCTTTACCACTTAGACCAACTTAAAGTTATTAGTTCATTTGTATAATTTCTGTTAGACTTCTTAACTCTTAGAAGCTTTATCACTGTCTTTTTATTGGAGCAGTTGGCTTTTTCCAGAAATCTAATAAATACAAGAAAATGGACCTAGAACATTCTGTTCCAACGGGGAGAATTTTCCAATATGCAATTAAAAAGCTTTTTTGACCATCCCACTATTTTGAACAGGCGATTGCAGAGAGAGCAGCATTTAACTGCTCTTCGTGAATTACATCTTCATTCTCTCTGCAGGGCTGTACTTCATATTACATTAAACCACATAAAACAACAAATGAATATATAAAATGTATTTCAGTGATATAGACTTTATTACGCATAAATTGGCTGCAGAAACTTTATTAAACCAATAGCTAACTTGCAATATCTTCATTCATTTTTTGTGTGTGTGCTCCTGCCTCAAATGCAAATCTGTGAGGGACATTTTCCTCTTATTCGTCTATGCACAATGTGGCTCCGATGATTTTTTTGTATGTATCGCACCCGATACCTGTTACATAAGGCTTAGTACATCTGAAATACGTTTATCAGCTTCTGAAATGATCTGTGGGTTTAAAAATGGTTATATTATATTTAGACCATAAAACCCACCTTATATGCACACCTGGCCAGACATACACAACACCCTCCCTGCACTCTGAGCCAAGCAGGTGCAACCATGGCTGAATTTTTTATTATTTTTTTTCCATCCGTCTTCAGCCCTACCTTATTTGCTGAAAGATAATGCTCTAGTTTCGTGCTCCTGCTGTTGTTTTATGTTGGGCTTAACATGCCATGTCTTGTTTGTTCACCTCTTCTCTTCCTTTTCCCTCTATCCCAGGTTGAGATTACATTTGTGCCACGCGCCTACACTGTAAATACAACCACTGGGTAGCGAAGTGCCATTTGTCTGTTTTTTCGCACTGATTTGAAATCATCAGTATGTGCGTGTGTGTGTTTTGTGTGAGTGTGTGTGTGCGTGTGTGTGTGTGTGTGTATGTGTGGACGGGGAGGGATATTGCACTTAACAGCGCGGTCTTCCTCATAATGATGCAGTACAGGCTTGTTTTCATGGTGCTGCAGCGAGCTCTGTGTGAGGTGACAGACTGAATAACAAATCCCCAGGTCCAAACTAGACTCAGGGGAGGCCATTACAGCAAGTGGCACTCGGGCGGAAGTGAAACCAATTGAATTTAGTCCACCGCAATTCTCCATCATGGTCTCCACGTGGGAAAAAGAGGATAAGGAATGAAAAGAAAGACAAAAAAAAAGAGCGAGTGAGATCTGGTGCTTGGCTTTGATAAAGCTAACGCGGGAGGCGCTCTCCGTGCTGTAACAGGGATTTGTATGCTTAGCTCACTGTTTACTGGAGCCAAGATAAGATGAGAGAGAGGGAGAGAGAGAGAAGAGGGGAGAGGGAGAGAGAAGAGGGGAGAGAGAGAGAGAGACAGACAGACAGAGAGAGAGAGAGAGACAAATAGAGAAAGGGAGAGAGAGATAGAGATAGAGAGAGAGAGAGAGAGAGAGAGAGAGAGAGAGAGACAGAGAGAATCCGCTGTTGATTTCCATAGACATTGCTCTCAACATGTGGCCTCCTTCTGTTTGAATCATTTTCACCACTGAAGGAATCGTCGTGTGTGGAATTGCATAGTAATAAGAAGCTGTTTAGTCTCTGATTCTTCGCTCGGTTTTCCCCTGGTGCTGCCACTTCCTGTTGGGGTAAAGAGTGCAGGCATAGCTCTGACTGCCTGTAGAAACTGACATGGTTAGCAGGCAGGATTTTCCTTCAGCTGTGTCTCCGGACAGGTAGTTAAAATGACGACTTTGCGAAAAATCAGTTTCCCCCCGTATCCTGAGTTTTCGCGTCTTTAGTTTAGTGCTGGAGCTGCGGGGCTAATGCTGAAGTTTAGACAACAGCAGCAGCAGATCTGTGTAAAGTGTTTCCCTGTATTATCACACATTTACTCCGAGCCTCACCAACTCGTTACATGTACTGTGTCACTTAGAAAGCTACAAGAAACACATTTCCTCCTAAACAAGTAGCAGCACACTCACCCATACATTTTGCTTCAGATCCTTAGTATTCTGCACCTGTTTTGGTTCAAACTGATTGAAATAATGTTTGGGGCATATTATGTGCAGTATGGTTTAATTGAGTGAGGTATAAAAGAAAGCACAAGAAGACGGATATAACATAGAAACGCCATCAGATGGTCGCCAGGAGTCAGAAGTCACTGGACAGCCCTTGATGATATTTTGCTGAAAACAGGAATAGCCACAATGCAAACAGTGTGTTGATTGGTGTCTGTGTGTTGAGTGAATTAGTATAGGCAGTTTGAACTTCCTGCGAAATGAAATTTGACGGAAATGTGTTAACAGACATGGCACTAACCTGCTTGCAATTCAATACTTGTTATCTATGTGAGACTTGCAGCTCAAGTGTAACACAAAAGAACAGAAATTCAGACACTTAGCATGTCTTGGCCAATCATGTACATTTGGCTCAAGGGAGTCAATTATTTTTTTTAGCAAGCTATTTAACTTTACAATATATTTGCCTGTTTGTGCATGTGTGTGTGAGTGTGTGTGTGAGAGAGAGAGGGGAAGACGGAACAGAAGAAGCTCTGCTGTGTCTCTCTCTCTCTCTCATCCTTTTCCACCACATACCCGCCCCTCTGTGTGTGTGTGTGTGTGTGTGTGTGTTTGAGAGAGAGGGAGAGAGAGGTAGAAGAATCTGAAGAAGCCCTGCTGTGTCTCTCTCCTCCTTTTCCTCCACCTTCCCGCCCCTGTGCTGGTGTGTGTGAATGTGTGTGCCAGGTGATAAAGTGTGCAAAGCAGGGGATTAAAACAGGGATCTGGAGATGTAAACAATTATCCGCAGCACACACACGTCCCAGGGGCTGCGTACCAGTGGCAGGCTCGATGAGCAATTGCCACCATTAATGCTGTCATTATTCCCCTTCTCCTAATGGCTTTCTTCGGTGTGCAGCCACACACACACACACACACACACATACACACACCCCCACTCAGACAAATTCATGACAGCCTTACACCCCCCCACAAATACACACATACACTCAAGCAGTCCCAGAGGTTCTTATCGTTAGATATACCAGCACACAGAGTCCACACGCAAACTAACACACACATTACTGGAGGTGATCAACTGAAGAGCAAAATTCCAAAACTCACTCAGTCCACTTTTGTGATTTTTTAGCTAACAATACTATTGGCGTACATTAACATTTCCTCTTTATGTGCAATATTATAACCGACCAAAACTCACTCAGTTCTGCATAATACACAGGACAAGATTAGGAGAATTTCCAAAACGGAAAACTGTATCTTTACCAGCACTGGGAGACAGTTAGCAGTTAGCGGTCATCAACTCTGAGCTGTGTCGTGTAGTTGAATATAAATATTAAACTTGCACATAATTTTGTTTTTGACAATCAATTTATTTTTTAAAAATGTGTTATATTTTTCAAACAAATTTGCCCAAAGTAAAATGTGCAGGAGTTACACTTCAGAAACAGGCATCGAAAAATGACAAGTAACTTCACAAGTCAAATGACTTCTGCACATTCTGCACACGATTTTATTTATTTTTATGAAGTAAGTATATATAAGTTGTCCAGTCATTTGACAGGTGGGTGTTCAAATTTTTGCATACAGCTGTAGGTAGCGAAGATTGAGGTGCCTCTGTATATCAGTTGCTCTCACTAAAATCTAGTTTGTTTTCAGTATATTCTCACTGGCCACTTGACCAGAAGCACCTCAGTGGTGTTTCTGATCTGCAATTATTCAGGATTTGCCATCCTACTTTGACCCCATTCGCCAAATATCTGTGTTTCAGAATGATGCCCCATTCTCATCAATGCCAGCTCTGTGCTGCGAAATTGACCAATTATGAATGTGACTGACTAATTGTGTGTGACAACAGATGGGCCACAGTGTTTAATTGTATAAGGTAGGTGGAGCTGGTAATGTGATCAGAGATTAGAAGTATTCAGTGACTCATTTTTTGCTGGTTCCCCTACAATGAGACCCAAATACTACACACAGACCCATATAGAAAAGATGAGAAACATTTAAGAACCTTCATTTTAATCTTTATAATCCTAATCCCTAGCTAAAATCAGATTTGAATGAATTAAATCGATGTAAATCAGTGTTTCTTCTCCTACATGATTGCCATTTACTGCTCATTCACTTGGTTGCTCTCCGGAGCCCATCCCAGACTGTTTTTTTCTCCCACTTGTGGACTATCCTGGGTTTAAAGATCCTATGATTCTAAAAACGTTTATGTTTAAACCCCAGTAGTTATGATGATGATGATGATGATGATGATGATGATGATGATGATGATGATGATGATGATGATGATGATGATGATGATTCTTCTTCTTCCTCTTCTTCTTCTTCTTCTTCTTCTTCTTCTTCTTCTTCTTCTTCTTCTTCTTCATCTTCTTCTTCTTCTTCTTCTTC
>JBBKCR010000001.1:17298505-17311480 GCA_037577295.1 Ladigesia roloffi
TTCTTCTTCTTCTTCTTCTTCATCTTCTTCTTCTTCTTCTTCTTCTTCTTCTTCTTCTTATTATTACTACAAGTTTTTAAAATCACAATCACACAAAACAAAGCATAGCAGGACATCTGACACCTCGAACACCAACACAAACTGGGGAACTTCCATATAAGGAGCTGTTTTGCCACATACTGTATGTTTTCCATTCTTTCACCGTTAGGATTAAATAGTGAGCAGCAGGTTCAGTCCCATCTCCATCCATTCTTAAAGAGGTGGCACAGACAAGCTGCTCCATTCAGTTCCTGCCTGAAGAAGGGAGTGAATGAAGGCGTCCGTGTATAGTTCTTTTCACAACTTCCTCGGCTGCATGTGTGGAGTGCCTCCTGTTATTTGTGAGCTTACTCAGTACACGAGTTGGGGGGAAACGATGCCTTGTAACTTCAGTGGGTTGTGTTCTGTGAAATATAATCAAAGATATGTAACCAACTCTTACAATGCATGTTCGCTCCAGTGTGTTGATTTTTATCTCCTTTGTGATAGGAGCCATACGAGCACATATGATCTGTCTTCCTCAGCCTTCTATTCTGTTCTGTGCCAGGTTCAGTTTAGCTCTCGCTGACTGGAGTTAATAACTTAATCATTCTAACAAGTACACTAGTGAAGTGAGTGAGCATTTGACATCCACAAGCATGCCACAGCACACACTGTGAACAATGAGAAATTCGTCCTCTGTATTTAATCAAGTCACCAAGTCAAGCTGTGGGCATTCAGAACAATAATGCTAGGGGAACAGAGTATGGACACGGTAACTTGCTCGTGGGATTCGAACCCACAACGTTCTGAATAACACACCTCGATGTAATAAATATGCATATAATTATGCACATAATATACCACTGTTTTTGTAGGGATTTTTTGTCCATATTTTGAGGGGAAAAAGGTCAACATTTTCGCACTTGGTCCCATGTTATTTCATGCAAAATCTTTCATTGGCATCAAACAATGCACTTTTTTTGCTGCAAAGTTGGACAGAACATTAGTGATTCTTGATTCACACAAAACTGCCTGGAGACAGTGCAAACAGTGCGGTGCTTTGCTCAGTCCTGTTGACCTTCAGCTCCACTGCTCGCCATGAAATACTTGTTCACAAGCCCGGGCTAATTAATGCCTTTCTTGGAATTGCACTATAGGTGTATTCCTGTGGTCTTAATAGCAGTTTAATTAAAGACGGTAATTAAGCAGTTCGTTTACAAGGCTAATCATTCCTCTCAAATAAAGATAAGGAATCTGCACTTGAAGAGCCATCTAAGCTGAATTAACATCTCCTCAGTGTTTTTTAGACTTGTTCTTATCTTTTGGCTACTGGGAGAAAAACAAAACAAAACATACACCTGTTTTTTCAGGTTACATTTTAAGAGCAATTTGTTAAAAACCACGTTGTTGTGATGTGGTTTTTATAGTGTAAACCCTAAATATGCTCCCAAAACACATATCTGTAAACCTGTATCTCTTCTGTACAGTTTACACTGAACTCCTGCAGTGCTAGAATGTAAATACTGATGTTACCCCTGTATAGACTGGACTATAATTCATGCAATGCATTTTATTTTGTATAAGCAGATAAAAACTGTAATAAATTATTTAATTTACAGTAATAAATGTACAGGGCTTTAAGAAGAACAAAAATGAAAAGCAGGAGAACACTTGAGAAGTTCCACGAGGGAAGTTCTGGAGTGCAGCATCACCGGACAGCAGCCAATCAGCAGAAAGGAAAAATAAATAACACACTCGGATTGACTACATTCAAACCGAGTGCAGCAGTATTTCATCATCCCAAAATGCCTTTCTTTGTGTTTCTCTCCACAGTCCCAAAACAATAATAGTTATTTTTTTATGGAAATGTAGCTGAATTTACGTTAATATCTATGTTACAAAATTAGTGACATATTTTTTTCTTAATAATCTCTGCAGTAAAATAAATGAAAAATTATATATTGCTACAAAAAGCTGTAAAGTCTGGGCCTGATCCGCCACGGTCCCTCATCCTCGTTGTTTATGTTTGGGTTAGCATCACTTAGCAACCCAGCAGAAGGACGAGGGGGCATGGCCCGGGTGTCACAAAACCAAAAAACGTGCTGAGGAAATTTGCAGTTTCCACATTAGTGTGGAGGTTTCAGCCAAGTGATGATACACGTTAAAGTGCTGATACACATTAAAATGTGTGTGTGGGGGTAATGTATTCAAAAAGAAAGCCTTCAGGCACTTACCTTCTTTATTCCATGTTTTCCTTATTTAGGCTTTAACTTTTCATTATGAGGTTTCGATTTTTTATTGATGAGGTTTGTTATGGTGTTTAATAGCAGATGTTGATTTAAGAATAGATGTTCAGGTATGTAGAACAGATATGGACTACTTGAGCTTTAATGTTAATGATAAGGGCGTCTGCTAAATGCCATAGATATAAATGTAAATGTAAGTATAAGTGAATGCTTCCCTCCCCACAGTCTGGAGGGAATGTAAAGGCTCTCAAGCATCAGAGGGCATTTTCTGGCATGATTTGGTTCCACTTGTAGCTTCATAGGGAAGAGTCACAGCAAATCAAAACAGAATTATTCTGACTGATCCTCTGTATCCTATGATGAAACATTTCTTTCTTGATGAAAGTGATCTCTTGCAGGTTAACAATTCTGCTATGCCCAAGGCGAGTTGTCTTGGAAAGATGGGATGAGTGTGAAAAGGATGTAAAAATGATGTGCTATTGCCTTCACAGTCATCACATTTCAACCCAACTGAACACCTAGATGTGGAACTGATGCATTAGATAGAGCTCTCCATCTCCATCACCATCATAATCATCATCATCATCAAAACCACATTCTTTTGGAAGAATGGTGTTCTGCCAGTCCAGGACAGTTCCAGATTCCTGAAGAAGCTGTTCTGGACCTTAAAAACCTCACTAAGATGCTTAATTTGTCGTCATCTATATGATGTAGATTTTTTTTATATTTATTGTTACTCAGCTTTAGATGCAGTGGACCAACATCTGTGTATTTATGTGTAATACACTCTGTTAGACATTACTGCTAACCTTGAAATCACTTTTTGGCTCAGCTTATATTTTACTCTGCTGGTAAAATTAATTTTAATCAGCCTTTAAAACATCCTGCTGCTTTCTTAAAGCTGAGTGAGTGGTGGATCTGGATTGGAATACTAATAACCAGTCCATTCACGTTTGCAGCCGAGGTAAAGGACTCCAAACATACTTCAGAACGGTTCCATTTCATTATGCCTGAAACCTGTGCCACTCTCACTGCGGGGCTGGGATTTTAGAGGGCTGGAGTGGTGTAAGAAAGGTCTTTGGAGGAATCACCCCAGGCCTTTAGTGGCTTAAGCTC
This sequence comes from Ladigesia roloffi, assembly GCA_037577295.1. NCBI lineage: Eukaryota > Metazoa > Chordata > Actinopteri > Characiformes > Alestidae > Ladigesia > Ladigesia roloffi. The sequence goes on from JBBKCR010000001.1 coordinate 17,301,889, forward strand.
AATTAGAGCCTCCATTATTCTCAAAAGGGTGTTGGGAAGTGGCTGAAATCTGGTAATTGTGCATCTTTGTGTTACTGGGATGGTGAACATCTAGTGGCACTATAATAAAAATCTTCCTTATATCCCCTTCTCATTTTTATTATTATTATTATTTTGTTGTTGTTTTGTTTTTTGTTTATTTTTTATTTGTTTATTGATTTTATAGATGTTGTTGTTGTTGTTAATAATAATGCTGTTATGTTTATTAGAGATCAGAGAGATAATAATTCGACTTTCTATGTAATTGCTAACCCTTAAAATCAGAGTAGTTATTATTACCTGTTTCTGACTCGTAGCTTGTTGAAACCAGCAGAACATTCTGTGCAGAACTTTCAGTCCATAATTTACTGCGGTTTCTAAGTAGAAATGTATGGTTGGAAGGGTTATTACATGTTTAGTCATTTTTGCAGGAAAAAAATAAAACATTTTCCAATTTTTTTGTCATTTATTGATATTAAAACAATCTAAAAGAAACAAGAACAACTGAAGAAATAAGTGCAGACTGTCAAAACGGAGTGTACATTGAAAAGAAATGAAATAACTGGAAACTGCATTATGTGAGTACAGCAAAACAGCAATAACAAAATTATTAATCAGTCTCTCTATCGATTGATCTATCTACCTATCCATCTGACTATCTATCTATCAATATAACTATCTATCTGTCTCTCTATCTGTCTGTCCATCTATCCATCCATCCATCCATCCATCCGTCTGTTTATGTAAGTACGGTAGCCACATTAGGAATATAAAAGTCACTTTAATCTCTTTTCCAACTGAGACTTGGCATTGACTATAAGAGAAGAAACTCTCATGCAGTGTCCACTGGTGCCTCACCAGCTGCGTGTGGAAAATGTAGGTCAAACAGGATCCGTCCCTTTTGCTATTGAAAGGGGATAAAAGCAGTACATGCTCAGTCTTTACTTTGCGGTAGAGGTGTTTTCCCCTCGTAGTGAAAATGGGGAATAAACAAAGCAGGCCTGCTGCGTGGAACTCCTTTTTCAGTGTTTCTTGAGCTGCCTGAGGACTGATTTAGGTTTGTTTTATTGGGCATGGCTTCAAGTGCGCTGCGGCACGCAGACAGAACAGAGCATTGCTGAGTTCCTCCCTCCAGCTCTCTGGGCTTCTCCCCATTTCTGAATTACTGTGAGCAAAAGGGAATGTTTTTACCACCACAAGTGTGGATGCCTTAGCCTTGCACTTGCAGAACAGCATTCTTTACATTTGCTAATGCCTGTCTGCATCTACGAGCAGGCTAATTAATGAATTATGTTGCCGTAATTGCATGTATTGCTGGGATTGGTTTCTATGTCGTTGTGGAAACCGCACGGTTCCATGTCATCATCGGCTGTAAAATGCCTGAGTGCGTTATGCAGGCGCCCTCGTTCCCACCAAGAGCTACTTTGATGTGCTTCGTTTACATCTAATAGCTTAAATGAGAAAGAGTATTATGTCGCAGTTAATGCAGTTATTGGTGGCACAAAAGTCCATTTGATCCGCATTCGGGCACTCGGCTTGATTAGGTGTTTAGTTAATAGGCAAGCATGCTGTAAAGCATAAGGCTGCTTCGTGTTGGAACCAAATAATATAGTATTGTTATAGGCAGCATTAGTACATTCTATAATGCTCATCTTAAAATTTCATTAGTACCTTCTCACTGTGCTGCACTTACTCCCTTGGTAATTGATAGCCATTGCATTGAGCCTTGTCAGCTGTGTCGAGTGTATATAGATCGTTACACAGAGCGTGTATAGAGTGAACAGTGCCAGCCTGAGACATTCTAGAGTTTATTATGTCGTAAACCTACGCTGAATAGATCACTGAGGATTGCTATAAACTTCAGTTTCAAGTGGATATGTTCACATGGCTCTGCCCCTCCGATCATATTGCTGCCATTACATGCAGTTGCTTTAGGTTTGTCTCCCTTTACCATAACCGACATGTTTCACCCAAGATCTCTGTAAACAAGTTGTGAACATTTGAGAACTAAAATAGGAAGAATGATTTCTTACTAACCATTTACAAGCTCTCTGTGCAGTTTATATCTAACTGGCTGTTTATTTACTGTCTCTTTATGTCACTGGTTATGCCATGTGTCATAATGAGCAGTTAGTGATTTTATATATATATATATATATATATATATATATATGTTTCTTTTTCTTTCTTGTTTTTTTCTTTTTTCAGTGTTTCCATACTATGTCAAACTATTATTTCGCAAAAGGGAGGGAAATTCAGTTTTGCCTAATATTCATTACGTACTCATTCAATTCTACTCTCTTCTAACATTGTTCAAATTGTTTGCATAGAACTATTTTACAAAATTAATTAGTGTAGTGGGTGTTCATGAATGTGTGCGTGTTAGTGTGTGTGTATGCGCCCATGCATCCATGTGTCCGTGTGTGTGTCTGTGTCTGTGGAGGCATGTGTGTGTGTGTGTTTCTGTTTGTGTGTGTGCTGGTGTGCGTGTAGGTGTTCGTGTGTGAGTGAGTGTGTGTGTTAGCATAAGGACGTGTTTTGTAGCTCACTCTTCCTGTGCAAGGCTGTTACACGCTGCATCCCGCTCCTCGGCACGCACCACTGCTCACCATTGATCCCCTTAAAAGGGTCAGTGGCCAATCTGTGTTAGCAAGATTGAATGCAAACCTCCCATACCGCCCAGACAGCTGCAGCATTAAAAAAAGGCCTTTGTTTCAGTGTAAATTCCCCCTGTCCTCTTTGGTAATTCTCCCCAGCCGAGGCGTTTTGCTCAGCACCGGCGATCCCAGCGTGTTGGTTTGATGTCTGCATTTGCACTGCTGGATTGGCGATGGGAGCGCTAGCTCAGGACTCAGCAGAGGGCCAATGTTTCCATTTGGCGCTCTTTGTTGTGAGCGCTGGGGGGGTGTAGGCTCTGGGAAAATTGCCCAGCTCCAGCTTTCCCCTCCCGTGCTGAAGAAACAGAAACCAATTTGCCCAGGGCTGCAGGAGAGTGTGGAGGGGGAAGAGAGCCTTTTTACCGACAAGCCAAGGTGGACGCATGTGTCAGAACAAGGCGGCCTTTACAAGTGCCTTTAGCGACCAGGGTTATTGCTCTCTTGTCTCGGTTGTTTATTTAGATGCAAATGCATCAATGCCGGGGCAATTATACATCGACCCTGGAAGCTGTGGCGGGGAAAGTTATTACCGATGGCTAACTCTTTAATGAATGGAGCACTTCTCCAGATATGACTGTACCTTAAGCGATAATGCTGCTTTAAAGTAGTGCTTTAATTATTCTCTGTGGAATTAAGTTCACAGGAGAGACACAAATATATATATTTCTCCTGCTAAGTGCATTAGCCCTCATTTAACTCCTGTATATTGTAATTTAATTACTTTCCCCCAAAAGCATATTAAAGATGCTAGATGTGGCTAGCTGCGCTAATTGCTCTGCCAAGATTAAGCACGATCGCTGTGACTCATAGCATTACAGCAAACTGTAATTTATTATCTTTAAATAAACCTCAGGACACTCATGGCTATTATTAATGGCTCTCCATTTTTTGTTCCTTTTTTTACTCAGTAGCTGAAAATATATTGTTTTTTCTTTGCTTGATTAAAGGGGACATCTTTTGCAAAACTCACTGTTTGCATCCTTTTGGATTTCTATTTGTGTCTCTACTGCTCTTCTAAACACTCCAAGCATGAAAAGAGACATCCATCCAGTTTCTGTGAGTCAGCTGATTTTTGTCTGCTGGTTTTACAAGTAGAATATATCCCATTTAAATTCACTTGCCAAGAGGTGTTCTGGAGTTGAGGCTAGACAGACCCATTTATCCTTTTTCACACTTAAATGATATGCCTCTTGTGCCCTTTTTTATTTTTGTTTACAGTAAGTGTAGTCTGTAGATTTCTCTCTGCACATCTTATTTGCCGAAGAATGAAGATTGTTAGCATGTACAGGCCCGTAGCCAGGGGGGGGTTCGGGTGGTTCGAACGAACCCCCCCATCCAGCCAAAGGTTAGTTTGTTAGTTTTTTTGTAATACATTATTTTAAATACTGATGCATAATAGTTGGAATCCCTAATAAAATCTATACCAAACTGAATCCCTAATAACTACTTCTGTGATTATCTTTGATGGTACATGAAATAAAACAACCCACTGCGCAGCAACTGGCGTTTTCTTTTTTTAAAGCGGCATCAATATGGGTCAAAAATAGCAGGAGAAACGGAGGAGAAAGCAGCAGCAGCGTCATTATCGCTGAGTATCCAACATATGTTCAAAAACAGTGTATGGCTGTTTTACCTCAAGGTCGGATACCTAACGTTAGCGAATAGTTAGTGTCTTTTGCGGAGTAAAGGGTAAAAAGAAGAAAACTAGCACTTTCCTCACGGTCCCTTACTGAAAGCTCCCCTGAGAGCGAGCTCTCCCGCCTTAATGCACATTCAGACGGCTTGTGTGGGGCAGTGCTCATTAAATAGATAGAAAACACTGAACATGAAGGCTGTGAAACATGGCCAGTGTTGTCCTTTTCGCGGTCACACCGTTTATCATTTTTAGAGCAAGTTGTTTTGAAGTTATTGGCGTGTATCGTGTCACGAATATTGAAAACAAAAACAACTTTACCTCGCTTATCTTAACTCTCGGCATTAATGTGGAAAATATAGCAACTTCCTGATTATAATTTGATCTGCATTTTAATCATAAAGTTAAGCTGTGACTGTTACTGAATTTACGTAGATAAAGTTGAACTGTGACTGAACTTTAAGCTGTAACGTGTGTTGCAGTGTTCCATTCATATGTTTGTGTGTGTGTGTGTGTGTGTGTGTGTGTGTGTGTGTGTGTGTGTGTGTGTGTGTGAAAACAGGGTACATAAATTTGATAAGCAATTTGACAGCAATAGTAAATATTATTATGCATTAAAAGTGTGCACATTATGATACAAGCAGACAGATTAAGATATCCAGCATTAATTGTTGTAAAAAAGTCACCAAAATGCAGTGTATACATTTCACAATGAAATACAAAATAAGTATGAAAATACAAAAGGTCCACTTAAAAAAAAAGAACCCCCCCTTGCACTAGGCTGGCTACGGGCCTGCTGTAGCCCCAGCTTTAACCACATGCCAAGAATGGATTTGCCTCTGACAATTCCATCACATTTTACACTGCTGTTACAAACCAAGGTGCTTTTCCCCTATTGAAGAGCAATATTTCTAAACTGACTCAGTCCATTTTCTGTGATTTTTTAGGTAACACTACAATTTGAATATCTTTATATGTCATTTTTATGTGAAATAAAAATAGATATAATATAATATAATTACAAGATTAGGAGAATTTCCAAAACTCAATCAATCCACTGAACTGAAAACTTTTTATACAGTTTGATGTCACTGACTCTATGCTGTGTCGTGTAGTTTAATATAAATATTAAACTTGCGCATAATTTTGTGACAGTGAATATCAATTTATTCAAAATGTGTTTTTTTATATTTTAACAAATTTTAAACAAACTAAGATATGCAGGAGAATTTACATTTAAAAAATATTTACTGCAATAACTGCTCTCCAATATTTAAAACAAGTAAAACATTATTTTCCTGTTATTTTGTAATTTTGCTCTTCAGTATTTGGCATTGAAACTGCTTTTGAAAAGTTGCCTGCATTTTACTAATCCAAATTATCCAAATGTTCATTAATACAAACTATGATATACAGTGCTATGATTTTCAGCCTTTAGTATTATAAAATAAAACATGACCCCCCCATCCCCCATTTTAAGTGTCCTTGTCCAGGTTTCAGCTTCTCTGGGAACCCCCCAGCTATTCACAGTACTGATCTCTTCTAGTTCCACATCTGTCTGAGCTAGAATACTGATCATTTGGCTCAGGCATGAATGATGCTGGAACAGAATGGGCTTCTAGTCCCTGAGGACTGGACTGATTACCATTTCCAGAGGTGAACTAGAATGAGGCAGTGTATTCTCCTCTACCATGTCTAGAGTCAAGCATGTTTCATTTTTGTTAGTTTGACCTGGGGTTTGCAGGAATATAACTGATTATTGAGAAATATCTTATATTTGAATCTAGTACAAATCTGTTGAGTACATAAAACTGACATGTAATATTATATATCTTATATCTGGAGCATCTTGAGAAATACCAGTCCTGTAGGAACTGACCACAAGATAACAAAAACTGGTAATATATACTGTAACAGAAACTAGGAATGATTCATACTTTATGTATAAAATCAATAGTTTCAGTTCCAAAATCTGATCATGGCTAAACCACTACTGTTTACTACAGTAGAACTACACTGCAGATGAATACTGCAGATGAATTTTTACATTTCATTTATTACTGTGTTCACACCTTACAGGAGCAGTAAACCTCAAGGCTGTTTGTTACAGTGATTCTACAACATCAGTGGAGGGTTTAAGGCACTTCCCTGAGCTGATTAGTTTGTATAATGATCGCTGCGCGCTATGGAGAATGCTCTTATCATGTTACTCTAAACAGCACAAAAACTCTATTAGGTCATATTTTTGTGTGAACAGAATAAAGAAAGATTTAGAAAGAACCTGAGTATTTCTATTGCCACTGAACAAAGCAGTACAGGCATTTGTTCAATATCAATCATAGAACCACATCCAGAGCAAAATAATAAGGAGCTCTGATGAGCCACGGTTCTTTTTTTAACCGTGTTGTCTTCTGTGATGTGAGTAATGCACTGCTTGACAGCATTAGAGAGAGTGGATTGTACAGTCAGGATCCTGGTTTGCCAAACTGTCAGAGAGCAGTCAGCCTGGCTACATGAGCAATGCAAATGTGCAAACAGGCCACGTTTCCAATAAATTACTCATCAATATCATAACATGACACTGCGAAGGCTGAGGTCAATTACTTCTGCTTTAAGTCATCTGATGACGAATTATGGGGCTATTTTAATCCCGCCATTTTAAACCACGCAAAAGAGTCACACCTACACTACCGGTCAAAAGTCTTAGAACACCCCAATTTATTAATTTTTTTAAATATTGAAATTCAAGCGGTTCAGTGTCTCATTGTTCATTTTGCCGGACAACCCGGTTCTTGCATCTTCTTCGTAAAAGCACAGAAACATTGCGACCAGTGGTGCAGCTGATGAAGAGGCTCTGAATCCGCTCGTTGAAAAGAAAGGAGGACAGAGCCACATGTGGAAGTATTTTGTTTTTGGGTCCGATGACAAGGGAAACATCACTGATCACCAGAAGCCCAAATGCAAGTGGTGTCATCAAAGTTTTATGTCAAAAGGAGGAACCTCATTAACACCTCAAAGACCGTCATGCAGATTTAATGAAAGAATTCAAGTAGGCAAGTTTTCATTTAATTTTATATTTAGAGCTTTTGTTATAAAAATTACCCTATATTAATTTGAATAGCAGATTGAAATAAACATTGCCATTTGCTTAGTTAATCGTTAGCATAAGCACTGCTAATGCTAATATCAAAATAACGATTCTTTTTCAACTATTTAATGCTCCTACAGCGTTGAAAACAGGACATAATAATACACACCATAGGCTTTTAAATGACCCGTGTAGCCAAAATATGTGTGTTAGAGAACAAATGAATGGTTAAAGCAATAGTTTAACCAAAAAAGGAAATTTGGTGTTTATTTGCTTACCCCCAGTGCATCCAAGTCAAAGGTGAGTTGTTTTTTTAGCAGAACACAAAAGCAGATTTTTAGCTTTAGCCGTAGCAGTCTGGTAGTCATTTAATGGAAGTGGATGGCCGTAAAACGTTTCAAAGTAAAAAAAAGCATGCACAGACAAGTCCAGATTACACCCTGTGGCTCGTGACGACACACTGATGTCTTAAGACATGAAAGGATCGTTTTTTTTTGTGAGAAACTGAACAGTATTTATATCATGGTTTACCTCTGAAAGACGACCGTCTCGAGCCCCCTGTGTTTGTTCTTTGGCGTAGGTTATGCAAACGCCGTAAGTGATCTGTTGCGTGAATCCGTCTCTTGTTGTTTACACAGAGCACAGAGATTCCAGCGTTTGCGTATCCTAGCTCAAGACGGTCGCCTTTCAGAGGTAAAAAATGATATAAATACTGTTCAGTTTCTCACAAAAACTGATCGTTTTATATCTTAAGACATCAATGTGTCGTCACGAGACACGGGGTGTAATTTGGACTTGTCTGTGCATGGGTTTTTTACTTTGAAAGGTTTGACTATCCACTTCCATTAAATGACTACCAGACTGCTACGGCTAAAGCTAATAATCTGCGTTTGTGTTCTGAGTAAAAATAGTCACCTTCGACTTTGATGCCTTGGGGGTAAGCAAATGAACCTCAAATTTATATTTTTGGGTGAACTTTAGCTTTAATGTTTGAATCTTTAAAATTGGTCCATCACAAAAGCAGTTCTAGGTTATGAAATATGGTTTGCGCAGTTTGATTAAATAAAAGTCCAGTCAAATGCATTCCTGTATAGTTTGGTAAGGCTGAGATACCATTCATTTACATGACTTCATATGTTATCTAACATCAAAATACAATGAGTGAACATTAATTAATGTGTGTGAATGTTATTTTATACAAGCTCTTAATACAATTTTAAATTGAAGAATAGCTACTGTATAATATTTTGCTGAATAATAAGTCATGTTAAAGGGAATATTTTCGTAAAGTGTTTTTAATAAAACTGTCTGTGTAAAATTGATATCATATACTTAATATAAGGAATCTTATCTAAATGTATTATAAAAGCTGAGGTTTGAAGAAATATGACAAAAACTCACCTGAGACCAGAAAACTGAACTGAGCTGTTGCTGAATTCATATGTATGAATCAAGTGCCAGTTTATACAATTTAATATATATATTGTTTCATTAATACAAATGTTTAAGTTTATAAATAAGAAGAGTGTATATTCAGTCATGTAATTATTGTTTGTTATTAATAAAAAAAAGCTTGTTGTTCAATTCATATTTTTGTGTTTTGCTTTGGTACCGAAATTGGTACAGAGAACCGTGGATTTCCACTGGCATAGAAATGTTGGTACCGTGACAACACTGCTTGCTGTAGGACAAACCAACCAACCAGGCACATACCAGAGGTCCTTTTTTACCCACTTTTGGGTAATCTCACAATTTTTAAACCTCTCACAATTAAGCCCTGTCCCTTGTGCAATTTCATGATTTTCACTGGACTTGAAAAAGACTTGAATAAAAAAAAGCTTGAAACACTGGGGTGTTCTAAAACTTTTGACTGGTAGTGTATAGCTCATGGTTTAGACCAGAGCGCAGGCTTTTGAATGGCACACCTCACTTTTAACAGCACAGAAGACTTTGTTTTGGGATAGTCTGCTCAGAATGAAAAGCAAGACTGGGGAAACCACTTCGTCTAGACACGACACCTGATGGTGTCAGATTTCTATTACATGATGTTACCATCTTGATATAAATCTTGTTATTTGAGAGCAGTATATGAAAGAAAAATTGCACTTCAGTCATTAGGAAAATATCAAATCCCATCACCTCCATTCATGTGTAGAATAAACATTTCTCAGTGCTATGATATTTGCTGTGGGAATA
>JBBKCR010000001.1:17327388-17338628 GCA_037577295.1 Ladigesia roloffi
CACTACTATACTCTTTCATAAACACTACCACACCCTCTTACATACAATACTATACTCTTTCCCAAACACTACCGCACCCTCATACATACACTACTATACTCTTTCACAAACACTACCACACCCTCTTACATACACTACTATACTCTTTCACAAACACTACCACACCCTCTTACATACACTGCTATACTCTTTCACAAACACTTACATACTCTACTATACTCTTTCACAGACGCTACCCGACATGCACTACCATACTCTTTCTAAACACTACCACACCCTCTTATATACTCTAATATACCCTTTAACAAACACTAACACATGTGCAGTCATACTGTCCTTTATTTACTATTGTAATCTCCAGCACAGATTACCGTTGTCCCTTACACACACAACAATACCCTCTCATATGTACCATCATACCAGTGTACATACTACAATTAATGTGAGATAGAATGGAAGTGGCAGTGAATATGAGACACAGAGAATGAAGAATGAAAGTAAATGTGAGACAAAATGATAGTGAATGACAGAATAAAAGTGAAGGTGAGATACAATGGTAGTGAAATTGGTACAGAATGAAAGTGAATGTGAGATAGAATGATAATGAATGTAAGACACAATGATAGAGAATTGAATGTGTAGGGAAAAAAGGGGAGAACACACACACACACACACACACACACACACACACACATACACACACACACACATTTTTGGAAGCACGGCTAAACATCGTTTTGGCTCCCATGTTAACCAGTTAGAGTGTTTACTCTGTGAGAGCACTGCGTCCCAGAAGTGCCTGAGAAGTGGAGTGACATCTAGAAAATTTCCACTCTGTAAAATCCTCAAAAGAACAAACACTTATGGGAGAAGAAATAGCCATTTTTAAACCCAATACTAGCTAATCATTTTTGCTACATACAAAAGCATAAATGATACTTCTGATGTACTTAATATTATGAAACATGTTATAAATTATATTACACAGTATGTAGAGTCATTTTAAGAACAGTAGCTCTTAAACATCTTAGTTTAGCTTAACACTGCGGTTCAAACTCTTCACCTGTTATTGCTTAAACTACTGTACTGCATTTTACGATAAGTTACAGGGTTTAGTGTATTTTCAGGTAGTTCTGCAAGCTTTGAACTGTATTCCAGTAATGGATTTGCTGCACCTGGTCATTCATGGATATTCTCTTTTTTTAAAACATGTAAATGAACTGAATCACTTCTTTAAATTTTGGGTGCCTGTAGAATTTGGTAGTGGTGATATCTTGGATACGTCAGCTGAATGTGTAATGTGTAGCATGGTTTAATATCGGCCACTAGATTGGCGTTTTGAATCCTCTTTCAGTGCAGTACCTGTCTCTGTTTTACTGTATATATATGAGGTGTCAATAAACACAGTGCACTTATTCTAATTTGTCTTTAATTATGCATGCACTTTCTCCTGTGTTGTGCTGTGGGATACCTCGCACTGGCCCTGCTCTCAAAGCGGAGATGCACTCCTCGCACTCTGCCTGAGAATACATTACCTAGCTGATGAATAATGCACCATCAAACAAGTTTACTCCGCGTGCTTCACTGACGAAGCATCAGTCCTTAATGTCCTCATAATTCATAATCAACTAGTGCTTGCGTCGCAAAGTGGTCATTGGGCATAAATATTCAAGGCCACGTTCTACAAATGACTCCCCGGTCACGGATCAAGCTGGGACTGATACAGGCTTTAATGTTTACATCAGCTATAACTCCCGTCATGAATATTTATCCAGATGGAGATTTTGTGTTTGTTTTTTTTTGGAATGGGGCGAACCCTCAACAAACAAAGACTGAGAGGCTTTTATGGGTGGGCTCATTAGATGGAACAGCGTGCAATGGTGGAAATGTGCGTGTATATGCAAATGTATGTGCGTGATGTGTCTGAGTGTGTGTGTGTGTGTGTGTGTGTGTGTATAAGTATCTACAGTGCATGAAAGCATTTTGGACCCCCCTGTTTAACGGGGGTTGCGTATTTCCAAACAAAAGATAATGCATAACAAGAAGAACCGAAGTAAACACAAAATATTGAATTTAAATAATCATTTGACTTAATGTGGGAAAAAAATGCCCCATGTGAAAAACAAGGAATCCCCCTTATTGCCTTCACTTTAAAAAGAACTGATCGGCATTGTGTAGAATCCTGAAAGCAGCACTTTATGGAGAGAGAGAGAGAGAAAGAACGGTATTAAATTAAGTTTGGATGTTACAAGTGACTAAACCAGTTATTAATTTCTGGGGTGGCTACAGCTTGTGTTTTCTACTGTTATACGTGTCTTACGTTTTGTATGGGAACATGATGCCCTTATTATTTCAGGAAATGTGGGTGGGAGTAGAGAATAAGGAATCAGCACTAGTAGGTATTGGTTAGAGCATTTGCCCTGCTATCAGAAGGTTGTGGGTTTGAATAACAACTGATGGTGTCACCAATGAAGTTCCCTTGAGCAAGGTTACATTTCAACGCGCTGCTCCCTGGGCGTCCCTCATTGGTGGCATTGCTTCACTTGGTGAATGGGTTAAAATGCGGAGAAAGAATTTCACATTATTCAGATTGAGGTTTGTTCACACGTGTCTATAAGGGTTAATAAATTAAACTGAATTAGAATTAATAATGAATGCCTATGAAGACAAACCTATGGGTAAGTCTTTTACAAGGGATGTAAAGCAGGTTGCAGGCAGAGGATAGCAATAAGCTCCTAAAGCACTACAGCATAAAGCCGACCATCTTGAAATTACTGGCACTTGATAAATTGGCCTGGCCTGGTTACTTGTGCCAGGGCAGCTAAGCAAATATATTACAGTGTCCAGATATGGAGGACCAAAAGGCGTCCCCAGTGGTACCAAAAGGCAGCTGGTACTGCCCCAACATCTGGACTCCCTTGCCCCACAAGAGGGCTAGTGTTTGGCCTCCACAGCTACAAGCAGTGTCTCCTTTATCAGTGGATCTGAGGCCTCTTCAGATGTGATAGACAGCTGGAAGGTTTGTATGTGTGTGTTTGTGTGTTTGAGAGGACAAAGCTGAGAAACTAATGAGTTCAGTTGGTCCTGCTGTAATTAAAAAGAGGCTTGATTGTGATTGTGGAGTTGATAATCTGGAGTCCTTTAGATGGTTTAACAGTTGCATATTTTGTCTCAGTGTTTACCCTTCAGATGTCAAGCTGTTATTGTTTGTAGATTTTATATATTTATATAATTTCATAAATTTTATATTTATATAATTACATCAATTTTATATTTAGTGATGTATGTACATGGTTGTTTACATACATTACGTTAGGTAAAATTTTGGGGGATAAATTAACAAAAAATGCAAAATGCATAAGGTTTCTTTTAATGTATTCCTTTAATTTACTCACACGTAGATTATATACAAAATACAACAGGTCACAATCGACTATAAAAGTGTAAATCATGTTATAAAAGTGCAAACTAAAACGAGTGAGTAAGAAATGAATCCTGTTTCAATTTGTTTCACCTTAGTTGGATGTAAACCTTCATAGGCAAGGCAAATTTATTTATATAGCACCTTTCATACACTGAGGTCATTTAGAAAGCTTTACAAATGAGGAAATACAGAACACTATAACTTTTTATAATTAAAAAGTTTTAAGCAAACAGATAAAACTGATGAAAACAAGATTACAACATATTTAGAACAGACAAAAAAAATAGATTCAAGCATGATTTATTAAAAAAAAAGGCAAATATGAAAATAAAAAGCATTTTATTTTGTAATTAACTAAAGTGCTGTTGCAGGATGGAAATACAGTAGAGCGAACAGGATGTTAATCTGAGCAGAGTGTGTTCAGACCAGATATGAAACAGTTAACACTTAAAATGCGAGCCGTCCGGGCCTTTGCCAGCAGCGCAACAAATGGTAAGTCGTCATACAGCCTATATGGAACTTCCTATATGGAAGTTCCCCAGTTTGTGTTGATGCTTGAGGTGTCAAGACATCATGTTTTTCTGTTCTTATGTTGTGTAGAACCAAAGTTATTTTGATTTTAAAACATGTAATAATAAGAATAACCAATACTGGGGTTTTAAAAACTCATTCATACGCAAATGCTCATAAAGATCTAAATTGACCAAATTGATTTGACATTTTCTTAAAAAAAAACCCATACAAAAGCTTTGAACATGGAAAACCTCTGCCCACAAATGGGAGGGGCACGGGGAACGGCCAAGTGGTGAGGCGTCAAATGAAAGGGCAGCAAATGGTTTAGTAGAGCAAAAACTGGTTTAGACTGATATACATTTCTTATATATGTTGAAATCAGATTTTTACTAATATACACGTAGTACTGGCAATTTCGAGAAACTACCTCATAAAAAGGAGGACCTTGTGGGATCCTGAGGGACACAACTGTTTAAGCATTGGCACTGTCATCAGGAGATCATAAATTCCGTCCCCAGTGGGGCTGCAGATGGTGTTGGCGGGTGGGAAGCATGGGTGTGTGTGTGAGAAGACGTGACAGTGCTGAAAGTCAGCTTTCTCCTCCGAGTGCCTTAAACTGTCAAATGATGTTTCATTTGAAAGCGGCAGTGCAAAAGATGTAATGATTGAAACATTCAGAGATAAAAAATGTCTATTATCATATATACAGTAGAAATAACATTCCGATGTGCAATGAAATTCTCTCTTTGATGTCCACACACAAATGCTGAGGTAGGGGTAGATAAATATTAAACGTGCATTTGCAAAATGAAGGAAATGTGCAAAAGAGCAAAAATCAAGAGTATGAGGTAAATGGGTGCGTGTGCAAAGGAGCTTAATGAGCAAATGAACTTAATGTGCAAAAATGAGCTTAATGTGCAAAATTACAATATGACGTAGGTTGTCATCACACCATTGTGAAAATGAAAAAGATTTCAAAAAGGAACTCAAACATTTTCAGTAAGGCGCCTGTCAGGTTGAGATAATCTCAGTATTCTATATTGCGAACTTATTAACTGTTTCGCACTACACATTATTTTCATCAGTCTTTGTTTTGCTTGTAATAAACCCCTTTGTTTCCCAGCCTCCAAGATATTACTTCTTTCTGATTGTTATCAGCAACAAAAGACATAAAGCCTGTCATATAAAATGTTCTTCATTCTACCTTCTTATACCTTGACATCAGTGGTGGTACAACCAGACCTTGTTCAAACCCATGACCACCTGATACCCTATCCACCAAGTGAAACAGTTGGTTTGTGCATTCTAATACGTAAACTTTAAATTGATGCCACTCCCCCTTGCAGCTATTACAGCTTTCTGTCCTCTTGGAAGGTTCTGTGGGAATTTGTGTCCATTCATTCTGTAGAGCATTTATGAGGTCAGACACCGATGTTGGAAGAGAAGGTCTGGATCACAATCTCTATTCCATTTCATCACATATGTGCTGGATGGGGGTTGAGGTCAGAGCTCTGTGCGGCCAGTCAAGTTCTTCCACATCATGGGGCTAGCTTTGTGCACTGGAACAAAGTCATGCTGGAATATAAAAGGTTATTGCCCAAACTGGGTCCGCAATGTTGCAAGCACGGTGTTGTTCAAACTGTCTGGGACTGCTGGAGCATTAAGATTGCCCTTTACTGGAAGTAAATGCCCAAACCCTGAAAAACAGGTGTGTTCCAATACTTTTGACCATATAGTGTACATCTGTTACTGTATCACTCTTGACCATTTAACCTGAGAGTTCAGTAGAGAAAACACAAAGTGTATTCTGTTCCCTGTTGCATGTGTGCTTATCATTGAGTGGGCACTGTGTGTGGTGTCTTCACCATGTTCCATGTGATTGTGTCCATTACTCTAATCTGTGAGTACACAGCTGGCCACTAGCTGACTGTCAGGTAGATAGAGGACAATATGAAAATACAGCCCATGACAGCAGGAGCAATGATCAGACCATTACCTGGCCTCCATTCATCACCCTGAGTGCTGTGATAGGCTTCTTTTCTCCCCCATAGTGCAGTCCTGTTCTGCCCCATCTGGCCCCAGACAAGAGAAAAAGACTCTCAGTGATCACTGTTTGCAGTTTGAATGCTCTCATTATCAGCTGGTATGTGTGTGTGTGTGTTTCAGCATTCTGTCTGATTTACACAGCCTAATGGTCCACACTGCTTAGAGGTAAGCAGCCATTTTCTTAGATACAGATAATGTACATTAAAAGGGACATATATTACCTCTTCTTAAACAAGCTATGACAGATCTATGGGCTGCAAAACATGTTCATGGTGACTACTGCACAAAATCTCTCTCACAAAAAGAGATCTCACCAACTCTATTTTTGACAGTTTGCGTCTCTTTTGAAATGAGCCATTTAAGGGCTCTGTTATTTTTAGGCTAATAATCTGTTGCTGGCCACGCCCTACCCATCCCATGCTTATGCTGTGCGTTTACCACATGTGAAAATGTCAGGAACAGAGGCGCTATCCAGCCATATATGTTGGACCCTGAGACAGACCCAAAGCGAAATGAACACAACAATTCATGATAACTTGCCTTTGCCTGTAGACATAGTGCTTTGCATCTAATGGGTGGGGCTTGACAGGTGAAAGGGCGGTTCTATGCAAATTTCATTATTCTGACGTCACAAAAGGGGAGCGTCCAAACGGCTCATAGAAGCACATGATTCCTGAAACTTTCAACTTACTCACAGAAAATGGATGGATGTTTTATTTCTTCAAATGCCCGAGTGTTTATATGAGCAGTAGAGACACAAATGGAATAGAGAAAGGGTAGAGGAAGTGAGTTTTGCATAATATGTCCCCTTTAAGCTGAAAATTTTCTTTGTTAATCATGAGTCATAGCTCCAGGCGTAGAACATAAAATATCATTTGCCTCTGAGAGGAGCTGCCAGACCCATGTACAGTCTATCACATCTATTCAACCTCTCAGGCTGATTGAGGACCAGCTCCCAATAGTAATACCTGCGCTGATATTTGATGCATTAAAGTAGGGTTGCAGCTAGTAGGTTTTTGTAAAAAATGTCAATATGGTAATATATTGCGGGTGAAATCTCAGAAATGTCAATCAATGTGTCAGAGCTTGTCAAGGACTGATTTATGCAAGTCACTAGATTTCAACCCGAGCCGAGTCGCGAGTCTCTGGAGTGCAAGTAAAGTCGTGAATTTTTAGTAGAAAATTTCAGTTTAGACCCACAGGCACGGTGTTGTACAAATGTAAACCTGTCAGGTTTAACCCCACTTTGAATAAGATGCCTGGCAGAACTGCACACACTGTTTGCGCCTTTAAAGGAAGGCCTAAAGAGGCATACAGCCTTGAATTGGCCAGATAGTCTGTAATTTGTGTGGCAGTTACATTGGCCAGCTATCAAAAAATATAATTAGCTGAAGTTTTATGTATTTAAACATTGGCAAATTAGGTTTGTCTGTAATGAAAGGCTTGTTATTTGTATTCTGGCGCCTCTGTGAGCTCTGGCACTGTGCATGACCTTAGGAAAATCCTGGAAAATTATAAATGTGCGTGAATTTTTTTTTCTAACGTGGCATTTGGCAGGTGCCCTTATTAAAATTGACTTACATTCATTAGTTACGGGGACAGTACCCCCTGGAGACTCTGAGGGTTAAGTGTCTTGCTCAAGGACACAATGGTACAAAGTTGGGGGTTTAAACATTAACTTTGTGGTTTTCAGGTTCAAAAGCAAGTGTTTTATCCATGAGGCTACTACTACTCACATCTTTTCTAAATTCTGCAACCTTCACAATTTACTTTTGGGTTCAAGATTCAAGATTTTTATTTGTCATTTACACATGAGACCAACAGTCCATGCACAGTGGAATTCTTGTCCAGAGCTCTCTGAGTCAAGTCACCGAAGTAAAAAACAAATAATAAAGCAGAGAATTTAGCAACCTACTAATAATATAGACTATATTAAAAATGCTATACAAAGAGGGTGGTAATATCTACACAAATGATAGAATTTAAAAAAATGCAATTACAGTTATAGTGTTGCACATTGCATGTAAAATTGCACCTGCTTCACAGATCTAACTGCCTCACTTAAGATATTGCACATTTACAAAATTATTTATCATATTGTACATTACCAGTGAGGTGAGGTAGTGAAGTTTTCAGCCTGACTATTGTGGGAAAGAAGCTGTTGAAGAACCTCATTCTGTGTGTGATGATGCTGTTCGCTCGGTTGTGTCTCACATTCTGCGTACAGTTTTGGGCCAAGTTTGCTGACAGAAATACTTGTGACAATTTCATTAGAGCTGAAACGTTTTTTACAAACCGCATGTTTGTTTACGAGATAAAACACAAATGCATTTACATTTGTAACCTATTAGCTCCTACTAGACTCATGCTGTAATAGACTAAACATGACTCTGTCACACAACTGTTTGTTTTCATTTTTAATTAAATTTTTTTCCTGCTTCTGAAATCAGGCTCTGTTAGGTGGAGTCCGGAGACCTGCCGGTGCGAACAGTGGAACCGTATAATTAATTCCGTTATAAAGATGTAATGGAAGCTCCTCAGTAACATCCATCCATTATGTGGGGTTTTTTTTTCCCCCACCAAGGTTCATTTGTACAACTCATATAACTCTTATAACCTGCCTGGCCTTTCATAAAGATTAAGGGTCTAATAATATATTTACATCCCAGTCTGACATAAATGCACATGTGCTCATTTTGAAGCTGCCGGATGGTGCTGCAGTCCTCAGAGAAAGACCTTACATTGCACTATATATCCCTGTTGCTGTCATGGCATGGTGACATTAGGCTCGGCTGCTCCTGTGCGTCTCAGAGGCCTAATTAAGGTACACCTTAATGGAGTTACATTCACTAATTAAGTGCCTGCACACCTCCGGACGTTCAATCTGACTTGCCCAAACGTCTGTCTGGCTCTTTGAATACGGATGTGATAGTTTTTGAACAAACATCTCATTTACTCTCTGCTGGTGTTTGTCCAGTTCTTCTTCTCCTGGGTTCCTGGATTTGCCACTGGCTATACTGTGTTCAAGTCATCACAGCAAATGTAATACAGAACTGGGGAACGTTTTTCTTCTGCTAATTCCTCATAAATATTAATTGTTAAATGTGCAGTTGTAGTGCAGAGGAAGGGCAGAGTGGAGGGATGTGAGGAGCAAACATTAACTTAGCAGCAGACCAGCACTGTGCTCAAAACTGATCTAATAATCTGAGGGTGAGAGAAACGGAGAGATCGGGATCTTTATTTAGACCTTTATTCTGCCACTGGTGTCACAGTACCATAGCCAAAAAAGTATAAGAATAACCCTAAAATCAAAGATTAAGACTAAAATAAACAACTGAGCTTCATCATTGGCTTTACAGAGTGTACTGTCCACACTGGACAGATCAATAAATCCTCTCATGCGGCCCACAGGTCTGTAGTGTGCTCTACTTTCAGCAGCTCGGCAAGCAGCCCCCTCAGCGAGTTTTCGGGATCAGTGCTAGCATCAGTAATTTTATTCTTGCTTGTCTTCCAAATGGCTAAATGTGCCTTTTGCCCTGCAGCAGCTTTGTACTTCACTACAGCAACAAAACATCTGTTCAGGAACAGAGACTGATTACCCAACCTGTCACTGTGCGGAAGCAGTTTCCAGGTGACCACCAAACATACACTGACAACTAACCACCCCACAACCAGTAGATTTAAAGGGCACATATTATGCAAAGATCACCATTTGCAATCTTTTGTATTTCCATTTGAGTCTCTACTGCTCCTATAAACACTCCAAGTGAGAAAAAACATCCATCCGTTTTCTGTGAGAAATATTTTGGTGTCAAGAATCATGTGCTTCTATGAGCCATTTGGACGTTCCTCTATTGTGACGTCAGGATGAGGAAATTGGCATAGAACCACTCCTCACCTTTATAGCCCCACCCACAGGTTTAGGTGAAGATTTTTGTCTGCTGTTTTTTCGATCGCCGTAAGACGCTGAGCACTACGGCTTCTGTTCATCTCGCTCTGGGTCCGACTCAGCGTCCAACATATAGGGCTGGATAGCGGCTCTGTTTTCTGTCATTTTCACGTGTGGTAAACATGCAGTGTAAGCCTTGGGTGGGTGGGGTGTGGCCACCAACAGCTTATTTGCATAAAAGTGACAGAGCCCTTAAATGGCTAAATTTAAAAGAGACTGAAACTGTCAGGAATAGTGCTGGTGAGGTTTCTTTGTGTAAGACAGATTTTGTGCAAATAAATTCATGAACATGTTTTGTAGCCCATAGACCTGTTACAACTTAAAAAGGCTTGGAATATGTCCCATTTAAGAAGCTTATACAGGAGAAGAGAGGGAGATGAGTTGACCTGAACTTTAATAGAGCACATGCCAACACAATCCTGCCACCCTTCCTTCCTTTGGGCAGTTGGGGAGAGGGGGATGCAGAGAGAGGATGAGAGAGAGCACCAACTTGACCACATCATTGAGCTGCGAGTCTGAGCCTGGGTCCAAGCAGCTCAGCAGTACCAAATCAATCCTGACAGGATACAACCGTAATGGTGCACTGACAAAAGGCAATAAATCAAGGATAAATGAAATTATTAAACAATATCAAATTATGTGCTATGAAAAAATCATCACCTGTTTTAAATCTCTCTTTAACAAATGTGTTCTTCAGATAGCAATTTCACAGAAAATCCCAACATAGGTTTTTTTATCTGAGTTTCACTATGACCTTAGTCTTCACCTGATAAATCCAAAGACTGTAGCAGACTCTGTTTTCCTGAATCAGTATGCTGTTTATTTATCTTGTAAACTAACAGTATTTACACAAACGTATTGGGATGCCTTTAATATGGAGCCCCTATAAGAGCTTCCAGTGTGGAAATCCAGCGTGCCATCTGTTTTAAAGTAAAGACCATAAAGAGGATGAATAAAGTAGCAAGAATACTGAAAACAGGGGAATTTGGTGTAATACCTATGAATAGTGGGAGGTGGGCTTGGAGAACCCAGCTGTGAATGTTTAACCTGAACTGAGTCCAACACATATTTGGAAAATGGCATCTGAAACTGAACGAACCCAGTGAGAGAGAGGGATAGAGAGTGATAGGGAGTGAGAGAGAGAGAGACAGAGAGAGAGAGAGAGAGAGAGAGAGAGAGGAAGGGAGGGAGAGAAAGATAGAGATAGAGGAAAGGAGGGGGAGAGAGAGAGAGAGAGAGAGGAAGGGAGAGAAAAGAGAGAGGGAAGCAGAGAGAGAGAGAGAGAGAGAGAGAGGAAGGGAGGGAAAA
>JBBKCR010000001.1:17405662-17419424 GCA_037577295.1 Ladigesia roloffi
TGTGTGTTTGTGTTTGTGTGTGTGTGTGTGTGTGTGTGTGTGTGTGTGTGTGTGTGTGTGTGTGTGTGTGTGTGTGTTGGTGCAAATTGAAATTTTGATTGTGGGGAAAGGTCGCCTCTTGAAAGGCAGTAAACTGTCCTGACCTTTCTCTCCTGGCCTTTCCCTCACCCGTACTGTTATTACCCAGCTGACAAAACCCACCGCACCACTCCGAAAGTGCCACCAGAGCCACCGAGATCTTTATTCTGGAGATAATGACTGCAGGAATGCCATTCTTATATCGAACATCAAAGACAGAAACTTCTCCACTGAAGAACCGCAGCACGCAGCATCCGCACGCAGGGATTTACACTGAGACCACTCGGTGGGGTGTGAAATTATGGGCTTGTGATTTATCCTCTCATGTTGGTCTTGCAGAAATCAGACCTGACTGAGTTTCACTACAGGAGGGAACACATAACCCCACCCTTAGTCCCTTAGCACTTCACGCAAATATGCTGTAAATCTTCTCAAAGCCACTAAAATTGAAATAGCGAATTACAGTAGAAACCTAGAGACTCTCTTTTTAAACTTTTTGTTAAAGAACAGTGGGGACACTTAAGATTTCCTTGCTTTCTGAACACATTTCGGAGAAGAACATTTTATATTCCAGCATGACTGTGTCCCAGTGCACAAAGCTAGCTCCATACAAATGTGGCACACATCTGAATTCAGTGTAGAAGAACTTGCCAGGTCCACAAAAAGTCCTGACCTCAACCCCATCCAGCAAATCTGGGATGAATTAGAAGTGAGATTGTGATCCAGACCTTCTCATCCAAAATGGCTGATGTCATAAATGCTCTACAGAATGAAAGATCTCAATACTTTTGTCCAGATGGTGTATCTACATGAAGAAATATTGTTAACTGATTTGTCAGATCGTGTGTGAGGATGCTGGAGTACTCCAGGACCCATACTGGGACGTACTTCTATAATGGCCAGAGGACGAACACTTCAGTTTCCTAAAACCGGACCCTTTAATGAATAACCATTGTAGACAAGAGGTAGGCACCGGTAGAATAAATCTTTATCAAATGAAATACCCGTGGAGTAGAAGCAGTTATAGGTACCAAAAACTAAAATGTAAAAACAAAGAAAAAAAAGTACACAGACAAAGCACATGGACAAGGTAAACCAAGGTACTCGCGAGGTGAAACTAGTTTGAACATAATCTGTAGGATTGAACTTAATCTCAAGTGGGCTTACTCTAAAATCCTGCCCCACTGGCGCCACCACTGCATGAAGATGTTCTTTATGTTCCCACTTAGTGTTGGGACCAAACCTGCTCTTTATCCCACAAGCGTGCTCTTTCCTTGACCAGTCCCTACATTACATCCTAGGGAGCAGTAATTTCTGGGGCCACAGCAGCTCGGAGGGTCTTCCTTGCCCCCTGCCTCTGTTCCTGAGGTTCACCATTGATTTTCGTTTCCTCCTCCAGCCCGCCATCCCCAGTCAGTCTTCTACCACCCTGCTGGCCTCTATTATCCGGGAGATTTGCTGGCAGGAGAGCAGTCATGGCTGAGGAGATAATTGCAAGGAGCAGTCGTGAGACTCACCACATTCGGGGTCATTAAAACCCTCTTCGGCCTCCTAATCGGGGTGCTTGGTAAAATCCAGAACACCGCGTCTACAGTGTGCATTAACCAGAAAACTTTCATCACACTGCCGGACCAGTGTATTCTCTGAAAGACCCTTAGGAAGTCATACAAATGAGATGCCTTTAATAGGCACTGTCAAGCCCTACATATGACTCCTAAAAGGGCCCTCTTTGGATTTTATAATTATAGTTTTAATTGAATAACTGTTTTGGTGTTTAGACTGTTGGAAATGGCTGTGAGTAGCTCTGATCTTTCCATAGGACTAGACCCCTGACCGGCATCCTAAAAGTCTCCTAAACAGAGGGGAACCAGGTGATAACACTGACCAAGTATATCTGTCTATGGAAATTGAAGCATTTCTAGTACTTATTTAATGTCAGCTTGTTTTAATTAGCTAGCACAGACTCGAAGCCAATTATCCCCACTTACCTCAGCGTGTTCCTTTCCTTTTATACATTGACTGTAATTGGCAAAATTGCCCTTCTAGTGCATACTGTGAGCTTATCTTGCTGAAGTCTCTTTTCAACCTATTTGTTTTGATCATTTTCTGCCCAGGACATAAAACAGTCTAAAGACTTTCGCTGCGTTAAATTAGAGAGACCTTAGCACCCATTCTGTTCTGCACCAATTCAAATTCAAGCCGCCTGGCACACCCTATTTGAGTTTAGCTCTAGATTTTTTTTTTACCTGTTAACCTACATTTAATTAAGCTTGAGTTTAGGGC
This sequence comes from Ladigesia roloffi, assembly GCA_037577295.1. Classification (NCBI taxonomy): domain Eukaryota; kingdom Metazoa; phylum Chordata; class Actinopteri; order Characiformes; family Alestidae; genus Ladigesia; species Ladigesia roloffi. The sequence continues at coordinate 17,408,024 of JBBKCR010000001.1, forward strand.
TGTCCCCAAATAGTCGACTAAACGTTAGTCGATATGAAGAAGGCTTGGTCGAATATATTTTCATTAGTCGGTTATTCGCAAAAAAATCACGCCAAGATACTCAGTCAAGGTTTGCGCAGTCAGTGTATGACATCAACACGAGAACAATGTGATCTCGAGGTGTACCAAAGCGCACTCACTTCCATATGACAGAAAATGCTAAAGCATGATATTAGCACATTCAAAATGAAACTGCCGCTACCAGGCAGTGGAAAAGCACCATATGATGACGTGTACACATTGGAGGTTACTGATTGGTGGTTGCTGTCATTGCGTTGCTGCACAACCAGTTGTAGAGTAAACTTAACAGGGTCGAGCCGAGCCGAGCCGAGCTGAGCCGAGCCGGTACCAGTCAGTGGAAAACGACCCACAAGAATAACACCAGGTACCAGAAATGGAAAAGTAAAAAAAGCGAGCCTGGCCGAACTGTACCGAGCCGGTACCAGTCAGTGGAAAAGCACCATTGAACTGTACCTTTCCTTGTATATACCCAAGTTATTATATGAATATCATAAATGAACGATTATTCGACTAATTGCTAAAATGCGGGAGTGTTAGTCGACTAGGAATATCTTTAGTCGGGGGCAGCCCATCTTGAATTCTCAATAAGTGTGGGGTACAGGACATCCAGATTTGTTTTAAATGATGAAATAGTCTCTCCTAATAAATTGTGCCTGACTGCTATAATTAGAAAGACTGTAAAGGCATAGAGTAAAAAATGCCATCGAGTAATTCATATAGAAGAGACTTTTTGTGTAGTGCGTGCTCACACGGCATAGCCAGCAGAATCTTCACTGTGTCGTGTTCCTCACAGTTTTGTTAATGAATGCATGTGTGGAGTTTGTGTTCCTGTGTGTGAGGGGGTGCATTATAGGATGAGTCTCCTGTACTAAACCCACTCATTTAACTGTGATTCTTTCGTGGTGTGTGTGTGTGTGTGTGTGTATGTGCACTGCTCTGAGCGTGTTTTGTTCTCTATGCTTATCAGAGCTATGCTGAATGAAGGGCCACTCTGGAAGCAGTTCCTCCCCGTTGGCAGACGGCCATGTTCCCTTCCTGCGCTCGCTCCTCTCTGTTCTTGCTGCTGCGTCTGCTGAACTAACTCCCTCTCACATCCCCCTTCCCTCCTCAGCCATCACAAGTTTTACACATTATTATTATCATTTCGCTGTAAATGTGAACGTTTGTGAATCAATTGACATGCGATTTACATTTGGTGTCAACCAGTTTGAATCTACACTTCTGACATTTTTCCCTTTAGTTTCAAAATCAAAAATAGCAATTGAGTAAATGGGTCAAATTTCTCATTCCTGCAACATTATTTGTCTGTAGTTCCATTTATTGATTTAAAGTTCAGTCTCTGCAATTTCTGCTCTACATTAATAATTTAGATTACATTAAAGCATGTTATTTTCACTGCTGGTGCAGTTTCTAAGCTCTAACTTTTTAGTGATCTTCTTTTCTGTCTGCTCCCCGTACACCAGACCCACCCCCCACTACCACCACCACCACACATCCTCCATACATCACCTTTTCTCCAGCGTCTCTCCCTCGCACCCATACCTCCTCTGGAGCAGCCTGATTGCGTTGGCTGATTGCTCAGCCCCGTGTTTCTCAGTGCTGTGCATTTCCTGCATCCCCGCCAGCAGCTGTGCGGCTCTGGGCAATCCGCTGTGTGTGGATTGTGTTCACTAGAGCAGGGTGGCTGTTTTCAGATTGAGGGGAAGAAGGGGCAAAATGGAATGCACAGCGTTCTCCCAGGAAATATTTGATTCTGGAATTCTCTCACATTCCTTCTCTCTGCAATTCATTTTTTTTTCTTTTCTCTACCCCTCTCTCCAATCTTTGTCTGTCAGTCTCTTTTTACTCTTTCTGTCCCTCTACTTGTCTGTTTCTCTTGGTCTTTTGTTTCCTCTTTTGAGGAAAGTGAAAACTACACACTTGGACATCACCTTCCACACAGAGGCCCTGGTTAGCTGTAATGCACCACACTCAAAATAAAAAACTCACACAAAGACGGCGCTTCAGATGGTGAGCCTTCAGAGACAGCTTGAAACATTACAGTTTTTTCTTTAAGTCCTGTTTTATTAGCTGACATTTCAGGGAAAAAAAGTCAAAAAGACTGTGTGCTGTAGTGGTCATCCCTGTGAAAAGCATACCTGTTACTTTAGCACCTGACATTTCTACCTGCCAAGTCATCACCGCCCACTGCCGCAGCGCCCAACATAATGATGGACATAATCAAGTGTCATCTCTGGCAATGTGGCTGTCACACACACACAGCACATGTCTCTTCAGCTGCCACCTCTAGATTATGAAAATAGCACAATATGGAAATATGCCTCTCTTTTACCCTGTTGTGTCACAGAGTGCATCTATTTATAGGGACAGTTTCTTTTTTTTCTTTGCCCGTTGCAATTCACCATTATAAAACCACTTCAATGACACAGATGCTACAGTTCACAATCTGTCCTGGGTGTTGAGTCATAATGCATGTTCAGTACGCAATGTTGTCATACTTTATCTTGGCACATAGTTACAAAACACACCCATATGTAGTATTAAAGAATACAATTTTAGTTAAAGGTGACATATTCTTTTTAAACAAGGTATAACAGGTATATGTGCTACAAAACATGTTCATGAAGTACTTTGCACAAAATTTCTCTTACATAAAGGGTCTCATCAGCTATAGGGTCCTGACAGTTTCAGTCTCTTTCAAAATGAGCCGTTTAAGGGCTCTGTCGCTTTTATGCAAATAAGCTGTTGCTGACCAGGCACCCACTCATCCTACGCTTATGCTGTGGATTTACCAAATGTGAAAGTGGCAGAAAACAGAGGTGCTATCCAGCCCAATATGTAGGACCCAGAGCGTGATGAGCACAACACTTCATGGGTGACTTGCCTTTGTCTGTAGCCGTATTGCTCCTGTTTTATGTGTGCTCGTAAACCAGCAGATGGAAAAATGGAGGATATGCATACTGTATTTCCTCATTCTGACATCACAATAGGGGAGCGTCCAAACGGCTCATAGAAGCACATGATTCCAGACACCAAAATCTTTTAATTGACTCAGAAAACAGATGGGTGTGTTTGTTCATGTTTGGAGTTTTGTCCCTTTTAACACAGCTCAGTCACAAAAATCTAATAAACTCAGTGACCAACTTTGTGTCAAACACTGTACATTTGAAAATTTTACATTTACAGACCAGCACAGATGAATCGATGGATGTGAGAGCCCAGCAAATGTGCCATTACCAACTGTCATTTTCTCTCTCTTTTTGGTGCATAGATCTTAATGTGTTTTCTTTCTTGAAGGCTGTCTGAGTGGCTCTGTTGTTCGCCTGCCCTTCTCCGGTATTTCGGTTTGGAGCGCACACTAGGGATCAATTTGCGAGCAAAGATAAATTGAGCAGTAATGCCACAAAAGACATCAAACAGGAGGCCCACTGAACCATGCCAGCCTGTAATTAAACTGAAAAATAAAAATTATGGGGGATGGAAGAGCACCATGTGTGCTGGGTGGGGTTTTAGCCACCTTTAAAAAGGCAGTGAGTGGAGGCCTGGCCGCCTGGAGCCAGCGAAGCCGGAATGATAACGAGGACATCCGCTTGGGATGTGATTTGTGTTAATGAAAGCGTTCTGTTGTGCCCCCTGATTGAACACCCACCCTGACCAGGGTGCTTTCGAGCATCCGTCCTGCAAATAGCCTGCTGTGTACCTTTCTGTGAGGGAGTGTATGACGGTTTAATTTTGAATGGAGGATGTTCTGAAAGACACTGCTTAAGGGCTTTTATAACCTTCTCTTCTCGCTCTTTCTCTCTCTCTCTCTCTCTCTCTCTCTCTCTCTGTCTCTCTCTCTCTGTCTCTATTTCTGTGTGTGTGTCCAGATTGGCCAGTGGCACTCGGACCAGGGGCTGTCCATGGAGAGAAAGCTCCCCTCACTCAACGTGACAGACACACTCTTCAACACCACGCTCATCATCACCACTATCCTGGTGAGTCCTGCAGCTCCTCACCATCCCTTAAATCAGCTTGCTGATTTAAATAGCCTTCTTTTTAAAGTTCATACACACACTGACATATGTAAAGTGTACAGACATTTCTTTACTTTTCCAGCTGCACAGAGGGCAGAATGGGTAACATCACAGCCTCATACACTCAAGACTATGTCCAGACTTGGGTCACTATAAAATAATACAAATGGATGATTTTGCTGTTCTATGTTTTGTGTGAAATAATCAAGGGCAGATATCCCATCAAACAAACTTATAGCCACTGGTTTAGTGTGGTGGTAATAGTGTTGCTTTGCATGCAGCAGACTATGTCAGTCACAAGGGTAAAACTCCTAATGCTACAGTGACCTCTTGTAAATCTGTCTTGGGAAGAGCATCTGCCAAATGGGTGAACGTAAAGCAGTGATGACTCTTGAGTCTTGGGATTCAAACCCATGACCTTTTGATATCAGGGTGAACTCCCTAACCACTAGACCAGTGTTTCTCAAACTTATTTGTCCTGGGGACCTGTCATGTCAGGCTTTGGGGCTTCTGGGCCCCCCCACCCCACCCCCGTGGCTTTTTTAGAGCTTGTCTAGGGCCAAAAAAATTAAACCCGACTCCCCATGAGCCTGTGCACCTTGTGTCCAAACACAGACCAACCCGACACATAAACTGTAATTATCGGCCCAGTTCTCAACTGTGGGTGCGTTCATAAACTCACACTCTCGAGCTCCGAGCCACTCAAATACTGGATCACGGCCACGGGCCGAGGATAGTAGCAGGAAATATCTGGCCGACCCGACCCGCAGGCTCGGGCTGGGTTCGGGTTCGGGCAGAGAATCTAAATTCTACTGTCAGTTAAGAAAAAGCGTCTCGCACATATACGTAGAAGACACTATCCCGGGGGGGGCGGGGCGGGGAGGGGGCGGGGCACGCAGTGATTGCAGCGCTGACATCAGAGCTGGATCTGATGGAATTTTGAGTGCTGCTGCAGAACAGAGGCACCGCGGACCATCACAGAAGATCTCATGGCCCGGCATCGGTCTGCGGCCCATAGTTTGAGAAACGCTGCACTAGACAACCAAAGTCATGAAGTGTAATATATACAAAAATATACTCAGGTAAGACTGCACAATTAATCAGATTTTAATAACGATCATGATTTTGGCTGCCACGATTAACTGATCGTCGCAATATTTACATTTGAAAGCGGCTCTGCTGCGGATCAAATCAAGCACTTTCTCAACCAATTGTCATACAACCACCAGGGGGCGAACGAGAAATTAGCACTTCATTAAGCTGCCTAAAAGAAGAACGCATGTGAAAGTCTGGCCATCAGGTGTGTGTGTGTGTGTGTGTGTGCGTGCGTGTGTGTGCACGTGTGTCTGTGTGTGAGAGTTCGTGTGTGCACGAGAGTGTATGTTTATGTTTGTACACTACTCTGCAAATGTCTTGGGCACCTATAAAAATAGTTTGAATGTGTTTCTATTAGCAGTGGGTTTCTTTCTGTTTCTATTTTGTGAGCTGGTTAGAAGAACACAGGTTTGGTTTCTTCTCAGTGCCTCCAGTCATTGTGAGAATTTATATAATTCCATAAGCAGCTCCACCTAATTTAACTTAATGAAGCAAAACCAACCGAACTAGGTATTTGATTGTAGCTAAAATGAAAACTGGACTTCCATGAGGAAATGGTCAGCGGAACACTTAGCCACATATAAAATCAATCTTTACTATAATAAAATAATTTGTATTTATTGTAATAATATTTTAACACTTATGTCCAGTAGTAAACAGTTTTTAAATATAAATTGTCCGGGTGCCTAAAACTTTGCACAGTACTGTGTGTGTGTGTGTGTGTGAGAGAGAGAGAGTGTGTATGTGTGCATGTTTGCAAGAGAGAGAGAGAGAGATTGTTTTTGTGTGTGTGTAGGGAGAGAGAGTGTGTATGCCTGTATGTTGCTGTTCCTAGTGTGTGCCTTTTCTGGATAGGCTTTATTTTTTCCCCATTCTTTTGCACTTTGTGATTGCACTCTGCAAACGCATATTTATTTTTTATTAGCCCTTTGTAATGAGTCACGTTATTTTTTTATTTGAGTTCTTTTTATTTGAGGTTTCATTTTGAACTGATATCCTTGTTTACATACTCTTTGTTTAAAGTAGAAAGTGCAATAAAATTGTTTTACCTAAATTAATGAATAATCGTGATTAATAATTGCGATTTTAATATTGATAAAAAATAATCGTGATTATTTTGGCCATAATCGAGCAGCTCTATTCACAGGGTTAGGTTCCGAGAGCACCCGAAATATGTGATGTGGTAAAACCTAGCCTTTAATGGCCAAATATATATGTATGTTTAGATAGATAGATAGATAGATAGATAGATAGATAGATAGATAGATAGATAGATAGATAGATAGATAGATAGTTAGTCAAGACTAACTGCTGCTCTAAATGAGAATTCATACTGCTCTGTTTTGGAGAGCAGCAACCTGCTTAGCCACCGAGTGGGAGTGAGATATCTCTGGGAGCCGTGGCCGGCAACTGAAGATGTAATCCCCGGCTGTTATTTGGCAGCAATTTTTTGCCCTGCATCTGCTGTGCCCTATCGCTTTGGGGATATAGAACTCTCCCTCCATTCGCTACAGCCTGAGGGCTGATCTTATTCTATTGCAGTGGGTCATGCCTGTCTGCGCCTGTCTGCGCCTGTCTGCACCTGCCTGGGGGGGGGGTTTAGGTGGGCAGGAGAAAGAAAGAGGGAGAGGGGAAGGAGCGCTGCAAAAAGAGGATGAAGTAGGGAAGAGGATGAGACAATGTAATTGTGATAAAGAAAGAGAAAAAAGAAAGAATCAAGAAAGGAGTTATGCAGGAGAGAGGCAGAGAGGGAACAACAACAGGAGAAAGAGAGAGAGAGAGAGGGGTAGAGAAGAAAGACGAAAAGAAGCAAAGCTGCAGAAAAAGAGAGAAGATAAAGGACTGAGAGGGCAGATAATTAAACCAAGAGAGAAAAAAGGGGATATGGGAAAGAATAAAAAAAGAAATGATGTGGGAGAGAGGGCACAAAAAAGAAAGAGAAAACAAGGGAAGGTACGAGAATTTAGGAAAGAAAAGAGAATGTGTGTGGAAGAGAGGGAAAGACAACAGGAGAAAGAGAAGGAGGGAGAGAAAGATAGAAAGAGGCAGGAGAGAACGAGAGTGCATGCAAGGGAGAGACTAAAACGAAGGTGTATTTATGAGCGGCTGTGTGTTAGTATAAATAATGTGTGTTAGTAAATAAAGAGGCGTGACTCTCTTCACATCAGCTACTCATAAGCTGCAGAAAAGTCTTTTTAATTCGCCACTGTTACACCTGGCAAAAAAACAGATGAGATGAAACACGTTGCTGTTTTGTACCCGTGTGTGTGTTTGTGTTTGTTTGAGGATGGACTCCAGTAAAAATGTTCTGTTTCTTACCGAGCACTTTTTCCTCAAATGAAGAGATGTTAGTGCTTCTGGAAAGCAGAGCTCCAGGTGTTGATTTGACTTTAAAGACGTGAGAACGTTCAGGCTAGATTTAAAAAGTCACCAAGGAGCAATTTCACTGCTATCTCAGCTCATTCATCACGGCCTGATTGCTGTGTCTGTTTTATCTTACAGCCAAGATCGTCCTGCAAGACTCGGCACCCCTAGACTTTCACTCCGAGGGCCTTTTTCTGTGTGTGAATTTCTGCTCTGAAGGCTTGTCACCATGAATGACCGCACTTATACACACAAGGAGGCACACTCGCGAGGGATTGATTTCCACCTTCATTTCTGGGCTTGATTAAATGCATTCTTGCAGCACGGGTCAGTTACTGCAGTCTCTTTGTGCTTTCTGCAGTGAGACAGACTAAAGAGCAATAACTGCTCTGCGAGAGCTTGTGTACTTTCTTAATAGCACTGAGGAGAATGTATTGTTTACAGAAAGCGCTCATCTGGGACCTTCCACTACTGGCTGAAAATACTGTGAATTTGTGTGTGTGTGTGTGTGTGCCTCCCTACACAGAGTGGTCTGCAAATATAGCAAAATTATAGAAGAGGACAAATCAAGGACCAGGCAAAAACACATAAATTAAAATAAGTAGCACAACAGGCTCACATCCAAACAGCCAAATGTTACACTCACATATAATACGTTCCATTTTCATTGTAATTGATCAACTCTTAGCAATTGGTATAATTGGTTCAAAAATATGTATATAGCCCTGCTGATATAGTATCTTCTGATGTGAGCAGCACACCTCTTCTGATCTGTGCTGTGTTTTGTATATGTTTATGCTTGTCCTGCTAGTGCATCCTTCCCCATACTCGGCACGACAGAATTCTCAGAAAGCTCCGTTCTCCAACCTCATTTCACACCCGGAGAAACCCGGAGCCAGCGGCCCACACCGGCTCCCAGACATTGTCTACAGCCTCTTTCCCCAACTCCCACACTGCTGGAGATGCAGGAAACCCCAATAAAAACCCAATTTTTCAGGGGGATGTAGAGGGGTGGGACAAAAAAGGGGCTCAAAGGACACTATGGGACAACGGATGGGTCCATCAGAGGCCTGAGTGAAGGGCTTTAGCCCTGTGGACAATACAGGGCCAAGGTTGGGCCCCAGAGAGGCCCGAGAAAAGGTGCCTCCTCCCAGGGCAATGAGGAGTTCCCAGAGGAGTGATTCCCGGGAGGTAGCACCATCAACAAGGACTCAAAGATGTGGGCACTGGCGAGGGAGCAGTCCCAGGGGACCCACCAGAGCCGCTCTGGCCGTGCAGAGCACCGGCCAAGGAGTGAGCCCGGGTCTGGCGCCCTGGTGGGGGTCCAGGGGATGCTTCCCTTAAGGGTCACATTTCACTACTTCTATTTTAATTTGATACACTTAACTCAAAATGAGCATCTAAAATATGTTTAACCTTTTCAAACAATCAAATACTACATCAAATACACAGCTGACTATTTAACATTCTGTTTCAGGCTAGATTTGCAACAGGACTGGATCAAATTAATTATTTTATATCTTTCAGTGTATACATCCAGCATGTTCTGCTGATATTGGCCCAGTGTGATACTTATGTCAAATCAGTGCCATCTTCAATGATAACATATTGTCATACTGCCAGCACTTTCTATGCTGACTCAGCACTCAATATCTCAGGGCCTGTTTGTATCAATATCTCAGGGTCTGTTTGTATCAAGTGTGTAATGACCAGTGTTGGGCAAGTACCTTCAAAAAAGTAATTAGTTATAGTTACTAGTTACTTCTCACAAAGTAACTGCATTAGTAACTGAGTTACATCATTGTGAAAGTAACTAATTACCAGGCAAAGTAATTATTGCGTTACTTAAAAAAAAAATCAAATTTAATATGAAATAAATATAAAACATGGCGGCAGGGTGGGGGGTTGTGTGCGTGTGTCAGCGTGTGTGTGTCTGCGCGCGTGTAGCGCTTTAAGTAGTCCGTGTAGAACACACGTAGTGTTAGTTTCGTTCTTCGAGCCAGCACATGTCGAGATTATAAAAAATATATTTAAATATTTGGCTGTTCAGAGCAGGGGGGCCATAAGGGGGCCTGGCCCCCATGTAGAACCGTCTACTCTGCCTGAGCGGCAAACCATGGAAATGTATTTAATCTAAGCCAATCATCACATTCTCAGTTGCACCACGTGTAGAGATACACGAATAATCACCACTGGTTATGTGTCCCGCCCCGGCCCCGAACACACACACACACACCAGATAAAGAGAGGTCTCATGGCTGAGAGAGACGCTGTCCGCATGAAAAACGCATCAGTGTTCTCAGTTATAGTAACGCGCATTTTATTGTCAGTAGCGGTAACGGCGTTGTAATGAGGGAAACAGTAATTGGTTTGATTACTTGTTGCTGAAAAAAGTATCGCGGTTAGTAACGCCGTTTATTTATAGCGCCGTTTTTCCCATCACTGGTAATGACTTTAATTTTATGCCACATCAGCCATGCAGCTTCAATACTAACTTCAGAAACAAACTCCAGGCACCAAGTCTGTTTTAGTGAATTAACTCTACTTTCAGCCAAGCTGAAATTACTATTAAGCATAGTGGCATATGCATGGCTTCTGCATTTCTTATCTGTTTAATCGGAAATTCAAGCAATGTTATGAACCTACAGGCTGCTGATGGGTGGAATGCATGTCTCTTCAGGAATGCATGAGAACTTCAGGATACGCTAAATTAACTTTTAACTTGCAAATTCAATTTTCACTTCCACTCATTTGAAGTGAACAAAGATCTCTTTTCATTCATTTATTCACCTCTTTTGCTTTCCCAAACACCTAACCCAGACTGTGCCATCATGCTGCATTTTTAAGACTGATTTCATCAGTTGACAGCCTTCCAGGAAAACAAATAGAATCAAATCAGCCTCAGCTCCTGACGCAGTGAAGGATGTTAGCTTTGGTGGACTTGACACTCAAAGTGCCTTTAATCTTCCTGTCGGCGCTATTAATCTGAAAAGTTTCCCTCTCCGGTGTGACCCACAGCTTTTATGGAGGCACTCGGTCCTATCAGAGAGGATTGCTTGGCCTGACGGCTGCTCCACTCCGCTGATTGACGCCGCCGCTCTACTCCTCAGATTAATGGCCCAGTGCCAGGCCTGATCCTGTTTGCCCACTGCTCACATTCGTCTTCAAGCTTGTTGTCTTCCCTGTCCCCACACTCTTCACTTATAACTGGTTATTACAGTTATTAAATGTAAATATGTAATCGTCTGCCCATCCTATCACTCACATCAATCAGCCAAGGTTCCAGTCAGCCATTATGGTCAATGCTTAATGAGCTGGGGCTACAGCTCCTCTCTCTGAGCATGCAGACCTATTAATTGAATCCAGAAGGTTTGTTTATTAATGTCTCCAACCCCACCCCCCAGCCCATCCCTCAGCCCTAACTTGCTGCTTAATGTGCAACCAGTCCACGAAATGCCACTTTTTAATAAGCCCGATTTTAGAGGAAGACTGCGGCCGCCACACTCGAGTGCTTCCAGCAGGCTTGGAGCGACTAAAATTAGCATTTATATTGTGCTGCATGTGTGGCACAGCAGAAACACAGCAGCTATGTCAGCGCGAAGCCAAAAGGTAACATGCGTGGCCGATCTAATGAGTTAATGAACAAAATGGAAGGATTTGCATTTATTTAATGCTCTGTATTCTGGACCTAGGATTTTCTCCATTGTGAGATTCTTGTATTTCACCTGGTCAGGTCTGAGGCACCTTACAGTTCATCACAATCCAACAAATAACCTCTCCTGTTACAGCCTATGTGATGTCGCTTTTATATTTATAAGCCAACCAAGTCTTTTCAAAATATCATATAACTTGACATAGCAGACACA
>JBBKCR010000001.1:17435305-17464896 GCA_037577295.1 Ladigesia roloffi
GTGTGTGTGTGTGTGTGTGTGTGCGTGTGTGTGTGTGTGTGTGTGTGTGTGTGTGTGCGTGTGTGTGTGTGTGTGTGGTGTATGAGCAGAGGGTGTTCTGTGTGTGTTCAGTGTGTGTTTAGTGTGTGATCAGTGTGTTCAGAGTGTGTTCTGTGTGCATTCATTATGTGTTCAGTTTATTGTAGACTCTGATTTCTTTTCCAGTCGAGGTGAATGGAGCCAGACGTCTCCAACACAGATCCAGATGGTTAATCCAGTAATATGTTAGTGATAGCCCAATAGCACTGTGTTTGTGGGTGTGTGTTTGTGTGTGTCTGATACATACACACACAAAATACATAAACGCTATACGTTACGGCAGCTTCTCAGAGACCTCAGAGGACCCCGCGGTCATCACGGAAGGGTTTAGAATATTAACACTAGGGATGAGCGAGTTCAGCATTATCTGTATCTGTATCTGTATCTGTAAACCAGATGAATTATCTGTATTTGTACTCGGACTGGGCGGGACATGTCCCGGAAGTGGGGGGGGGGGTTAAACAGGAAGTTGGTCAGGTTGTCTTGAAATGGGCGGGGCTTTAACCGGTATGTTATTTTAAGTATGCAATTGGTATGTGTTGATCAGAAATATATTTATTGCTGATTCGAAAACTAACTACATGACAGCATCAGCACTGAGCTTCAGATCAGTGGTTTTGATCATGATACCAAACGAACTATATACAGAACATTGTTTTGCAACAATGAATACGACACAGGCGGTTGCAATTATGAAGTAAAATGTAATGAACGAGTTTTCATTTCAATATAATTATCTTTTTTTTACTTTTAATTTTATCAGGATCATTGTGATTTTTTTTCCACACCAGGTATGTGTGAGTGTGTGTGTTTGTGTGTGTAGCTTAATTTGTTATACTATTTATACCACTACTACCTTAATTTTTATTTTATAAAATAAAGCAAGAAAGTGTCACTCAGCGCGTGAAGTCAAAAAACTGGTTGGAGACACCAGACAGTAAACAAAATACTCAGATGACCGGCAGAGAGAGGAAGAGAGAGAGAGAGAGTGAGAGAGAGGGAGAAAGGCAGAGAGAGGGAGAGAGAGAGAGCCCCCCTGCTCTGAACAGCCAAATATTTAAATGTATATCTTTTTTTAATCTCGACATGCATTGGTTCTAAAAACGAAACTAACCCTGCGTACACGGACTACTTAAAGCGCTACACGCGCGCTGGCAGACACCTCTGCACGCAGACACAGTCTGGTACCCAATGAGAATTTTTATTCAATACACAGATATTGACTGGTAATAATCGTATGATACTCATACTCGTCAAAAGTGCTTTATCCGTACCGGATACTCGTTTCAGCTGCGTATCCGGCTCATCCCTACTAAACACCAGTTTGTCAGGGCCAATAGTGTTCATGCTTGTAACTTTAATAAATAATTTTAATAAATCAACTTTAATAATAAAAATATATGAGCTACAGAACATGTTCATGATGTTCTTTGCACAAAATCACTCTTACATGAAGTGTTTTCACCAGCTCTATTTGACAGTTTCAGTCTCTTTTAAAATGAGCCGTTTCAGGGCTATGTCACTTTTATGCAAATAAGCTGTTGTTAAGTACTCTGGTGGTTCTACGCAAGTTTCCTCAACCTGTTTTCAGTGTAAGGGAGCCATCCAAAAGGCTTATAGAAGCATAAGATTCCTGATACCAAAAAACACACATGGAATTTTGTAATTCCATGTGTGTCTCTACTGCTCCTATAAAGTTTATGGCTAGGCACAAAATTGTTATTACAAACACAGTACTGTTCAAAGGTCAGACTACAAATCTAAAAAAAAAACATGTATTAAAAGAAAATCACAGAAAAGGCCTCAGTAATTGAATACACAATCAAATCAAATGTAATTGGTCTAACCTTAACATTTGTGCTGACACTATCCTCCCAAGAAAAGTGTTCACAAAACTCTCTCCGACATTGTGCTCCCCTTGACACACTAACATTCAGACAAGCAGCTACACACACACACCTCAGCTGCCTCATGCATAACTTTATAACTTTGTCATGGGGAGGTAAAATGCTTTAAAGGAGATATTTCCGAGGAGTTTAAATAAGACAGTTCACTTGCATGAGGAGGATGAAAGGAAAAGAAAGATATTTAAGAAATTAATGCTTGGTGGACCACAAAAATTGTCCCTATCAGATAAAGAGCACTTATAACTTTTATCCATGAGAGAGAGAAGAAAACGTAACTGTTTAGATGTTTTTTTGGCTTGTTCGGTGCAAATGGGAGCATTAGAAAAAAGGCAAACATCTTTAAATACTGAACGTCGGAGAAGTAGACCAGAAACATTGCTGAAAAGTGGGAGAAATATCGGTGCAGATTTCTGCACTGAAAATAAATATCTCAAAAATACAAATAAAGGTAATATTTGGGGCTTCTGTGAGAGAGAGAAAGAGAGAGAGAGAGAGAGAGTCCCTTTGGCCTGCAACCCATAAAGCAGGCCACTCACTTCAGGCTTTCTGTCTTGCTCAAGCCACTCAAGACGAGTGTTATGTTCCCACTGGCCACACGTTTTTCAAGGTGTCGAGCTTAGAAAAAAGGATTCTGTCCTTCTCGCCTTCTCTCCTGGGTCACAAAGCCTTCACTCCCGCTAACTGACCTGAAGCTCAGACAGCGAGACAGTGGCCGTCCAGGAAAATGCAGGAGGATATCACACGTGCTCATGTCTACTGAGGCTTTCGCTGAGGGATTTTTCTTCTTTTATAAAATAGTAAAAACTCTGCCAGCCGAACCATCTCTAAAGCGACAGAGCACTGGAGCATCCTGTTTACCTCCTGTTCCTTCATCAGGTCCTTCCCTGTCTTTTATACCTGACACCGGTGCAGGCGTTTATTTTGACATTCCCAGGCAGCATTGCTCCTAGAGAAGACATTTTCTGCCGTTGTCGGGGAGAAAAACTTTACACCTCCGGCATACACAGCTAAAGAAAAACATGTTACGTAAGAGCCTGGAGATGTCTGAGAGTCCACGGTGGACTGGGCAGTGTGTAGGTGGATTTGCCCTGAAGCTGCTGTTCCATTGGCCGACGTTTGGCCCCATTTGCCTCCGTCAGGTTCTGTGTCCGAATTTACAGACAAAACACTTACGTTCTAAACAAGCATGCAACTGTTAACCCTCCAACACCAACTGCGTGGCTGCCGACACATTCATAACATTTGTTTATCATCTATTTTTTGCTTGAGAGTCCTCCTGAGCTTAACTGATGTTTTATAAGTATTACTGTAGAGTGATATCACTACAAACCTCAATGCACTTAAACTGTGCTTAACCCTTCTTTAATTTATCCCCCAAAATACACAAAATCCCTTCATTTGAATTAAGTGAAAAAGTAAGAGTCAAATTCGGCAGTTTTAGCCTTTAATTTGTGCAATTTTCCCCACTTCTTTTCCGGTATGGGAAATAATGGTCAAATTTTTTGTGTTTTTCGCAGAATTTCATGTGTCTCCCTTGACCAAAATGTATGTTAGTGATCACACAGTTAATGTGAGCATTTAATCACTGCCTAGTAGATCGCAACAGAACCTTAGAATTATAATAATTTTAAATATTTTTTGTAGAGTGTAGAGTGCATCATTGGGTAAGTACTGCTTGATGAATGTACTATAGGTTTCTATCCCTGGTCCTCGAGTTCCCAAACCCTGCGAATTTGCCTCCATTGGTCTAAACTAACAAATCAACTCCATAACAAGCCCATCCTGAGTGTCTGTTTCCAGGACTTGGATTCAGGACTGGTGCAATACAGGTTGTATAGATATTTAATACCAACTTTAGAGTTAAATGCAAATGTACCCATTTTTTCACTCACCCAGGAAATGTTTGGACTCCAGCACTATTAATTTAGTGCTGGAGCTACAAGGTTAATGTTACTAATTAACACTGCAAGCTGATAGTCATGGCTTCGGGTGAGATATAAAACTGAACAAAACTTCTTAAACAGCCATTAGCAGACCAGGGCCAGTATTTACAGGTCAGTCCTATAGTCACAAAATTCTAGATCAGGTCTCTTACCTCTGAGATGCTTTGTGAAAACAGACCCTGTTGCCTAAAATGGCTGCTGGAAGTGTTTAACTACACAGTGAATTTTTGTTTATCTAGTTCATAGAAATATTGTTTCCAAAAACACAAAAAGAGGTCTTGGGGATGTATAATTGGGCGTCTTAGTATTCATTTGTTGTTTTAGCCTCATAACTCCTGTGATAATGACTATGTGTGAAGTATAAATTGTGTAAATTAGATTTTTTTTTTATTAATCCCTTAAAATTTTTTAATATAAACAGCAGAAATGTCTTTTATTATTTCTTTGCTACTTCTATTCTTATTTGTACTCTTTTTACACTGGTATTAATGCTACGTCACTATGCTGATTTTTTTAGATTTTGCAATAGCAAAACATGACATTAACTATATTTTTGACATTATCTGTCTGTTCCAGATACCTTTGAATGTCCCATTTCTTTTCAGCAAATCTAGTTTCTTTTTACTTGACATTTACAATGCCAAGCTCCCTTTTGTTGTAATTTTAAAATATGACGAACCGAACTTAACAGTCCGGTCAACTGTTCCAGGTTTGTAAGATGTTATTTAGCTTGGACTACCAGCACTCAGGGATCATTAAATTAACAATGTGCATTTTGATTCCACAAACAGTCACAAACAGTCTATTAAATACTGTTTAAAAGACTAAATTCTTGTTTTTCCATGGTCTTCAAGGGAGCCTTGAAAGAGTAGTGACTGATCGGCTCCAAATCACTTTCTGAGTTTTGATTATATAAGCATGCACCAGCAGGAAGAAAAATTAGTAACATATAATTTTACTTCTTCCCACCACCTCCACCCAGGGGCGTAGCAATAAATTCTGGGTCTGATGCCCTGTAAGCTTGAGGTTCACAACTACCTAGAACCTCAGGGGCCCTCCCCCCACTTGGGGCCCTAGCATATTAGTCCCACTTTTCACCCAGCTACGACGCCCCTGCCTCCACCTATTGTGGAGGAAATATGAGACCCTCACTATCATCGCACTACACTCAGACATACAGTATTCACACATACACTCAGACAAAGGTATTGGGACACACCTGTTTTGCAAGGTTTGGGCCCCTTACTTCCAGTGAAGGACAAACTTAATGCAGCAGCAGACCCAGACATTTTAGACACTCCAAAACAGAAGGGTGGAGGCTGTTACAGTTGTGAAGTGGGGATCAACTCCCTATTAAAGGCTATGTATTGGAATGCAAGTACCTGTTTGTGTAATGGTCATGTGACCCAACACTTTTATTTATGTAGCATTATGGAAGGAAAATATGTCATGGTTTACAGTTCTCATTGACTTGTTGACTGTTACTGAGATCTCTGATATTGTCATTAATTCTGTCTAGCACTATGATTAGCTGTGCAAAGGCCCTCCTGTTGTGCTTCTGCAGCACTCATGTAGAGCAACACCAAGCGCTGAGTAAACGCGAGTATCACAGCACACATTAACGAACAGCGTGGGACACTCTCAGTCTCTGTGTTCTGCTGCTCATTCCAGCTGGCTTCTGCTGCGATGCTGCTCCACTGCATGCTGCACTTTGTTGATTGCGCCTTTGTGTACACCAGAAAGCGAGTTTAGAGGTGGACTGTAAACAAAGTGCTTGCTTCAGCTTGCAGCAGATTGCCTGAACTTGAGTCAACAAACCTCACTGGCTCCATATGCGAGCCTCTGCTGGTGCTGCTTAACAATACAACAAGGGTCCCAGCTCTCATTTAAAACTGCATTACACTCGCTCCCGTTACCCTGATCTTTCCCGTTACCCAGTGGTTTCTCCATCTGTGCGTTAATGCTGCTGCAAGCGTGATCACTGACAGCTCTGATGCCGCTATTCAAAAACGTGGAGTGCCTGAGCATCCTCGGCAGACAGGCGTGCTTTAATTCTCAGCCATAATTACACCTCTCCCAATCTCCAGCTCAACTCTTATGTCACTCAATTACACTAATATGGGGGTAATTATGGACACATTAATTAATTTTTTTCTTGGTTGCGGCCCAATCAGAGAATATTAAATTGTCGCAGCAGAGTATGAAACCACTTTTTCTGTGCGCTTGAGGTTTCTGTGAAGTAGTTGCAGACTTGTTAATTACACCGAGGTGTAGCCGCATGTTAAAGCCGACTGTGACAGTCAAACCCTCCACTTTTCATAGGTAAATGCAGCGTATATTGATTAAACCCAGTGGTTTCAGAGTAACTTCCTTGCTGATAAGAGTCATTTCTGGCCACCAATTGTACATCTAACCGCTGGAGGACCAGGCTAATTGGTTTTGACTATTGTACAGAGGTTGTTTTCCTGTTCTGTTCCAGCAGTAATTGGCCTTCTCCTGTGCCCACTGAAGAATAGGAGGAAGATAGCTAAGTGTTTCCTTTTAGCCAGGAAAGCAAATGCAATTAAACAAAAAGAGTCCATTATATCTTCTGGATGTCTTGGCAAGTGAAATAAAACAATATGAAAGGTCATGGGGAAAACTCACCTTGAGTGGTCTAACACTCCTTTTGTCTTTTTCTAGGGGAGAAGACCTGGGTATTTTTCCTTCCTGGACCCGTTCTCTCCTGGGGTCTGGCTCTTTATGCTGCTGGCATATCTGGCAGTTAGCTGCGTGCTCTTTCTTGTTGCCAGGTAAATACCCAGCTCCATGCTGACACCTACTGCCACATAAAGGAACCGGAACAGCCTTCACCACCTTAGGAGAAACAGGAAAGAACATTTACTACACATCATTTCTCAGCCTTGGTGCTTAGTGACGTTTTTGGAGGTTTTCATGCTATAGTAGAAGAAATAGCTTCACACATTCCCGGCAGGGGTCTTTGTTTTGAAAGGATTCCCGCGATTTCTTCATTATGCTCTCACCACCGCAGTGTGTATGTACAGATAGATGCAGAAATATTAGCTCTTGAAACTAGGCAGTGCTCTCACCATCATGGAGCGTGGTGACGTTGGGCCGTTGTGCGGCTGAGGGAGACAGCTGTTCTGCACCTTGCGGCACATTCACAGGGTGTCATTATTGTGCCATCAGTCACAGGCAGGCCTAGGCACTCCACACTCCTCCTCTGGGATCGAAAAACAGGTTACTCGTCCACCAGGGACTGCAGGTGACTTCATGCTATGTTGAATCTTAAAGTTGTCTCTCACTAGATTGCGTTTGCTTTTTCTCCTGTGTTTTCTTCCTCTCATCTCCTGGAGAACAGGCTCACCCCTTATGAGTGGTACAATCCGCACCCCTGCCTCAAGGGACGCTGCAGTCTGCTCATTAATCAGTACTCTTTGGGGAACAGCTTCTGGTTCCCCGTGGGGGGGTTCATGCAGCAAGGCTCCACTATTGCCCCCAGAGCGCTGTCCACACGCTGCGTCAGTGGAGTTTGGTAAGATTACACCCACACCCCTCCAGACACGCAAACAACGATCACTCTTCTTACTGTCTCTCTGTTTCTTAAATACATCTTTCACTTTACTGACCCTGGTGACCAGTGGTCTGTGAGTAACAGACACGGATAAAAGCAATACGGCCATGCCGTGCCTTGGCCTGCCTGTTTTCCTGACATGATATTGTGCTGTCATTTATTTGGGCCATTCAAACCACTGCATCCAATGTCAGTGGAGAATAAAAGTAAATGAGGAGTATTTAAGGGAGTGGGAAGTTCCCAGGGGTATATTTGTAAGTATTAAGCTTAGTCTTTGGCTAAACTTTAATGTTTTTCACAATTAGAAATTTGGGGTTCAATTGGGTCTGGGAATCTGTCACTGTGTTTTTTTGTTTTCAAACGTAGACGCATGGCTATTCGTAGTCTCCATAGTTTTTCTCTGTGTTTACGTTCAGGTGGGCCTTCACCCTGATCATCATCTCTTCCTACACGGCCAACCTGGCCGCTTTCCTGACTGTGCAGAGGATGGAGGTGCCCATCGAATCTGTGGATGACCTGGCAGACCAGACGGCCATCGAGTACGGCACCATGCACGGTGGCTCCACTATGACCTTCTTCCAAGTAAGTCGTCTCTTCAAGGGCAAATGCACCATCGCCGCAACCCACCCTCCAGAATCAATGCCATGTCAGTCCAGCTTATCGGACGTGTCACCACTGCTCTTACCTGCTCAAGCTTTATCTGTCTGCTGGCTTAATGTCATTGCCATTCAATAAAAGCCACTCACTCTGATGTTTTCTGGGTCTGTGTGGCTTTACCTGCTACCTCATGGAGCTCTGCCGGTTTGACATGTTCTCAGACGCCCCGTTCCATCACAACCACGCCAAGCTGTCAGCGGATCAGTCTTTGATTAGTTAAAGCAGTTATGCTGCCTGAATGTGCAAGAATCAGTGAATATACAAGTTTGTAGGTCTTCGAAAGGGAGGACGGCTTATTTCTAGTGTGTGTAATTGTAAGATAAAACATGCTAACTCATTCTTGTTTTTCCGGTCAGAACTCCCGTTACCAGACATATCAGCGCATGTGGAACTTCATGCACTCCAAGCAGCCCAGTGTGTTTGTGAAGAGCACGGAGGAGGGCATCGCCCGCGTGCTGAACTCCAACTACGCCTACCTGCTGGAGAGCACCATGAATGAATACTACCGGCAGCGGAACTGCAACCTCACGCAAATTGGAGGCCTGCTGGACACCAAGGGCTACGGCATCGGCATGCCTCTGGGTGAGGTCCTCAGAATTTAGAGGTCTTAGCTCTTCATGTGTGCTATTCTGTTCTGAGATCAAAGGACTCTATTCTGCTCTGAAATCAAAGGACTCGATATTGGACAGCATTACACATTTTGCATTAGAACTGAGTACTTTGCTTCAATGTCTGCTCCCGGAGCTCCCCATCTTATACATTTTAAAGGGCGAAATATACATATGTAGAAAAAATTTCAGATGGAACAGATTAGATGTTGTGCTTCCTTACTACAAGGCAAATCACCCAAAATGTTTCCACAAAAGTGTCAATTTGATTAAATCTAATTTGTTTATTCATTAAAGTTGCACAGATTTGTGGATATGGTTTAACACACAATATGTAATTTCAGAAAACACCAGAGTTAGTATTTACAAGTTATTAGAAGCACTGATCTTCAGTCACATTTCCCTTTATTTATGATTGTCATTGCCACAAAAATCAACCTCAGATCAGAAATCCAATTCCTAAGATGGAGTCTGCCCCAGTGTTCAGGGACAAAGTGAAGTCATACTGTGCCCTAATCCACATCAACAATCCGAGCCTGTAGATAGATGTGGTTCAAACATGCTGAGAGATATTTGAAAATACTTATGTGACTCTAAATATGATTGTTAGCAGATAAAGAGACATTGTGATTGTGTTTTTCTGGAAACGATTAGTTAGTAATGTTTGTAAGCCATATTAGCCTCATAGCTCTACTTAAGCGAAATGAGACTGAAAATGTCTGAGCTAATAGACTACATCTGGTTTAAGTGGGAAACAGTTTGAATCACATTTTTCACCAAAACGATTACTGACGTTTTATAGCTCCAACATTCTTGATTCAGCTGTTAGGCTACTTAAGATTATGTGGTGTGTTCTAGCAGAAAATAGTGTAAATTATTTAGGGGAGAGGTTCTCAAGGACAAGGATTGAGAACCATAGTTTTGATGGAAATATTGATGTTTCAAAATGAGGTAGGAGTGAGGTAGTTTGTATTTCCACTGGAAATGCGAAGTGTCATTGCGTGGTTGCTATAAAACCAGTGTTCGGAGGAAAATAAAGTTTGCGCAAAAAAAAAACATATCTTAGATTCAAACTTGCTCTTTTCTGATTCAGAGTCCAGCATTCACCACTCTACCATCAGAGGGTGAAAATATCTTATCAAGCCATTTATAGCCAAGAACAGGCAGCCGCAGCATAAACAGACTGAATCATTTTAATTAAGCCACAAAAAACTTTGAGACACTGTGTTGTGGTTTAATTAATAACTGACCTGAAGTTTAGTGTTTCAAAGTCCATTTATGAGTCTGCCAGGTGTATTGCTCTGCATTTGTGTTGCAGCCATCCCGTGAAATCACAGACTCTCTCTCTGACCCATAATTTAAACCATTCTTTCTCTCCCATTATACATTACAGATCAAAGTCGACCCAAAAAAATTAATTTTCAAATGATCAACCGAGCAACAATGTATTTACACACACTGCAGGGGATGTTAATGGATTTTTTTTAGTTTGGAACCATTCCAATATAAAAAAAACGGTACTAGGGTAATAGGTGCCAAGTGCAATAAAATAGAATAATAATTAATAATAATAAAAATATATAGCTTCAGAAAAAGAATAATGTGACTGCTGATGCAATGAGCATTGTTTTGCATCTGGTCCCTTGCAGGCTCTGTGTACCGGGATGAATTTGACCTGGCCATCCTCAGACTGCAGGAGGAGAACCGGCTGGAGATCCTTAAGAGAAAATGGTGGGATGGTGGCAAGTGTCCGAAAGAGGAGGACCACCGAGCCAAAGGTGGAGTCTTTCTGCTAACTGCCTGGCCGCTGTGATCTTGTGTTCCATGCTCTGAACTCATGACCCTGTGTGTTTGTCTGTGTCCGCTGGTAGGCCTTGGAATGGAGAACATCGGTGGGATCTTTGTGGTGCTGGTGTGTGGTCTGTTAGTTGCTATCTTCATGGCAGTGCTGGAGTTTGTGTGGATGCTCCGTCAGACTCCAGGAACAGAGGTGAGCGAGGGCTATTTTACGTGCCTCTGCTTCATGTCCTTTTTACCCCGCCGTCATGTCCCTCCCTGAGCCCTGTCCCCCAGCCCTTCACCTTACAGCACAATTACTAAAGATTATACCTCACACAGGTCCGCCGGTCTCCGGGGGCCATACCAGCTCTACAGGCATCAGGGGGCGGTTAAGACCTCTTAATTTTTTAGATCGTAAATTTTAAAGCCTAAATTCAGCTATCGTTATCAATGTGTAACTCCTGTCGTCTTGTATCTTTCATACGCAATGTGTGTCAGATTGGATTGTTTTAAGAAAGCACTTTGACTGTTTAAAGAAAACACATTTTTTTCTAAATAAAACCTCAGACTGTCTGAGTAGAACCCCAAGAAATGTGACTTCTTTGTGGGGGGCGTACATGCATGAAACGGGTCAAGTATAATGTAAATTATGTATAGTTGCCGTTTTTCTGCCATACGTTTGAACGTGTGTGTGTGTCAGTGTCTGAGCTCTTGTCGGTCTATCCCATCTAAACCATCTGTCTACTGCGTCTGAATGTTCTGAGTTCATTGTGAACAGGAACTCATTTACTCTTTTGTTCTCATATTTAGGTCTCTAGTTTCCTAGATTACCCCACCATTTTCACTCAGCATGCCAACCAGTACTTGCAATCTTGAAAGCCCCACTGAAGGCTGTTACTTTTGGCCTTTCAATTAGAAATTCCATTTATTTGTGTTGTTACAGCAACTACTAGGAAACAACACGGATAATTTGAAATATTCAAAATATTTAAAAAATATTTAAAAACTGTTCAAATCAAACCCAAGTGTCTCTGTGCACCATCTTTGCTTCCACGATCTTGTTGACGTGTGTGTTGAATGTGTGTGTGTTCATTGTGCTGGCATGGCAGAAAAAGCAGGTTTCGCATCAATGAGATTGGTGTTATCAGCTACTACAAATTTGGAGTGATAAATTTGTATAAATTGACACCTCCCACCTCCTTTAAGTGTGGTTAAAGTGATGGTTCCACCAAAATGATATATAAACACAATGTCAACCTGATTCCAAATGTAGTCAGCCCATACACCATATGGACAAAAATATTGAGGCACCTGCCCATTATACCCACAGGGACTGTAATGATATTGCTTTCAAATCTATGGAGTTCATCAGGGCTCTGTGTGGCCAGTCAAGTTCTTCCACACTGAACTCCTCAAGCCACGTCTTTATGGAGCTGCTTTGTACACTGGGGCACAGTCATGCTGGAATAGAAAAGGTTCTTCCCCAAACTGGGTCCACCACATTAAAATCATGTCACTGTCCAAAATGTCTTGGTCTGCTGAAGCATTAAGATTTTTTGAGTATATAAAATAAAATGTATTATTATTAGAATTCTCCTTCATTGGACGTTAGAGGCCAGTTAATTCAGTTATTAGACAGTGTGTCCTGATTCTTTTGTTCATATAGTGTATAATATCAGACGTTTACTTCATTTGATCTACACAGCTAATGTAAGTAAAGTGTATTGAAAGCTTATGACCACCACTTACCTTCATGTAAGATTCATACCTAAATCTTCACATGTTTGTCTCAAAAAACACTAGCAGGTCTTTAAGATTTTCTTAAGAACTTGACAGGTTGACGTGTGATGATTTAGGAGTAGTTTTTGCACAGCACTAATTGATGGATATAAGCTTTCACTCCTTGGTAGCTTTGTTCGCCATGTACCTTCAGTGCAGAGAGCAGGACGTCACAGTATCTTGACTCATTTGGAACAGCAAATATTGCATAGGTTAGATGTTTTTGACAGTCTGCTGCAGGTTCCTCTGATCTGAGAACCAAATACAGCTGCACCATCATGCTCTACAATCTAAATTTCCCAACCATCACATCGCATGAGAGATTGTGAAAGAACTTTTGATATTGTGTTGAATCAACAACTATGATAGTTGAAGTTATTTGAAGATCATTTGAAGTCAAAAATACAAG
Organism: Ladigesia roloffi; assembly: GCA_037577295.1. Taxonomy (NCBI): domain Eukaryota; kingdom Metazoa; phylum Chordata; class Actinopteri; order Characiformes; family Alestidae; genus Ladigesia; species Ladigesia roloffi. The sequence continues at coordinate 17,448,040 of JBBKCR010000001.1, forward strand.
ATCATTTTATTTTGTGTGAAAGAATGTCATTTCTCAGAAGCCTAACAGCTCTAACAAGATGTAATGAGCAAATGAATCTCACTGGGATGATGCAAATTGCAAGGTGAAATTACACAATTATTCATTAAACATAATTTTGGGAAACCTTAATATCTCAACAGAAATTGGGCTGAAGGAAACCAGTGTAAATTGGACATGCCAAAAACTTCAATATTTGAATTTCAAGGTTTCTAATGTAAACTGGAAAGAGCACAGAACATGATAAACCTCATGTGATCAATCAGACAACAGGGATTATTTTCCCAGGTAGTAAGTTAGTCTGTGATTTGCATCATGAAATTTGAAGACTCCTCTTGTTTCTTGTTAGGGATGTCTGAACCTGCAATAGCTCGTCAGTGAACACTGATTATCATGTAGATTTGCGTTTGTTTCAGATTGCACCTATGATTTAGTTGTTGACTTTTCAAAGTTGCATGGCCTTCCTGTGCAGCTTCGGGTAGTTTTATTTGCAAAATGTCAGTCACATGAGGTTCTTCATATCTGGGCTGTTATTTTGATCAATGGCTGTGCTGCCTGCAGTGTGTCAGTGAGACCCCCTGGCCTCTCTCTCCCTCTCTTTCTCTCTCCCTGTCTGTGTCCTCATGTGTGTACTTCTCCCAGCTGTCGGTGTGTGAGGAGATGCTGCGGGAGTTGCAGGGCATAGTGCTGTGCCAGGACACCCTGCAGCTGCGGCGGCGGCGCGGAGGTTCGTCAGGTTTGCGGCCGCGCCCCCTGGCCTTGGAGGAGCGGCGGGCACGGGCCACAGCCGCCAGCCTCAGTAATGGCAAGCTGTGCATGGGCACTGGCCTGCCCGAGCCTCTCCCCCACAGACTCGCACAGGAGGCAGCCCTGGCAGCACGTGGCTGCAGCCACATCCGCATCTGTCCGGAATGCCGGCGCTTCCAGGGGCTGCGCGTGCGCCCAGTCGGCCCACCGGGGGCCTCACCCACGCACAGTGAGGACAGTATGGAGTGGGAGAAGACCACCAACAGCAGTGAACCTGAATAACCAGTTTCCAGACCCCACACTTCACTTTCTGTAGTCGAACTTGAGCAGGCCTGGGGCGTTGGGGCCACCGTAGGGCAGGATGCTACGCTCATACGGAGCCAAGCACGGACCGACGAGCCACGGACTGACCCTACGCACCAGAACTCCCATGTGCGGATATGTTAGTATTTTGTAGCCCTCCTCTCTGGGGCACTCTGGTCTCTGTATATACTGCCCCCTCTGTCTTCTGCCCTGAATGGTACTTTGGGGCAAACAGCAGAGGGGCTCTGTACTATGCAGTATTTTTTTTTTTTTGTCTTACTGTGCTGTTGATTTAAATTTTAAATTATTCCTACTTTGGTTGTTATACCAATATATTACAATGGCTATTCTCTTCTTCTCACAACTACCCATAATTCCATTTATTTTCCTCAGCCAGCAGAGAGGCGTTCCTCATGACTGACATCAGCAGAGAACGAGTTGCTAAGACTTTTTTCTCACCGTCATATTCCGAACCATTTTTCTTAAAGTGCCAAATAAACTTTATATTGATTTTTGTGCTGTTTCAGCATCATGGCCTTGAGGATATGACAACAAAGACAACTGAAACATAAAGCCCACAACATTTTTAATTATAGTAATATTCTATTACAAAAATATTTTGAGAGATATATCTGGTGGCTTGATATGCATGTCAGAAGGTTTTGAGTGTTGATGAACCTGAGAGTACGAGAGATTTTGGATATTTTGCCCTTATATTTTGAAACACAATCAATTTTCTCGCGCTGGAACAGATCTTGAGTTAAATGATGTGAGCATGATGTGAGACTTTAGAATGAAAGGTTCTAGCTGGCAGAAGAGAACTCTGAAGATATCTGCATCATGGTGGAACATGGTGGTTCACATTTCTGTTGTCCACAACGTTCAAATGAGCTCTGTTACAAAGATCAGTGAAATAATGGCATCATTTTAACTACTAATGCTAGTTTGAACCTTATAATTTTAGAGTCTCACAATCTTGATTTCAGCTGTGAGTCCCACTCAATTGCTGAAAGACACATAATGAGGGAGATGACAAGTTCCTCGTCTACTGACACAGCTTCAGCCGCTCCTTTTGGGAATACAGTGAGTCAATGAGCTTGAGAGTGTAAAGTATACACAGTATCAGGGGAACAATGTTATTTTAAGTAGCACAAAATTCTAAAGAGGTGTCATTAGGAGAGGAGGTGTCATCTCTTTTAGATCTTAACAGGTTTTCCTTGTGGAAAGTTTGTCATGCTTCTCAAATTGCTGGTCACTCACATACCTGATTATAAATGAACATTTATTCACACATTTCATATCCATACATACATGTTTGCATATGTTTTCTCAAACTCTGTAAGATTTTAGGGGCCACTTTTTCTAACAGTATCACAACTGAGCAGATGATTCCACATGTCAGAATTACAGCTGTCAAATTTAGATAAAAACAATACATTCACAACAAACATTTTTTTTATTGCAAACACTGCAATTCATGTATTTCATGGGTCTTTTGAAGCTCAGTCCAGCCTGGTATTTCACAACAGTGTGAAAGCCCATAAATCAATAATAAATGGCATTGTGTTTTGGTCTTTGAGAGACTGACCTTGTTATTGAAGGTTATTGAAGATCTGGAAAGCCTAAATATGGTGACTACAGACTCTCTCTCTGTCTCTCTCTCCCTTTCTCTCTCACACACACACGCACAGTCCTGGGATTCTGACAGATAAGCTGAGAGAATGTAATATTAAGCTGTACAGTTTAATTTTTGTCAAAAGATCTTATGAAGGCTACAGTGTATGTGCACTTACTCCCCTCTGTAAACATTCTTCCTCTAGGTGTGTAAATAGAGTTGGCACTGGCAGTGTTTCCAAGTGCTGGTATGGGAAAGGCCATGTGTGCTGGCAGCTAGGGCGGTGTGTACAGGTGTGCCCTCACCGCATGAGTGGCTGTGAATAAGCAACAAGACGTGCAAGCAGAGATAAGCTCTGTTTGACTTATAAGGCCGATGGAACCATATCGAATTTTCTCCGAGGAATCTAAAGGTGCGAGTGGAGCAAATGTCTAAACAAAAGCAACAAGGAAAGATGCATTGGATGCTATTGGACTGCTCCGACCAGTGAACACTCACACAGGAATCTTAAATCAGCCATGCTTGAATTGTTATTGGCAATTCGTTGGGAAGAAAACCAAGGGGAGAGTGGGATAAACGCACACAGGAGTTCCAAAACCATCACTGGGAAAGCTTGTGGCGAATGGCAGAATTTGGCTGCTATGTTTTATATGCTTTATTTTCTTATGTTGTCATTTTTAATTCCACTATAAATACATTTTTAAAAACATCTAGTTCCTTATTGGGTTTCTGCCGATTGTTGTTGTTTTTCAAAGCAAAACGTAATTTAACACTGCTCACTGTCACTACACGATTTAGACCGGAAACCCGATTTTGATTACGCATGCGCAGCGGCTTCTTGGATTTACCTCTGCGCAAAATTCACATTTGGGTTATTACACACAAGCTTAAATAAATCACTTATTGCAATGACTAATGTTTGTATTCATCAGCACAATGTGAATATCATTAAAAGAAAATCATAAATTATTATCTACTTTATTTAGAATGTATACTGTATTATTTTGTCAGAATTATTTTTTTTTATTAATCAAAGTATTATATTGTAGCTATAATCTGGGCTGCACCTTCTACTTCTCAGGTTTCTCCCCACACATTATCAACTGAATAACGTGTTTCCTACAAAAATAAATCACAGCACATAAACAATTTAGCAAACATTTAATTTTTATGTTGTTCTTTGCGTAAACTCTCACTCTCTCTCTGTCACACACATTCGCTCTCTCACTTTCTCACTCACTTTCTCACACACTCACTCGCTCTCTCTCACACACACTCGCTGTGTGTAATAACCCAAACATGTATTTTGCACAGAGGGAAATCCAAGAAGCCACTGCCCTAAAGCAGTAGCGAGAGGATATCACTTATTTCTGAACATGCATACTCAAAATTGGGTTTCCGGTGTAAATCGGGTAGTGACACTCACAATGTCCGGCTCTGGTGGTTTGATAATAATGAGTGTGAAAAGTGTGGATCCAGAGTGCAATCAGAAAGACGGGGTTGATTTGGAGACGCGTCTCTGAGGACAAAGCCGCGAATCATCAAACTTAAAATCCAATCATCTCTTAAATTAGCTCACACCTTCTCCCACAAGAAGGCCTCCGATCTCCCGCTTCAATTCTGATTAGGTTTAGGGTTAATTCCATCTGTCTCACAACTTCAGCCTATTCTGTTTGCACAAATCTTTGTCATAATATCCAATATCTCAATATGGCCTGCCTTCGCTTGCTCAGACTACTAATCAGGCCTCCCACTTTGTTAAATCTTCAGACTAAAGGAGAGTTTCAGCATACCGCCAATGTATCAGTCATGAAAGAAATACTTCAAATGAAAACCATGACATCCGTTAGTTATTAGATGTTCAGATGGTTTAGAAAAAGCCTGTTGGGCAGGAGCATTAACAAAGTCTGCCAAGAACTGTTTTGGGGGGGGTTGGGGCCCAAAATTTTTGAGTTTAGCCTAATCTCTCATCCATGTTTACATGAGGGACTTAGGGCTCAGAGCAAGGAACCCACTAAAAATGTCTGTCAACAGCACAGTCTCATATCTGCTGTAACATTTCTGCAGAATTGATTAGTGGCAGCAGGTACCCTGTCTAATGAAAATCATAAATAGCACCCATTATCCTTCGGAGTGCAGCGCATTTGATGGATTTGCAGAGATGCATGGAGGTATGTTTGTTTTTGAGTCATTTTAAGATTTTTTTGGTCTAAAGGTTTGTTTATCAGTGTCATAGACAGAATTGGCACCATTGGCAGCCAAAAACACTGTTTCCCATATTTGCAAAAAGGTTACATTTACTGTTTAACATAAAATGGAGCTGTAGACAAGCACAACACACTTGTATTCTCTGTTTTTATTAATGCTGTCTGTCTAGACGCTTCTCTAAGCAGGCTGATAAGCATGTAAACCAACCTAAAGTCTAGTAAATACTGACAGAGAGCAGGAGAATTAGACAATAGATTATTTTGTTTTTGCTGTAATCCATTTATTAAGCCATCTCCCTTAAGCCCATAATCATTAGAAGCCAAAACCATTTGAATGATGCATATCAATACTTTTACCATTTCAGAAAAGATCTAGGACTTTTTAAAAACGTTGGCCTTGAACAAGACAGCTCAGGTCTCGTCTTCCTCAAACTGTGTCCACAAAGTTGGAAGCATTCCCTAACTACACAGGTCTCCCTGGAGCAACTTGGGGATATGGGTCTTGCTCAGGAACCCAGTGGTGCTATGCTGAAGGTAGGATTTTAACCCATGGTCTTATGTTCCAGAGGCAAGTGTCCTGCCCACTAAGCCAACACCACCCATGTCTTGGTCTGCTGAAGCATTAAGAAAAATCCCTTCAACTGAAAGGGTCTAGCCCAAACCCCTGGGAAACAGGTTTGTCCCAATACTTTTGTCTACATTGTCTTTGTATCCACTAGAGCTTAGATTATCTTCCAAACCCGGCCGTGATTTAGCATTATAAAGGCCCACGTATAAAAAATGTTTGGGTATAAATCACGGTCAGGCCACTAATTACATTTATTAGTGTGTCGGGCTGGGCTGGGCTGGGCTCGGCTCGGGTCGGATCGGTTTTTGTTTTTGGGCCCAATCTAAGCTCTAGTATCACCTCATGCACCACGGTCTGAAGGCTAGCTGATTGGATGTAAAGTTGACTGGAAGACTAGTGCACAGCTGTCCAGGACACTTTTGTGATTCCCTGGTATCACATTTTTTATTTCACGTCAGGTCATGTTTCACAAACATTTTGGGCAACTTTGACATGAGTCCTTGCCCAGGAGCACCACTTTGTTGGCTGTGTTGACCTCTGGTATAGCAACACGGAATATCCAAACAAGAGAGACGGAATTTCGCATTGTTCACAATTCTTTAAGGGGCCACTTTTCCACTATTTCTCATAGAGGAGCTCACACTGTGCCACTAATTGCTTAGAATTTAAAACATGTTTGGTAACATAATGTACGGTAAGTCTGAGAAAATGGTGTCAGTTTGATTGCCCATTGATTTGTCACCAAGAAGGAGGGTTTATCGATAATATGAAAAAAAATTATTTTCGTGCAGGGCCCCCAGTGTTCCTTCTGTCCCCCCAGAATGGAAACCATCAACCCATTTTCTTTATTATAATAGCATAGATAAATGTCCCAATAACAGATTAACTTATAACATGATGTTGTATAAGAAATGTGATTCTGTGATGAGCTGCAATTGAGCAATGAGCAGTAAAAGTCAGGGGGAGAACTTCTGTTGTGCCTCATGGTGCTGAGATTAAATTGAGATTAAAGAGAAATTAAATGTCGTATACTTTCCAGCAAAATATATTCCATGAACATCCCTGAAGAACAGCAATGCATATTTCAACTGAAGGATGTCCAAAACTGCACTGGTAAATAAGATATAGAATGATGAACCTCCTTAGGAGAATGTATCAGTGAATATGGAAGACTTTAGTGAGGACAGGTTCAGATTAATTCTTCATATTAATTAAGAGATTTATTGTGGCTGTTAAACTCTTGGCCAACTATGTAATGCCACTAGGTATTGGGGCCTTATTTTAAAGGGTTTACGGTAAAAATTCCAGACACAGAACAGAAACATCATGACAGCTTTATCACAATTTACATGTGTTGGAATCAGGCTGTAAGGATATAGACAGGGCTTCGTACTAACAGACAAACGCATCTGCAACCAATTGCACTTTACCATGTTTGAACTGAAGTTAAACATTCCAGCAGCCAGACATTCATGATGCTCTCGAATGTCTTGGTGCTAATACTATGGTGGGATAGGCTCCATATATTCAGTTTATAAGCTACTAAAATTATTTATTGTCGCCTAATTTCTCAGAAATTGAAACTTCATAGGAGAAGGAAAGAACATAGTAAGTAATGAAATTGAATTCCAAGTAGTTCAGGGCCTTTTTGTTTATTGGTCCATTCATAATGTGATGTTAACACAATGTAGCCGGCCATTGACATTTACAACTAGGGTAAAAATAATAAACCTGAAGGAACGGAAGTGTAAGTTTGTTTGTTTGTTTTTTTGTCCATGTGAACTAATTTAGTTCAATATGAACTAAAAGAGTAAATTAAAACAGTAACAGGCATGAACTGAAGCTTTAGTGGCATTCATGCCTGGAATTGGTACAGTTTGACTGTGGAACTGAGTGAGGAGAATCTGTCTGACTACCCAACACATGAGGAGAACCACGGTGGTAATTGTGCCTTATCACAGCTCTGACTATTTGATTCTATTGGAGAAAAAAGAATAACTTGGATCTGAAAGCTGCTCCTGCCAGCTATCTTCTCGTTGCATTGTCTGAGTTTCCACCCAAGCCTGGTGGGTGCCTTCATCCTGCTTTCGCCATGACTGTGGGGGCACAGGAGCGTGAGGTAAGGTTTTTTGTCCATGTCCATGACAGAAAAAAATGATTTGTTTGCTTTGTTTGGTGTTTTTCCCTCCTCGGCCCTGCTCTGATCGATAACCCTCAGATGGGGAAACATCGATTGCTCACAAGCCAGACGAACAAGAGACACAGGCTTTCACATGACTGACACCGAAGTGACAGTGTCTAGGAAACCACACAGTTATGTTCTAAGGGCTGTTCAGGTCAGAGTAACTGAATTTGGTCGCTTTCATGATTCTGTGCCCCAAAGCAATCTTCTCTTGTAATCCCATACCAAAAAGAAATTCTAAACTTCTAAAAGTCTTATACCAAACCTTTACTTCTAGAAACAAATCTTATGTGGCAAATACCACAGAAGTGGCCCATTTTCCTCATGTATGAATAAAGCACATATCTACAATATATGTTGCTTATATGTTGCAAAACTACATACATTTCATGTTATATGCATTTCGTATGCTTTTTACATGTAGTTTGAGGAGCTCTGGGTCTTTATCATGTGCTCTATGCTGAACCCACAGGATTTCAGTTCGATTCAGAGTAGGGTGCTGATGAAAAAAGCTTCATTTTGTGGGCTTTGGAATGAAGGTTAGCATAAAAAACAGTGATGCGAAGTTTAACTCCAAGAAATAACAGAAAACATGTAAACATACAGTAAAAACATTAAATACACTTGCATCTACCTTGCTGTCTGAAGGGAATGGAGTAAGGCATTATGCCATTATATCATTATGGGCAGATCAGAACAAAAATATTGATCGTTCTGATCCTGATGGGAATCACCACAATAAAAGAAACCTGTTATGCAAAACTCACTTAAAAAAAAACAAGTTACAACAGGCCTGTGGGCTTTTCCAAAACATATTCATGAATTTCTTTGTTAAAAATCACACTCATATGAAGAGATATCAAAACTTTCCGTTTCAGGCTCTGTCCCTTTTATGCAAATAAGCTTTTGCAGGCCAAACCCAAACATCCAACATTTAAGCTGCGTGTTTAACTTCTGAATTTTACATTAGAATCCATGTCCTGAACACCAGTGAAGCTGTTTCTTTCTTTCTTTCTTTCTTTCTTTCCTTCCTTCCATCCCTTCAGTTTGTGACAGTGGTCCTAGCTTGTATGGTGACCAGGCTGAAGGAAGGAAGGGAGGGAGAAAGCGTGAGAGACACACTATGTGGACAAAATTTTGGGACACTTAACATATGTGGAAAAGGCAGAAAACAGGCGATATCCAGCCCTACATGTTTGACCCCGAGTCAGACGCAGAGCAAGATGAACACAATACTTCATGTGAGCCAGTAGACATTGCGCTTGGCTTATCCGTGCTCGAAATGCTAGCAGACGTAATGCCGGATCTGGTGTTGGGGCCATACCATATACGTATACAGGGAAAAAAAACACATTTTACGCCATGAATGAAGAATTTTAATGCCAATTTCTTATCCTTAACAAATAGCGGAGGTCATTCTATTGTGTTTTTGCCACTGACGAGGTCAGGCACATCTGTATTCAGCATACATAAAGCTGCAAAGACCCAAGATGGCCGCTGAAAAGAGTTACAAGCAACAGGCTCGTGGGTAGGGTCTCGACAGATGAGGGGCAGTTCTATGCATATTGGTCCCCATCTGACGTCAGGTGGGTCGCAAATTTGAAATGTTTCGTTTTGAAACGGCCTGATAATGTGAAGAATTAAGCTTTGATTTTGTGCAAAGAACTTCATGAACATGTTTTTTTTATAGCTAATAGACCTATTATAACTAAAGTGAGTTTTGCATAATAGGTCCCCTTTAAAGTTAAACTATTGCACTCAACAAATGTGATCAAACTGTACTCCATTAAAGTCTGTTTATTTTGTGGCTTTTTTAAATACTTTTGAATGTAAATGTATATACATTTAATTTTCTTTAAAGCTTGAATCATATAGCACCAAAATACAACACAGATTAAGTGTCCTGCTCTAACATATCTGATACTGAATTGAAAGTGGCAACCAAAATGGGAAATTACCCTTGTGATCCCTTATCAGTCCTCAGTATAGTCCCTTTCCAGGGAGTTTGTGATGACATAGGAAAATATTCTGGTTCCTGTTTGTAAATGAGGAGTGTGAGTGAAAAGATCCTCTTGATTTAGTTACTCAGCCATAAGTGAATTTGATCCACAGGCACAATGAAATGAACTGAAACGCACCGTCTGTACCTCAACAGCTGTCCTTCTCAAATAATTACAGCACATGAGTGCCTTTACAAGAGTGTATCAGTCACACAAGAGTCTTTTTTATAGGCTGTGACAAAAGCCAAGAATTAAAGGAGGATTTAGCTTTTTTATTTTTATTTGTAAAAGGATATTCAAAAATAGAATCAATAAAGTTGTGGGTGTCTAGCAGTGTTATTCAGCAGAGACGGAATAAAATTAAACCAGCAGAGACACCTACAGGCTGTAGACTGAACTGCACTCCTAGTGAAGGAATATTCTGGACTGGAAACAATGGCTTGTCTAAACATTTTTGGAAGTTGTTTGCTTTGGGAATAATATCTGCCGATTCCGATGCTTTCTGGTGAGCTGATTTGAAACCCGGCACATACATTTACGTCCTTTATAATGGACATTTTGTTCACATGTATCTTTGTATATTTGGAGTTACCCCATCAAGCCCCATAGTATTCTGTAGAGGATGTCCTGGGCTTTCCAGTGTGTCATGTGATGGTTTCGCATGCTGGGAACAAGCCCTGCAATAGCAAGACACACAAGAGCAAAATATGCAAAATGTTCCTCTGCAGAACCAAAAAGAAAACATGCCTCCAGGACTATCACAGCTAAACACTCCAGAGGATGACTTATAACTCGCTGTTGAACTAAAATACATGTTTCGTTGTCCTTGCAAGTAACAAGCAACAGACAAGTGATACAGAATTTTATTGTTTTGATCAAATTGAACGAGTTCTTGGGTTAATATAACATTTCATTTTCTAAATTCAGTACTATTTTCACATAAAAATCATTCTGTTGTCCTCTAGAGTGGACATGCTGGGAAGTTAAAATAAAAAATATGTTCAAAAAACAATCACTCTGTATTTCAACAAAACAACAGGATTAAACAAATGTAACACTTGGGACACTTTTATTTGCCTTTTTTTTCTGAAAAGTGAGAGCCCTGCTTCCATACAGCACATAAAATATTCACTCCAAAACATCGGTCTGGTTATGTTATGAGACTTCCTGATCTAGAACCAGATCTTACAAATTATAACCAATCAACATTGTTGGGTATCATTTTTGTTGTTAGCAACCCAAAGTTCTGGCTACATTAATTTAGGCATTTTGACAGTAGACCAGTGGTAACAGCATCATTCACTTCTCACTGCTGCACAGTTTTACATAAGCTTGCATGTACATGAGATTCACTTTGAAACATTTATATTCATCAAAAATAGGAAACGATCAAATATAACGTTTCAAAAGTTTGCACGAGAAAACATTACTGATGACATGTATGCCATATTTCTTATAACAGTGCTGTCTAAAAGGTAATTGGTAAAAAAGGTAAGTGATTCTTCAACTTCTGCATTATCCTTAAAGGTGTGTCCTCTTCTATAAAGCAGACAAAAACCATATCTGGAACAAATGTTAAAATGTGTTGAAACTGCATAATTAGAGATTATAAGCAGACCTAAAATAGCACTGTCAATACCTAATTAAAGTGTACTAGTTAGGAATATATATCTAGAGAATAAATAGGTTTTAGTAATTTAAGAAACAATACAAATTGGCTTGAATTAACAATGACAAACAGGCCAAGCCTTGCAAAGACCCCAAAATACCATTTTAGGAAAATCTAAACAAAGAAGCCTTTAAAAGACTATTCTAAAATAAAGAGAGAATTTAAAATCAGCATCATTATAGGTTTATTGGTATACGGTTATGTTATGTACGGTTATTAACTTTACAACAATTTTAGGAATTAAGAGTTATCATGACATTCCTAATATTAATGTGCCTACATCAAGGAAAATCTCCCCACACTGTTTAAATATAATGACACACAGATTAACACACTCACACCTTGGTGCAATTCAGTTTCTACAGTTCCAAAACTCACTCAGTCCAAAAGTATTTTTTGATTTACCTTATTGTAAACAATTCTAGAGGAAATCATTTTTTATTGAAATTTTAGAGTTACTTGTCATTTTTCAATGCCCGGGTCTCCTGCACATTTTAGTACAGGCACATTTTTTTATTTTAAAATATAATGAAAACCATTATATGTAAATAGAAAATCAATGTCACAAAATGATGTACAAGTTTAATATATGACCAACTACATGACAGCATAGAGTCAATGACTATTTAAGATGAACCACCTCGGAGGCCTTGGTAAGTAAGTACTCGCGACTGTGCAACTGGACTTAGTAAACATAATTTTTAATGCCAATATTAGGGTTACCTACATAAAAAATCACAAAATTTGACTTCCGGAAATTTTCTCTTTAATTTGCAAGACTGTCTTTGGACTGTGAGAGGAAACTGGAGCAAAAACCCTCAAAGACAAGGGCAGAACATGTTAAAAAGAAAAATAACTAAATAAAAAACACAATTAAAAACAAAAAACAGAGATACTGACCCTTCTCTTAGATCTCACATAACATTGGGGCCATCGGTGAATGTCCCTGTGTTTGCACATACATCAAGAGTTCTGTGTGTTTTATCTTTTAGCAAATCTGACCTTCCAATATTGTCTGCCTTAAATGTGTTGAGGGTTCAGCCCGAGCTCCATTAGCATGTCCTTGAACTCCTGATGAATATCTGAGCTCTCGTCCTCCCACTGCCTGCGAGCATCAGCTAAATGGGAGAGCAAACCGTCCAAGCAGCCCTGCAAAATTCAATCAAAGTAATTGGTAGGAGCAGTGCTTTTCATGGTCTTCGTTTCAATACTAAGTACAGCAAAAATGCAAAACACTGAGCTTCTGGACCGCTAAGATGTATAATGTGGCTGTCAATCATTCTGACAGTGTCATACCATTATGTCAGTTATATATTATGTGACTGAAAGAGATCATTATTCCTTTGAATTTGAATATTCACTGAGTAACAGTGGATGAAGTGCTTTAGAAAAAGAACAGATTTTAAAATGCTATTCATCAAAACTTTCAAATACTCCGAATGCAGAAAATTGTTCACTTTCTCTTTACGCTGCAGCGCTGATGTTTGGCAGAGATAACTCACATGCAGGATTTTCTCGTACTCCGTCTCCATTATGTCCAGTTTGCTTTGAAGGTCCGTGATCTGGGCATCTTTCTCCACTTCTATCTGCACTCGCCGCTCTCTTTCTATCTTCAAATCACCTTTACACTGTTCTAATCAAGCACACATGCAGTTAGAACACTAGTGATTATTTGTGGACAGTAGTGTACAGAACACACTGATCAGAATTTAACATTCTTTCATAATTCCCTTAATCAGTTACCTGTTAAGGACCACCATGTGGGTACTGCTTAACCCATGACAGTTCTTGAACAGAAGTTAACGTGGGTGAATAATTTAGTCATCTTTACCTCAGACAGGCTTCTTTTGCAGTTTTTACAGTTATAAAGTGCTTATACTCAGAACAACTGGATTTCTATAATCACATTATTAAAAGTTGAAAGGCACTATTCACTCTCCAGTGATCCAAACATTAGAACAAACCCGCAAAAACAGTCATTCATGGCTTTTGCGATGTTGCAGAGAACACATTTAGAAGCAGAAACGGGTCTCAAGACCAGTACTTCAACACTACCAAAGACAACAGCTACAGACAAAGGCAAGTCACTCATGAAGCGTTGTGTTCATCTCGCTCTGGGTCCGACTCGGGGTGAGATGGGATGAGTGGGGCCTGGTCAGCAACAGCTTATTTGCATAAAAGTGACAGAGCCCTTAAATGGCTCATTTTGAAAGAGATTGAAACGTTCAAGTATAGAGCTGGTGAGTCTATTTATGTAAGAGTGATTTGTGCAAAGAATTGCATGAACATGTTTTGTAGCCCATAGACCTGTTACAAATTCTTTAAAAAGAGGTAGAATTCTAAGGGGAAAACTTAAGTGTGGAAAACTGTCATGATGTAAAGAATACTCTTTTGGGCACCTAAACGTACAAGAAAAGATACAAGAAAAGAGCAGAATATGGATCCTGTATAGGTGTCTTCATTACTGTCACACTCATATATTAGCAATGTAAATATTCTCTTTGGGTATAGAAACTGCTGCTACACTTTATGTTTATTTCCACGTGTGTTAGTATTTGGACCCACCAAGCTGTTTCTGAAGCGTTGACACATTAGTTTCCAAATGTTTTACTTTAGCTTCCAGGTCCGTTTGTAAGGCTTTATGCTGACGGTTGATGTCTGATCAGGAACAAAAAGAAGAAAAAATAAACTTTAAAAAAGGCAAATGTCCTAAAATAGTAAATAAATGTACTACAAAAATATTCTTTAGACAGACGTAGACAACAGTGTGATTTGCTAAAAAATAAACATAATTAGAATAATATCAAAAGCAAACCATTTACAGACCTGCAGTGATATCCTTCATGTCTAGTTTCTCTTGAGAATGCACCTGTTTCAAGTCTCTTATCTGGCACATCAGATCATGTCTCACTGACATCGCCTGGTTGGCCACATCTGTTTTCAGAGCTAGACGATAAGCATTGAGGGCTTATGAGAATAGTAATATGAGTCACATATGAATTTGTTCATTTTATGAGCTTCAAAGAAGCCTATCTTTTCTGTTATTACAGCTCTTCGGATAAGAATATGGGAATGGGCATCCTTAACTCCCACACAGACACACACCACAAGCCTGGAAAATGAACAGAAGAGATGCTGTTACATGCGTCCTTTAGTTACCTGAGTACTTTTGGGTCACTGAGTCCCAGATCATTCCGAATAACCGTCCACTTCACATCTTCTGTAAAGAGGCTGATTCATCACATAGCCTTCATATCAATCATGCCAAATATGTTATTTTTAATTAATTTCATATATTCTGAACCTCCTCAGATATTTTCCCCCATCTTTGCTTTCCCATTTAAACTGGACAAAAATGTTTTAAGAGGTATAGAGCACAACATTAACAGTTTTGATAAGTATCCCTGTAGAAGTTTCTTGAAATGGAAATGCTCCTCGCTGGAGCTGCTACCATACATACAACATGTAGCTTTTAATGCATGGAGGCTAGCTAGAGCAAACAAGTGGGGCTAAGTCTGATACAGTGATGGGAATAACGGCGCTATAAATAAACGGCATTACTAACGGCAATACTTTTTTCAGTAACGAGTAATCAAACAATGACTGTTTCCCCCGTTACAACGCCGTTACCGTTACTGACAATAAAATGCGCGTTACTTTAACTGAGAACACTGAAGCGGGTTTCATGCGAGCAGCGTCTCTCAGCAATTTCTCGGTACACATAACCAGTGATGATGATTGGTGTATCTGTACACGTGGTGTAACTGAGAATGTGATGATTGACTTAGATTTAGTACATTTCCATGGTTTGCAAATCAGGCAGGGTAGGTGTTTCTATACAGGAGGGAGGGCAGTCCCCCTTATGCCCCCCTGCTCTGAACAGCCAAATATTTAAATATAATTTTTATAATCTCGACATGCCCTGCTCAAAGAACGAAACTAACACTACGTGTGTTCTACATGGACTACTTGTGCGATGTGCGCTGACACACACACACTGACACACGCACACAAACCCCCACCCCGCAGCCATGTTTTATTTATTTTATGTTACTTTTTTTGTTTTTTAAATAACGCAATAATTACTTTGCCTGGTAATTAGTTACTTTCATAATGATGTAACTCAGTTACTAAGACAGTTACTATTTGTGAGAAGTAACTAGTAACTATAACTAATTACTTTTTTAAAGGTACTTGCCCAACACTGGTCTGATATTAAAATAATTACAAACAGCATCTTAAATGAAATGCAAAAACAGCTTAATAAAAGGATTTGGAACAGATCGATCATTATTGTTGTCTCTTAACATGTGGTTAGCAGAGATACATTCACAAAGTGTACCTCACACAGAATAGTTTTATTATTTTACTTATTTTACCTACAGTCTGAAATATAGGCTTTCAAAGGCTGTTTAGACTGAGCCTTCCCTCATCACAAGACATATATTTGGCTGAAATGCATGAAGGACAGATAGAATGATTTAATGGCTCAATCTCTGACAGATCCCTACTCCCTACACAGTGCACTCCATAAGTTATAAAATAGCTTCAACACTTAAAAAGGGCACCAAATGTCCAGGGATACATTTGGGATGAATTTGCAGGCTGTATATCCCTCTATTGAACATTGACTGCAATTTTATGGGACTAATATACTGCAAAATCAGAGAATTGTTGCCAAAAACAGTTTAATTGTGTGCCTGGCTCCATTTTCCAGAATGTACAAGAATAAAAATTATACTGACCTGACTTTTTAAATATAATACATATTTTTTTGCCTTGGAAACAGCGCTGGTACTTTTAGATCTAAGTATCTTTAACATCCTGTTGAGTGTGACTGCATTTTTTCACTGGTATATGGAAAAGGTGTCCCAAAATTAATGTATATCCTAAAATGTATATAATTACACCATCCACCAACAGAGACATTCAAGTCAGTCAGGTTCTTCCATCCAACAATGTCTTTATGGACCTTTCTTTGTGCACTGAGGAACAATCATTCTTGAATGAAAAAAGTCCTTCCCCAAAATTTATCCACAAATTTGGGAGCATGGTGTTGTCGAACAATTCACTGAAAGTAGACCAAACCCTGAAAAACAGGTGTGTCCCAATACTTTTGTCTATGTATATAATGTAATATCACAATGTAATGTAAGGCAGCGTTTCTCAAACTATGGGCCGCGCGTGGACCAGTCCCGGGCCGTGAGAGCCTTGGTTCTGCACTAATCAAAATTCGGTCAGATCCAGCTCTGATCTCAGCGCTGCTATCACTGCGGGTCGGGCCGATATTTCCTGCTACTTTCCTCGGCCCGTGGCCGTGATACAAAATTTGAGTGGCTCGGAGCTCAAGAGTGTCAGTTTATGAATGCACCCATAGTTGAGAACCGGGCCGATAATTACAGTTAATGTGTCGGGTCGGTCTGGGTTTGGACACAAGGTGGACGGGCTTGGGGGGAGTCGGGTTTAATTTTTTGGACCTGAGACAAGCTCTAAGACAGCCACGAAAAAAAGAACAGAAACAGGCTGAACTTAGAACACAAGCTACGAG
>JBBKCR010000001.1:17468104-17482142 GCA_037577295.1 Ladigesia roloffi
GTGTGAGTCCAGTTCAGGATGTGTGTGGGTATGTGTGTGAGTCCCAGTTCAGGATGTGTGTGGGTATGTGTGTGAGTCCCAGATCATTATCATTATCTTGTTATTAATATGACCTGATTAATCGTTCATATTCATAATCATATGTTGTTGCCAGTTTACAGGGTGATGTTTCCAAGCACTTTCAGGCTGAAATAAAGGCTGTTTTCAATGGAATAACAATGCCTAGTATGTCTATGTAGTAGTCGGGGGTGCGGAAGCAGGCCGGTGCGGGTTGTAAAAATAGATACAGTGGTGCGGGGCGGGCCAAATATTTTCATTAAAGCGGGAACCGCGGTTTGGAAAAATACCCGACCCGCGCATCACTAACGTAGAATCAAGCTGAGGCTGTCATTAAAGCAGCATAGTCCAATTCTCTACTGATAGAAATCATGTTCGCTGAGTAAAACAAATGGTTAAATAAGTTATTGTAATGGTTTATAACACAAACGTTAACATCTTTATTGGTTTTAGAACACCCCATTTTTATTTTACTTCAAACAGTTCAAGTCCAATGAATATCATGAAATGGTACAAAGCACAGTGCTGAACTGTGAGAGGTTTAAAAATGTTAAGGTTACCCAGAAGTGGGAAATAATTCTGTAGCTCCATTCAGGACCTCTGGTATGAGTCGAGTTGGTCAGTTTGTGTCTCAAAACATAAGTTCAAGCTCTGCCAGACTACCTCATAAAACAGAACAAGATGGTGATTGGGAAAACATGGAGTGGTCCACACTTAAACCCCATCGAGCTGCTTTAGGATGAACTTGACTGAAGAGTAAAAGAAAGCTGTAAGTGCCGCTCACTTCTCCCAGCTGGCAATCGACCAACCTTCTTCCAACGGTTATCCAACACTGACACCTGATGCACCTGACGTTGATTCAACGCTGATTCCGCGTTAAAATGCCAGCTGGGCTGCTCGGAAGAACATTCTGCAGAATTAACAATGAGGCATTGAACCGCTTTAATACAAAACAAAAACAGAAAATTCTGAAATTCTAAAACTTTTGACTGGTTGTATATTTATTCGCGTAAACAGTAACTCAGGGGCGTCGGAAGCATTTTAATGTGAGGGGGACGCGTGGGGATGTTTGGAAACCCCTGTTGAATTTTTAATCTTTAATCTTTTGTGAAAGAATCCACTCCACTTAATGGACAGAAGATCACACACCACTGGAAATCCACTTTGTGATACTAATTACATTTAAACACTTGAAACATGTCTATAGCTTTTTAGCATATATTTCTAAACAAAATCATTTCTTCACTCTATCACATACTAAAGGCATGCAGGTATACACAGGGGTCTCCAACACTTTGCTAAGTAGCTCGCCGAAGGGTTAATGAAAACATTTGATAACGTGACCAGTCAAATTTTATTAGTCACTCGGAAAACCAATTTGCATGTATAGCCAACCATATCTGCCCCCTTCTTACACCAAATCATTATTTGCCCATTAGTTGTCAATAAAAAAGTTGCTGCTGTCAAGGTTGATGAGTCAAAGGTGAAGATTCAGATTTGGATTCAGATTCAGATTCAGATGATGGGAGATGGGCAGAAACCATGACCATGGCAGATTGCCATACAAATAAGAGTCTGAAAACGTATTATTATTTTCATGATACAAAATGTGTAGCTCTCTGCCATTTCCTTTTTTTAAAAGTAGGTCTCAGAGGTAAAAAGGTTGGAGACCCCTGCATTAGACAATTGCTTTTAATTGAATCTCCTCTCACAAGAAACTAAGCATTGTTGCAATTGTAAGGGTGTGAACAGAATTGTCCACATCTGTATAAAAGCTTCCACTCTTCTTGGAGGGATTTCCACAATATTTTAGGTTTTCTGTTTCAGTTTGTGCCCATTCATTCTATAGAGCATTTATGATGTTAGACAAGAAGGTCTGGCTCGCAATTTCTGTTCCAGTTCATCCCAAAGGTGCTGGATAGGGTTGAAGTCAGGCCTCTGTTTGGCCAGTCATGGTGGAATAAAATAAGTTGTTACCTCAACTGTGTCCACAAAGTGGGAAGCACGGCGCTGTCCAAAATGTCTCGGTATGCTGAAGCATTAAGATTGCCTTTCACTACAAGTAAGAGGCCACCTGAACGTAAAAAATTAGGGGTATGTCCCAATACTTTTGTTTATGTTGTGTAGCCGCTCAGCTCTTCACGTGTTGGGTTAAAGTGCCCGGGTTGCGCCGCTGGCCGTGTGGATGGAGGGCGTGTCCTCGGTGGGCGGAGTCTGGCCCGCTTCTGGCCGAGTAGAGAGCGAGTGCTGGCGGAAGGGGCCGAACAGGAACAACCGTGATACCAAGGCGGGAGGGGGGCACGCAGAAGACGGTGTCTATTTCCTTTCATAGATTTTATTTATCTGGGGTTCGTGTCGTTCCCCCACGCTGTTGGTCTTCTCTGTGTTTTGCGCTGTGTGCTGCAGACGGAGACGCGGTGTTCGCTCGTGGAGAGTCTTTACACCTCCTCGGCGTGAACTTCCCTCCGCCAGACGCACAGGGGAGAAAAAGGGAACGGTGTGGGTGGAAGTGGGTGGAAGAGGAGGTTGTTTCGTGACGCCCCTGACTGAACCAGTGTCTTTAAAAGTCTGCTCTTTGTTTTTGCACAGTTAGACTCAGAGCGATGACGGCTGGTCGGGAGATTTGATGGGAGCCTCCCGGCGCTAGAGCTCCTCTTTCCTGCCTCCAAACACCCCCTGGACCCTGGCTCCGACCCGACCCGGGCGCTGTCCTCACCGGGGGGTGTTTTAGGCAGAGTGGCCCTTTGACCACGGAAGGAAGGAGGGAGGGAGGGAGGAAGGGAGGTCTGTTCTCCCCGCCTCGCCACCAGAGTCTCGTCCGAGTCCGGGGAGCCGAAAGATGGCAGGGAACTTGAAGAAAGGCGGCGGGATCATCGGCATGATGAAGGACGCCTTCCAGCCCCATCACCACCTCCACCACTCCCATCACCAGCCCGGCGCCGTGGACAAGAAAACGGTGGAGAAGTGCTGGAAGCTCATGGACAAGGTAAGACGGTTTAGGGTGTTTAAAAAAAGCTACATAGTCTCATGCTAGCGCCGTTAGCCGAGTTAGCTTTCGCCCAGTGGCCTGCGAGACGGACTGGCTAGTTAGCATGTTAGCTCAAAAAACTGTGCCTTCCTTCACTCTGGAGACACTTCTTTCCATGAAACAGAGCTCCGTGAGATTCAGAAGGGTCTAAAAACGAAAAGCAATACTACATATACAGACACACATTGAAAATATTGTGTGTTTCAAGTATGATGTCAGGCTGAGTGCACTGCTAGCTCCATGGCTGCTGTGCACAGGAACGAGTGGTGCTGCTTGCTTAAAAGTGTTTAGAGGAACGTGTAAAAGGGATATATTTAGACGTTTTTTGATTAATTTCCTTTGTCAGGTGAACATTTATCAGCTCATTACTTTCACAAACGGAACATTATTGTAATCTTAATTGGCAGCAAATCTACTGGGGTTACGTCGTATATCACAAACTCGCAGCTCAGACGTGGATAGGGGAGCAACCTGTCTTGCAAAGACTGTCTGAGTGCTCTGACCTAAAAGTCAAACCAAGCCTGTCAGATGTTCAAAACCTGTCTAACCAAGCAGTGCAGGGGAGCTCAGTTTAAACTGCAGAGTCACAGGATAATACCCATATAGGCTTGAGGTGTGATGATCAGGTATCTGCAAGACTTAATCGATAAGTGGCACACCTATAACAGTTATACAAATGACCTAAGCTCCCACTCTAAACTTTGCTGTCAGTCATATGTGACCAAACAGGGTAACCAGAAGTGTCAGGGGTTTAATCAGACAAGGGTTTGGAATATCTGTCTAACTGTCTGTCTCTATAATGTATTTTTTGATATGGTTCCTTTTTTCCTGTGTTAAGTTGCTTCTGAGTGCGTTTGAGTGCTCAGCTAGAAAACAGCAGTTCATGGAAAAAAATTGTGGTTACTTGCTGACCTCATGTTTCCTGTGAGATTCTCGCTGATACACCAGCAAAGAAAACAAGGCAAGTGCCACCAGCAGCTGTCAGAAGTCACATTTAGTTCTACTGATGGCGTCGGACAAATCACCAGAAGGCAGCTCATTCTGCCTCTGTTATCATTCTTGCATGTATGTTTTATGGCGAAGAAGTAAAATGAGCCTTGTTGTGTTTTCTCAAAATAAATATCAAAGTGGCCAAATTTTCTTTTGGTCTTAACAAAAGCAGAAGTAGCTTGTGTGGTTGGAAACCAGTGAGAACTGCTCTGAGCTTAAGTTGCTCAATCATGCTCTTTCCACTTCCAGACAGATCAGATAGCTGCAGTAAGATCATAAATGAAACACTAGTTCACAATTAAGGTGTCCATGAAGAGGTGGCTAACACCATTTGGGGTCTTATCAGATCTAGTAACTGGTAAATAACCCAGAAGTGTTCTGTGGGAAACATTTCCTCATCTGATCAAATTGGCAGGTCCTGGTACAAACTGCAACTGTTAGATGGTTTAGAATTTGAGTTGTGATGTTTTTTTTTTTACCTCAGAGAGGAAGCTGCCAGCCTAGATGAAAATGCTGGGTGGTCTGTCTTTCATGTGATCTGCATCTTCTGAACACAGCCTAGATTATTCCCTTTCACATTGACATATGAATTAGGTTGTAGATTACTTTTATGCTGTCTGAAATAGTTGCAGAAGAATGATTCCAAAGTGAAAGGTTAATATTTCATAAATTCTGATACCAGGCTTGCAGAACACTGTTTACTGTTAAGCTGCTAAAAAGTTATTCTTTCCTTTGTGTTTGTAGCATATTTGAATCGTAGACGAAGATGCAGCTGTTGGTCCAAATATCAGCCCATTTATGGCCCATTTATAACTAAAGTTATTAATTTATGTATTTGGTATTTTGTGGTGGGTGTGTGTTTCCGTTTCCATTAGATTCTGATTGTTAATGAAGGGCAGCCCTCTGATTTCTCCAGAATTCAGGCTTATCGTTGTCAGTTGGGCCGTACATTGGGATTATTAATTAATTGCGCACAGATTGGAGTTGTTCTTTCCTCAAATGTTCAGACATCGCTGAGGAATTAGAAATGAAGCAGTAGAAACCACTTATGTGAAGTAAAAGCTGAAACCTATTAAAACATTTTCTGTGCCAATTGATGCTTAAATATGATTTGCTGTATTTACCAGATATGATTTTACACACTGTTAGGATTTACTCGGCTGTTGCACAGAATCACACTGATTTGTTGCATAAACAAATATTAAACATCTGTATCTTTTTGTTTATGACTGTCCATGGTCCAACTGGACTAACTTCTGTTCTCATTAGGTCCAGAAATTGTTAGAGATGGGCTTCAAAATTTGATTGACTAAGTCAGCATCGAAAGTATTAATAATTGGTACTTAACCACTTCATTACATCTCAAGAGATGCTCTAGCTTAATGCTAACCTAACACAAATCCCAGATTTTAACATCTCTTGTTTGCACATGTAATCACAAGGTTGTGGGTTCAAATCCCAGGGCTGCAAGTGGAAATTCTGAGAATGGTAGCATCCCCACACACTTCTCCCCGAGGTTTCAGATTCAGGACCAAGCCTCCACAGGATACCAGTCCTCTATTAATACAGCCCCTATTCTGCTGAGCAGAGTAAATGACCCAGTACAACCATATTGAGACTGATTTTTTTTATCTGTGGTCCTAAAAGTTGCATTTAATTTAGATGACGAAATGTCAGTTTTACAAATTTTAGCTAAGGAAATTATTCTTACAGCCTTGGCCAGGTTTGAGTTTTGAGCTTGTGTCATTTCTTTAGAATAAAAGTATTTAAGAGAATGCATCACCATTTGTAGCATTTCTGTCTATGGCTCAAATGCTGCATTTATCTACGTGGACAAACTGTGTCTTGATTATTCCGTTAAAAATAGGCTGAAAATAGGAGATGAAACCGAACAAAACTTGTAACTAATATGGCGAAACATAGGGGACAAGTTGTGCTGACACAAGTTGTCCAGTCCAGGACAGAGTGGCATCCTATTTCCATTATACTGTTTCAGAAGCAGAGAAATATTCTGCAGACTGTTTGAATCTGTGTCCAGCCAGAAGCAGAATTCTGAAGTTTAATTGGACGATTACACAAGTAATGAGGGGTCTGTGAAACAGGTCTGCAGCCAAGCTTAATGCTGCGAATATTTTTTTACTATTTTTACTATTATGCTATGTTGTGTATTAAGTTCAAAACACCCCCAGGAAATGACAAACTGATCAGAAATATGCATGATTTTATGATTTGCTTGGTAGCTTTAAATGTTGAGAATTTAAATAGATTTGTTTTTCTTTTTTTGCATCGTCAGAGAGGGAATTCACACATCAAAGCATGCATTAACAAGTCAAAGGTAATTAACAAATCAAAGCTGACAGTTTCTGGGTTTGTCAGAGGTAACAGAACGAAGACAATATTACTCATATTTAAAATGTTGTGCTTGTTTTTAAAAAGCTGTGTGCTGGAGAGGCTGCATGTTGGCTAGATTTTCATTTCTAGTCCTGAGGAAGCGACCATAGGGCGAGGACAGCATTAACGTTTGGACTCCCATCCAATGACTGCAGGCCGCGGCACTAGTTTGTGTGTGTGTGTGTGTGCGTGCATGCATCTATGCATGAGGGAGATAGTGTGTCTGCCTCTCTATGTAGCTGTTCGCTTCCTGATAGTTCTGAGGACGTCTATGACAGCAGAGTCTTATCTCCTGCTTGTCAGAGCTGTGGTAAGTGATGCTTAGGGTTTATAAACTGAGCGCAGGATGAGCATGAGAAAAGGGGTCTGCTTTGACCTCACACTGACATCCTTCGAACCCAAGCCCCAATCACAGCGGGTACGTACCCTGAAGAAGAAGGAGGTTCTTCGTCTGCTTAGCCTGTTCAGATAAGGAGCAGCCAAAGACCCTGCTGAGCAGCTGCAGGCTCCATCGGCTTCCTCTCAACAGCCACAGCCTCGAAGTATAGTTCTTCTAAAAGTGCTGGGACTGTGACATTCGAGAAGATACCAGTTTCCTCAAATTTCCCACCCACGTCTTCTGATCAATAGTTCAGAAGGTGATGACGCTCAGCTCCTGCTCTGACAATGGATGAGAAAGAGCTGGGACGTAGAAGCAAAAAGGATCAAGAGGCCTGCACACCGAAAGCCCACTGCTGTCAGAATTTAATTAATAATTTGGGCCTCCTTCAAGTGTAGAATTTAGTCTTCCAAAGAGCAGAGAATCAAGAGTAGAATTTAGTCTTCCAAAGAGCAGAGAATCAAGAGATCGGCAGTTTGAATCCATGGTGTGATTATATTCTTTTTAAAGGGGACATATTATGCAAAACTCACTTTTTAAAAACAAAGGTCTGCAGGCTACAAAACATGTTCATGAATTTTTTTGCACAAAATCACGTGTACATAAAGAAACTCACCAGCTCTGTTGCTGTCCTTTTTTAAATGAGTTCTTTAAGGGCTCTGTCACTTTTATGCAAATAAGCTGTTGCTGACCTCTCCCCCCAACCCATGCTTACAAAACGAACAAACTAGTTCATATTTAACTGGGATTGAGACACAAAAGGCATTATTGAAATTACGTACCTCTCTCATCTGCTGACTTGTCATGGACAGTAGGTACAGATCCACCATGATTCGGATGTTAGCTTCTTATTTACAGCTCCTTATTCAAATTTCCCGTTCCATGAGGTCAAATGAAACTGATTGTGCTGGGATATGGCCATCGAAAATAAAATGGATTGGTTTCTTATCCATGCTCGTAAAACTAGCAGACAAAATGGTGGATCCTCAACTAATCTAGTGGGTGGGCCCAATGGGACGTCACAGTGTGTCCTCCATCCAAATAGCTCATTTTGAAAGGGACTGAAACTGTTGAGAATAGGGCTGGTGAGACTCTTTATGTGAGAGTTTTTGTGCAAATAACTTCATGAACCTGTTTTATAGCCCATAGACCTGTTATAACTAAAGCGAGTTCCCCTATAACATATATAGCCGAATGCCCATAAAACCATGTATGGTTTCCAATCGCTGTTTGTTTTAGCAACCACACAATCATACTTCACGTTTTCTCCCGCAGTGCATCTAGTTTATATTTGGTCAAAGTGCAGAATTAGAGCTCGGTCTTCTGAAGAGCACAGCAGAGATTTTGGATCAGTTTTCTACATACTCAGATAACGAAAGCCAAAAACTGAGAATTCACTTCGCTATATTTCTGTTATACAGGCTAGACTTGGGTATAGCTTAGCTGTTATAAAATATTCCCTGCACAAGAAGTAGAATTGGACATTAGGGCTGTTTTTTTCCCTTTTCTATGCCATTCCTGTATAATAGAGCTGTAACGACACATTAAACCCAAAATTCGATTTGTGTTTTGATTTTTGAGTCCCTATACAATTCGTATCACAATCACCGCTTCGTAAAAACAAAAATGCTTCACCCAGCTGCACGGAGCCACAAAACTCAAACACAATAAAAACAATTACACAGAGACTCCAGCGTAGATTTATCACAACCCAGCCAGCTTATAGACACTTTTAAACCCAGTGTCATAACGTACATATACTCACAGCAAATCATTTCAGCAAACAAATTGTCCGGTCGTCAGGTCGTGTTGTCACATCTGTTTTCTGGTCAAAGCTGTTCCCATTTTCTAAAGGCTGTACAGTTGATTTTGGTGGGTTGCAGTGTTGTCTTTTTCATCATTCTAATTTAATTCTTAAGTTGAAATAAAGATGTCCTAGAAATAATATTTCAAACAGTAAACCAGTGTTGGCCTACTGGCTAAGGAAGTTCACCCTGCAATCAGGAAGATGAGGGTTTGATTCCCAGAACTTCTAGTGGTACCTCTGTGGTACCTTTTAGTATGGTTCCACCCCACACACTACTCTCTGGGTGGCGTGTTCCTGACTGTGCACTGCTTCACTTGGTGAAGGGTTTACATGCAGAGGAAAAATGTGTGTTCGCGGATGACACAATGGTCACGTTGACTTCACTGTAAATAATTTAATTTTGTTCCCTCCCTTTACTTTGGAGCAGAAGCCTAGTTCTTCCTTACTTTATTTGTGGTTTAACTTGCTTGGTGTCGTCTTCTGTTTAGGTGGTGCGATTATGCCAGAACCCAAAGCTGGCACTCAAGAACAGTCCTCCGTACATCTTAGACCTGCTCCCCGACACCTATCAGCATCTCCGCACCATCCTTGGTCGCTATGAGGGCAAAATGGAGACACTGGGCGACAACGAATACTTCCGCGTCTTTATGGAGAATCTGATGAAGAAGACCAAACAGACCATCAGTTTGTTCAAAGAAGGCAAGGAGCGCATGTACGAGGAGAACTCTCAGCCCAGGTAAGCATGAACTTTATCTGTTCTTTACATTAACCACCAAAATCCTGGTGTCCTGAGATTTTGTACTGAACTTGTTTAAGAAATAACAAGCCATAGTGGCACCAAAAATGCTGTATACAAAGTCACAAAATCAGGGCTGCTGGCGTGGTGGTTAGGGATTAGCCCTAACATGCTGTGTGTTTGAATCCTGCAACATCTAGTGGCACAACTGAGGTACCCTTGAGTAAAGTACCACTCCCACACACTGCTCACTTTCACTGGCTGCCTCTGCCACGTTTGGTGAGTGGGTTAAAGTTAGAGAAGGAAGTTCACACTGTTCACTGTTGTGCTGCGTTGTGTTCACATGATTTTAAGGGGCCATTTTATTTTATACTTTGGGGTTCTCTTTTTGTTTTTGCTGTGTTCTTGCACTTGCACTTGCTTCCTTATCAAGTCTGAGAACATATTCCTCCCCAGTTTGGCCCAATGCTGATTTTTACACCAAAAAAAAAACATTTACATAAAAATAAGTACACAAATAATGTCTGAGGCTATGACTACCCTGTTTTTGTTGGTCATTGTGGCTCTCAGCTAAGAAAATGTGCTCACAAGCAAGATGAGGTCCAGTGTGTGGGAGGTCGATCTAAAAGCAGAAGCGGTGCTCTGTTGTGAAACTGTGTTTGTCAAGCCTTGTATCATGTGAAAAGCTTCTTGTATTGTTAATTAGTAAGGATGTGTGTTTGGCTCAGTGAAGCATCTGTTAAGCAAATGTCATAGATCAGCTGCGTAACTCTTGACGGATTTTATACTGGCGTTAGATAGTATCTTCCCCGCACCACCTCTCTGCAGAACAGGCCTTGAATTAGTGGACAAAGAGCCATGTTCAATGCAAATACGGAGAAAGAGGAAGTGCTCCGCCAGGGATAATCCCAGATAGATAGCAAGCTTGCTTATAGGTGGCCCAGAATATTCTGGCATTTCACTATTCCTTCCCTTTACTTTGTTCTTTCTCTACATTTTGTTTGCAGAAGAACTACTGAAATGTTCATTATTTTTCCACTCTATGCAGCTTTCACCTTAATAGAGCCGTTACAGGGTGAAAGAAAAGCAGCCGAGCACAGTTTCCCCTTTCCAGTTTAAATTGAAGCAGAGCATCTGTCTGTGTTTGCAAATCTTTTGCGCTTTTAGCAGTACAAGGTTAGTTTTATCGAGAACTCTTCTCTGGTTTGCAGAAATTTGTTCTTTTTACTGCATTCCCTGTTGCTTTACAGACCCTGTTCACACCCTGCAGGCTGATTTCCTTTGAGAGAACACATTTAACAGTGTCATTCGCATTGCAACCAAATGTGCCATGAAACTTTGTCACGATTTGATAGCAAATGGTAAATGCAAAAACTATGTATTCTTTCACATTGTGATATATAATTACTGATTAATGTGTCACTAAAGTATGGAATATGCAGATAAAACTCATTTTCTAACCAAAGATGGATTGTCAATGCTGTGAATGAATGAATTATTTTTTTTAATATTCACATTGAAGCTTCACGAATGTTTTTTAAAGCTATTGGAAAGTTTTCTATAACACAAGACCTGGTTACATCAGTCTTTCCAATTATGAAGTTCTCACCAGAAAACTGAACTGCAACCTTAATCTATTAAGCGCAAAACCAAATATATAAACATGGCCTTGTTGATTTCACACATATGGTTTATTTGTAGCATTATATGACAAAGTAAATGCACCACAGTCTATATGTGTTGTTTAGATTTGGCTTTGTACTTCAAAACATTGACTTTGCAATATAACATGGACTATGGATCAATTGTAGAATGCTTTGTGAGTGTTTACCTGTGTGGGGTTGAATCATATATAAATCAGCCCATGTTGTTCTTTAAAATATGGAACGGTTTACATGTTTAAATATGCCCAGCCTTGCACCGTGCACAAAAGAGCAAACGCACAGTCTAGAGTTTAGATGTGGCCTTTGCTGTTTTCTCTCAATACAAGACTCAAAAAAATATAAATTTTCAGAATATTGAAAATTGAGAATCTCAACAACAGACCGGTTCATGTGTCAAAACATCCTTTGTTAAAAAGCAAGAACTTCCTGCTTAGATTTGCAATAGCAATTCTACAATGCAAAAATTAAAGGTCAGTGTGAGGTTATGATATAATTAAATCCTGCACAATTTTTATATGTTGGCACTTTATCTGTTTGCTGAAGGCTACATAAACCTCCAGTAGAAGTGACTGTAAGACACTTTACTCATGTTATTTATTTATTTCTCCTTGCCGTTTCTGCTCTGTGATCTTGCAGTCTGGAGTGTTTTCACATTTTTGATTTTGTTTTTCTTAAAGTCCTATATTATTATGACTAATGTATTTCATGTATTACTGTATTTACTTGCTTATACCAAAGAAAACATGCTGCCTAAATTACAGTCTATACAGGGGTAACATCTGTATTTACATTCTAGCACTGCTGGTGTTCAGTGTAAACTGTACAGTATGAATTCAGGTTTACCTTTACATTTTCCTTAAGGCTTTTGAAAAACTGTTTTGGAAGCGTTTTTGGGGTCATATTTAGGGTTTATATTATAAAAACTCTCATTTTATTTTTAACCAGATCACAGCAACATGGTTTTTTACCGTACACGGGGAACGTAACCCCACGAAAAGCTGGGAGTTACTGTATTACTTTTCCATCAGCAAAGCCAAGAACCAGTGACATGCAGACTGACCCTGCAGGCTAGTCTGGTGTTTTTGGTTCGAGCTTCTAAGTTATTTTATTGAATGCATGAGTGCAGTGTTTTGCACTGTTGTTGGAAAGAGAGAAAATGAATGACAAACACATGGGTCTGTATTTATCTTCTGTATTACTTCTATAAAAGTATGTAGCTTTCTATAAAGGGCTCATTTTCTTTATTGTTCTCCAAGCCACAAACCTTTCGGGGCAAATGCTCGCTCTTTTTTTCCACCACTGCTTTTGGAGATAAGTATTGGCGGATATAAAAACTTTTTTTCCCATCCAGCTGCTTTGTTAGTGTATAGGAAGATCCATGGTTCTATGGGAGTGTTACTCCTGAGACACTTGCCGTTTAACGTTGGCGTTTTTCCATTAACATACAAAGATCCGAGCTCAGAAGTGGGAAAGTTCAATGGCAGTTAACACTTTCTTAAGCCCAGAGAAAGCAGCCCTCTTTGCAGCTTCAAAGCCAATGGTACAGGAGATTTTATTTGAAGTAGCCTATTTCTGCCTGCCTATTTGCATGAAATGTTCACAGGATGTAAAGGACAGTTGCTGTGTTCAAATGAAGTAGAACACACAATAGGCGCTTAAAAATACTAAAGGAGGGGCAATGTTTATTTCTACTTCTATATAAGGGCTTTGGTCTCCGTTTCTCTCAGTTGTGGGCTAAATGTCGTTTGTTGTCGTTTGTTGTCTGACTGAGCAGCTAGTATTTTACCAACAACCACCACATTGGCACATTTCTGAATACAAAACGCCAATGTTTGTTGCTGATATAGCAGGGCTTTCTGAGCTTCATTCACTGAGGTGTTGGATGCTAATTCTAGAGAAAATTTCCATAAAGGGAAACTTCTCACCATTTTTACCACTACCACCACTAGCCACCGCTGGTCAACAGAATGATACCCTCCCTGCGGTGCTAGAAAGCCTTGGGAAACTACGGTGTTTTGTCTTTGAAGCGTTCAACTCTAAAAAGCAATCCTCTACAGGGTTCTGTAACCCTGATGCGGCCTGATGATTTAACAGTGCAAAGCTTCCAAATACTAAATTGAGAAGTGTGTACCAAAAGGTATTTTATTAAAATTGTGGGTAGGGGTGCAGTCTTCACTAAAACTGTGAATCATTGCCTTTAATCAATTATATTCACATTTACAGCCTTTATCAGACACTTTTATCCAAAGCGGCTTCCATTCCCTACCTACGGGGGTATTCTCTGTGGAGACACTTGGATTTAAGGGTCTTCCCAAGGGTGGAATGCTGGATGTAGGAGTCATCAGGCCTCATGTCAGTTTCCAGCTTGTTCAGGATAGTGTCTGTATGAACAGCTGCTTGATGTGGTGGTGTAATATTCTTGTGTAATTTTATCCTCAATCAATAGAGAATGACCTTGTGGTGGTAGGCATCTTGCATTGGTAATAACTTTGGTGAGTAAAGACCATAAACCCATCGTACGTTGAGCTTTAACATTCAGTTGCTCATTCAGTTAAATGCAGTTCTGTCTCTACATCAAGCCAGTTATTATTCAAATGTGACAGAACCATCCATCCATCCATCCATCCATTTCCAACCCCTTTATCCCGCACTCGAGGTGGAAGGGGTGCTGGAGCATATTCCGTCTGCAGCCAGTGAAGGCAGGTGTGACAAAATTATGAGTCTAAAAACGTGTTTATATTTTGTTGCTTTTCATAATGGTTGCAAATATAAACTTTTTTTATAAGCAGAATTCAGGCCTGCTGTGGAACTGTTGATACTTAAACTAGGGATGCACCGATACCGCATTTTTTTAAGTACTCGTACTCGTTAAAAGTCTCCCGATACCGTGGACCGATACCACGGTCTGGGAAATGTCTGTTTTTGAGCGGCGTGTAAGGGGTTAATCACAGGCGCCGAGTGCCCGCCCCCAGGCTCCCGCTGCAGC
>JBBKCR010000001.1:17498419-17525265 GCA_037577295.1 Ladigesia roloffi
CAGAGGTTAATGTGTTTCACAAGCTGTAAATTACAGTGCTAATTATGCAAATGATAGGATAAATTATCAGTGTGTATATGTGTGTGTATGTGTGTGTGTATGTGTATGTGTATGTGTATGTGTGTGTGTGTGTGTGTGTGTGTGTGTGTTTAGGGGATTGGTTGGTGATTTTTGTTTAGTTTTTTCCCCCCTGACTCTTTGTTTAAGTAGCATGGCATGAGTAACAGTCCCTAGACCACAATCTGCTGTCGTCATTGGTTACTGAACTCGTGTACCAGTGATCTTTAGTCACTTCTGGAGTTTTCTCTCCCTGTGTGTCTGTAGAAACTTGGGACTGTGTGACTGTCACTGGATGGTGGCCATTGAAAATAGTTTTACCCAGCATTGATCAGCCACGTCGCGTAGCCTTACTGTAACCGAAATACATTTAGCTTCAAGTATGCTCCAAGAAAACAGGCTCAGAAACTGCAGACCTCTATTTTGACTCCGGTAAAGATATAAAACATGGTGGGAGATTGGAAGACATGCACTAGAAACGAGTCTGATCTTGGAGATTTCTCTGTTGAGAGTAGCTCTGTCAAAATCACTGATGTTGCTGTAACAGAACGAATACCTGACTGGCGTCATGGGGGAGACGCCAGGATGGCTTGGTCGTGTGTCTATAGTGAGCCACGTTGGTGCGTTTGACTGAGCTGTTCTTTATGACGAGTACTGAATCAGACAGGCCTCGCGTCTGTGTTGCAACATTCATCCTGTATGTGTGTCATTAGTGTGGTGGAAAATGATGGGCTTTATATGAGTTTGTTTTCTACAGGCAGTGTTCTCTAAAACATTTAGGGGTTGGGACTTTGGGACACAAGGTGATATTTGCTTTGTGAGAAGGAAGTATTTGCTTGTACAGGCCAGCAGCCTGGCCAAATTTCTGTTATATCAGGACTGAAATCGTTCAGATTTTTGGTGAGGCGTTAGCTCGTGTCTGTTTCTAAGTGAAATCATTATTGATCGTTGATCACTTTAATATATTATTATTGTTGTTGATATTGTTATTATTATTATTATTATTGTATTAATGTTTTTTTGTTGTTGTTATTAATTCAGAAGTGCTTTACTGCTGCTACTATTCTTAGTGCTAAACAATTAAGCCTTAAATGTATATTTGTGAATATTGTGTTTAACCTGTTTTAAAGTGACAGTATCTGTTCAGTTGAATTTGATGTAGCATACTTGAAATTCCAAGCAGCTTGTGTAGGCGTGGCTCCATGTTGGGTCTGATCGTTTTCTCCCTTTTGGAAGCCCCACCACCCCCTCATTTCGGTGTCAGTGTCCAGACATGATCCTGAGACACCATCCATCAGGCCGATCGTCCTCGGTCGCCGTGGTCATACAGGAGTCCAGAGATGGAAAGGTGCCTGCGTGGACAGATGCAACGTGGCACTCTTTTGTGGAAAGCCTTATTTGAGCTTGACCTTGTTGTTTTGGGGGGGGTTGTTTCATTTTTTTTCCTCAGACTCCCTCAGAAGGTGGATGACCTCTCGAGGTGGTCCGTTCACAGCCGTGACCGTTCTCCAGGGTGAAGGAGTGGTTGTGTGTTTCTGTCAGGTCCTCTACACTCTGCCTCTGTTCTCAGGAATACCATACATCTAAACATGGACTATCAGTATTGAATGGGCAATGAAACTTTGAGCTATTTCAGGGCAGGGGCGCTGCATCGAAGTCCCTGACGTTGCAGTAATTAGGCCGTAGCTTATAACCAACGTCGCCGTTTATTAAACCACCGCTCATGCGTGACGTTTGAATGGAAGGCGCGTGCCGCACTAAAAACGGTTTGGGAAGTGGCGTCCGGTATCGTCATAGAGAAATGATTATTCACAAGTACATGATTGCGTGTGTATGGGTGTGTGTATTATCTAAAATATTGCACTGGCATTGCAGGTACTTCTATGATATGAAGCTTGTGGGTACATTAGCCTTGTTGAATTGAATGGAAAAATCTCACAGATTACCTTGGTGACATACAAGCTTTGTTTTTTTTTACTCCATTTTTGCCTTGAAGTCGTCTGTGGACAGGTTTGGCATGTAGTTCAGTATTTTTGATTGCACCATGTGAAGTAGGGATTCTTTTGTTTTCTGACTAGAACAGTTTTTTCATTATTTCATTCAGATTACTGTATTTCTTGTCAATATTGTATATTTGTGTGTGTGTGTGTGTGTGTGTGTGTGTCGCACAGTATACCAGTTTGTGCTAAGATACTGTCACTTTAAAATTGTGTGTATAGTTAGGTATATAAATAGAGTATGTGGAAATGGCAACGTTCAGTTTCATTTTGCATTCCCTTATATGTCAGAATTTTATTTTTCTTCTCTTTTTTTGTTTACTGATGTGAATAATACTGTGAGCAGTGCCATATGTGTAGAAATGTCAACCTGATTTTGTTTTGCTGCCCAGAATAAGGCCTTGATCCTGTAAAGAGTGAATGACATCCCAGCAAAGGTTCCCCGTTCTGTTTAGCTAAGCCAGGGTGGTTCCAGTCCCAGTCCTGGGGCCCCCACACAGCACACATGTAGTGCTGTTCCATTATCCAGCAAACTCGATTCAACTCCTGAACAGTTAAGAAGGTCCTTGTGTGCTGGGTCAGGTGTGTTAAAGTGGAAAATTCCCTAAAATATTCCGAGCCGGGGGTCCCCAGGACTGACTTTGGGAACCACATCCCTGAAGGCTTCTCAAGCTTTGTTTTTTTTTTCTTTCTTCTTTTTCTTTCCTCAGCGACATCATGCTTTTTTCTTTTTTTTCCTAATGACTGGAACATCTCCGTTCATACCACAAGAGGGAGGTATTTCCTCGCATTGCCATAGCGTCCCTGAGCGTTTCAGGGCGGTCTTTCCTTTGCGCAGAATCTCATATCACTTTGGATGTATGCACAGTGCTACACTGTTTAATTAAACAAAACGAAGGAAAGAGAGAAAAAAAAGACAATGTCCTCAGTCTCGTCTTATAGGTACTGCGTCCTCTATGGTACGGAGGCTGGTACAGTCATCAATCTGGTGCTGTTGAAGCTAACCCCATCTTCAGATTCCATCTCTGCAGCTAAACGGAGGTCTTTGGTGACCAGTTGTGTTTGAGGACATTTTTAAAAAATAAAAGTCAGTGTTAAGAA
Source organism: Ladigesia roloffi (assembly GCA_037577295.1). Lineage (NCBI taxonomy): Eukaryota > Metazoa > Chordata > Actinopteri > Characiformes > Alestidae > Ladigesia > Ladigesia roloffi. The sequence goes on from JBBKCR010000001.1 coordinate 17,501,575, forward strand.
GGTTATATGTACTAATACTCCATGTATGCATGTAAATGTTATTTAACAATGTAAGATACTCATGAATGTCTCTTGCCACCATCAGTAGTAGCCTTAACTCATGGAACATTGCTCGCTATGGGTTGGAAACCGGGGTTCCAGCCTTTAAACCCTCTGTGTGTGTGAGAGAGAGAGAGAGAGAGAGAGAGAGAGCGCGAGAGCGAGAGCGCGCAAGAGAGAGCGAGCGAGCACACCTCACCCTGCCAGTACGGCTCTGAGATTTCCTTTGACTTACTGATAGTCATGCTCATGATCCAAACTGCCATTCTCCCTCAGTGCCATGATTCTTTTATTTTTTATACTTTTTTTTTTAATTGTGTTAACGTCTGTCTGTGAGTGAGTGTTTCAAAATGGCTTCTCTGGTTTGAACTGACTACTCCCTGGGTTAGACCTGAGCACCCCTTTAGAGTAGCAATTGGTTCATGCAGGCTTTTTATTCTTTGTCTTTTGAAGGGCATGTTAAAAGCCAAATATGTTTGGATAATACTGTATAAAATACAGACTTTTCAGTACGTGCATACATATGAACTTTCGCCATCCAGCAAACACGTTTAGTGAAAGTGATGTTCTGTAATAGTTCTTTAAACTAAAGCACCGCAAAATCCACTGACTTGGGACGCAGTGTTGCCGGAACAGGTCTGTACGGTTGGAAGCCTTTGCTGTAAAAGCCCAGCAGTTGATAGAAACTGGAAACCGCAAGTTTGAGCGCAGCGCAGTGGGACACATCCCCTTTCTGAAGTCGTTTACACGTGGAGAGGAGGATGTTCTTGTGTGTCGTTTCCTTTTGTTAAGAAATAAAGACTAATGTTATTTATTAATGTCAATGTACTCCAACCCACAGACCCCCTCCTTCATAAAGTCATTTTCTTTCTTTTTTTTTTTGATTTATACGTTATTAAAGCAATTTTGAATAAACATGCAGTAATTTGATCTTGTAATTTGTATTATACTGCTTATGTGCCTTGATGCTCCCAGGGGCACCACCAGGGGGGGGAAGGTTAGAACGATTCTAGGGGCCCAGCACTGATATGGGGCCCTGTTGGGGGCTAATAATATTATCTTAATAAAAAGGGGGGGCAAAATTCTAATCTTTCATGTGGCCCAAGATTTCTGTTGGCGCCCCTAGATGCTCCTATTGCCTCTTCCGGGTTATTTTTATTTTGCTTGGTGTAAGTGGTAATAAGAAAAGGCACCAAACACTGTTTTCAAAAAAATTTTCAAATCTTTTATTCAGCTTGGGGCAGAAAAAATTATTTGTGAAGATTTGAAACCTTCTGGCCTGATTGACGCAGTCAATCATATAAACAGAGGTAAAAAAAAATGTAATAAGAGAGATCTGTATAGATGTGAACATTTGGAACATGCTTAAGAATTAGGAGTAAAATCTGATTGGCTAGACTGGTGTACATTTCCAGACAGGAGATCCACAGTACCGTCCCAGCAGGTTCAGTTCGGCTTAGGTATTACTCTTGTGCAGGATATGTGCTGAATAATGCTTTGGTGCTTATTTTCTCACTTCACGTCCCTTTTTTGTTTTTATTTGTACATTTTGAAGTAAGAAAATGCATCTATTTAATCCAAGTACGAAGAAAAAGGAAAGGGGGAGAATATATTTTATAGAAAATGAAAACTTAAAGAGAAAGCATAACGGCTTCTATTGGCTTCCACGGCTAATTCCCAATCTAATTCTTGCACCCGCACAGAAAACTTAAATTCACCCGGAAGAACTTGACAGCCAAATTAGAGTCTTAACTCTTTATTTACAAATAGTGCAAGACGAAGACCAGGTCACTATCAGAAGGCAAAGATTTGGGACCGTGGTGTCAGAGGAGCAGATCTCAGTCACTTTTTATTTTTGGTGCATAAATTCCATTGAGGTTAAACATGTTAAGAATTTTTTTCCCTCCAATATGTTACATATCAGCTAATAAACACTGAACATGTGCTTTTCTATACTTTAATATACAAAATCAAATTTGACCAGAGCATTCAAACATTTGCACTCATTGTCAGAAAAGACACTCGCATGTCCACAAAGTAAGGTTTCAGGAAATGCGGGGGAAAAACATTGTGTAATTTAATGGAAGAAATGTAACATTTATTGGTCTACAAATTCTTTGGGAGAAAAAGTGGAGAAAAGAGAATTTATTCTGTGGCTATTTTCAAAGGTTTAAGACGAATCATCTTTCCAGATGTGACTGGCAGCGTCTAGCATGTTTTGCATTGGAAGCAAATACAGTGTTTGTGTTGGATTAGCACAGCAGTGTTAGACAGTCTTCAGTGTTTCAGTGCACAGACTATATGATGAAGCGGAAGTGAGCGTTTTGAACGGGCAGCAAGCAGGACAGTCTTACTCCTCCAGATCCCATCATACGGATACCTCACTCAGCCATGAAGCACTTTTGTCTAAAGCATTTTAAATACCTAAATATGTACAATAGTTCATATATACAATATGTAAAAAGCAGATTGTTCTTCATGGACAGCGCATGCTGTCAAGGCATTTGGGGTAACATAACAACAACAAAAAAGAATCTGAAGGGTCGACAAAATGAGGCCTGTGCAGCAGACCAGGGCGTCTTTGTCCCGACTCATGGGGAGGAGTGAATGGCAGTCCTGCAGGGAAGAAGCTGGAAGCCTCTCACTGTGAAGGTCCCACCCTGAGAGAGTAGCCAGAGGCCGTTAGAGGTTCGTCCTTCAAGCACATCCTTCACTTTTCACTTCGAGGGAAACACGGCGACCGTCATAATGGGAGATGAAGTGGAAAGAAAATGACAAGCATTTTTTAGTTTAGCACTTTCATAATGCGACTTTATTATTTATTAACCCTTGAAATTATTAGTGTGAAATAATTTTTCTGCCTTCAACTCAGGACAGTATCATGCTCCAGAGAGCCTCAGTGGTGGCACTGGCAGTTGGGATTCAATCCCACAACCTTCTGATTGCAGGGCCAACGCCCAAACCACTAGGCCATAAGCAGGCCTGTTGGTAAATTAAGTTATTACACAGCAGTGGAATGAACTGCATGTCTTGCTCAGTGTATCCTCGATCACAGCACATTCATTCATCAGCTACAGTGGCAAAACTGGCATGACAAACCTGGTCGTTGGGAATCTTTTTATCACCATTCACTCCCTGCAAAAGAACAGCCTCCTCGGACTTGCCACTCTTCATCTCTACAACAATGTCATCTTTACTGGCCGACTCCTTCGTCCTGAGATCAAAGCACATTTAGAGAAAGTATTAATTAGCAGAAGCGGTTCAAATGCAAACATTGCTGATTTGATAGAAATTAAAAGTAAAGAAAAATACCTACATAAATTGGGTCCACTGCAGTAATAAGATTTTAACATTATATTATAACTGTTACATCCAGACAGGTGCAATGCATGATGCAGTTCAGCAATTAACAACGCATTTGGGTTAATAGTGAAAAGCTGTGTTGTTGTGATGTGGTTAAAATGCCTAAAATACCTATTTTCCTAGTGTAGACCCTACATATGCTCTCAAAACATTTTAGTTTCATTTAAAATTATTACCCTTAAAGAAAATGCCAAAGTAAACCCATATACGTTCTGTATAGTTTACACTGAACTCCTGCAGTTCGAGAATTCAAATACTGCTGTATAGACTGGGTCCAGGCTTTGGCTGGAGGGAAAGTATGTGGGGAGTCGAAAGTAGCCGAAAAATGAATTACTATGAAAACTTTGAGTCGCTTCATGACACAGATGTTTATGAAAATCAAGTAAATCATATGCTACAGCCTTCACAGTCATTAGATTCCAACCCATATGAGATTTGCTCACCATCTTCAAAAAACAAAATGAGAAAATTTTCAATTTTTCTATCCCTCTATTACATTTCCACAAACAGAATCCGTGCCACAGGACAATGAAATTGTTCTGGTGGCTTGTGTGACTTAAGACACTTTTGTACTTACAACTGGAAAAATACACAGCTGGAATGCAGTGCAATGTAATGCAATGGCTGATGTACATCCTTTCTTTTAGATAGACTGGCAGGCAGGTCGATAACTTAAAGGGGGTGTAGTATTCAAAAATCTTTTTTGGCATCATTTTGTATTTCCATTTGTGTCTACTGCTCCTATTAAAAAACTCCTCCATCCATTTTCTGTGAGTCAGTTAAAAGATTTTGGTGTCAGGACTCATGTGCGTCTATAAGTCCCTCATGAAGTGTTATGTTCATCTAGCTCTGGGTCCAACTTGGGGTCCAACATATAGGGCTGATAGCACTTCTGTTTTCTGCCATTTTCACGTGTGGGTGGGTGGGGCATAGTCAGTAACAGCTTATTTGCACAAAAGTGACAGAGCCCTAAAAAGCTCATTTTGACAGAGACTGAAACTGTCAAGGATATAGCTGGTGAGAAATCTTTATGTGAGAGTGATTTTGTGCAAAGAATTTCATTAAAAAGTGGTAGATTATATCCCCTTTAAAGCAGGTTACCACTGAATTAGTCCTACATTTCATTTCTACCCAATTTCTGCAGTGACTTTGCTTAGTTATTTCATTTGAACTCTTTGGGATTTTGAACTGTCAGAAAATCTCAAAAATCAAAGAAACACAGATAGACAGGAGAACAAATAAACAAATGAAAAAGAAAAATATGGAGCGAGCACATACAGGTCCTGCTTCCCCGAGCGCCCACATGCGAGCCGGCCCTTCTTGTACAGGAAGTAGAGCACACTGCCCAGGATGGCCAGCAGCAAGATGAGGATGATGATGACGGCAATGACGACTCCACTGCCCTCTGGTGATTACATACAAGAAAGCGCAGGCACATTTCACAACCATCACACAACCTTCCAGAAAACAAGAGAAAGACAGAAAATTCCTCTCCAACACCAAACAGCAGAACCTCACTGGAGGCCCTTTGGTTTCGGGAGGAATTTTCCTAGAAACGAATAGAAAACCAGCAACTGAAGTGCAATGTGGTGGATGAAAGCAGCCTGTGAACTGTGACTAAGCTCTCAGTGCTTTGTTAAAGCAGAACATTCACTCTAGTTGTGTAGAAGCTGTACCTCATAGCTGGTAGAGAATAGTGAGGATGATGAAGTACATGAATGTGGTAAATGTGGTTTCTATGGTCAAAGCTCCTTCTAAAGCAGTTCCAGAGACAAAAGCAGCTGTTCAATCAACAAGGAAAGGACTATGTCATAACCTCAAGTGGATTTATGGGTTGCAATGATTTTAATTCTTCTACTCTGAGACATGTAAGAGCTTCTGCCTCTGGAAAACTGTGTATGAAGCATCTGGAGGGTTGAAAGTGAGAGCTGTGGAAGAGGATGTGCAAGCAGCACAGCAGTGGTGAGTGAACAGGCATGCGGACGGAGCTCTACACAAGCAACAAGATCTGGACAAACCTTTCTTGATTCCTTGTGGAGGTTTTGCTGTTGCTGGTGCTGAGATGACAAGAGTTCAGTTTAGGGATCTAGACTTATGCAGTCTCCTAATTTCTCTCTATCTAAAAATGAATTTTCATCAAACTGATATACAGTAACCCCCCAATTTTCAGGGGGATGCGTTCCAAGAGCACAAGCGTATAGTGAAAAAAAATGCTTTATTGTGATGTGTTTTTATTAAAAGCCTATTTTTATAGCGTACACCCTAATGCCGCTTTCACATGGGTGTGTGAATCAGGCGTTTTTCAGGCATTCATGGTGTCAGGTGAGCGCCGACTGTTTTTCAAATCACAGCCTCCACAGTCGGCGCTTAGTCGGCTGCACAATCGCGCAATCAGTTGACCTCGTACAGGGCTTTAAAAGAGCACTGTGTTACAGTGCAGCATCCAATCAGCAGCAGAGAGTAATAAATAACTTTCTCGGATCAGCTACTTTGAAACCTCTTGTCCCTGAGTACAGCTGACTGTGATGTCCGGGCCTCATGCGCTACGCCCCCTTGTCCTTGTGCTGGGTGTTTATGTTTGGGCCACGCCCCCTTATCTTCATGCTGGGTGTTTATGTTTGGGCCACGCCTCCTCGTCCTCATGCTGGGTGTTTATGTTTGGGCCACGCCCCCTCGTCCTTGTGCTGGGGAACAGAGCTCCATACTGTTCTGGTGTCTGGTTGCCTTGGTAACGGCGCACGAGGCCCTGACTTTACAGTCAGGTTTACTCAGATGAGGGAGGTTCGGAAATCCACCATGGACTGAAACCGCGACTGCTGATCCACTGGAAAGTGGGAGGTTACTGTATTAGTAAGTCAGTAACCCAGTTAATGTTTCATTACAATTCAGTAATTATGCAAAGAGTTAAACTCACTATTTAAGATACGATTTAGAACCAGATGGGTGAATAATGTAAACACCTTGGTATACAACTTTGTTTGTGTAGTTTCATAAGTACCACAGTGATTTTTGCTTCACATTTTAAATGGGTAATCCTGAAATTACCTTCCAGACCTTGGTGATCAGGCATGAATTCTTTACAGATATGTGTGACATAAATATACATTTTTGTTAAAATTATTTACTATTTAATATAACCATAAAAATTATTAATTTTAATAACAGGTTATTTAAACTTTTAATTTGAAACAGTCACAGTTTCACCAATGTCATGGTATAGACAGACACTGAATAAAGTGATATGGGGAGGCCCTGTGTCATGGATGGTCTTGCAGAAACAGAGGCTGGTTAATCTTATTTTCTCTCTTATCCCCCATTCTCCTGCAAGGCAGAGAGCAAGAGCTCCGTCCGGCAGACGGGAACCCGTTTTTGGGCTAATGGGAGTCAGGAGACTGGATGAGAGATCTCTGGCCATCTACTGTTACACTAAAACCCATCTGTGTGCAAACACATGCTCTGAATGCACCACCTCAAAAAGAACCAGCAAACAACCAGTGCTCACAAAGGTTGCTCTGTCAACGGCCCATTTATTAGATAAGGCCATACTTTATTCCACCGTTGCGTTTATATAACTCCTTGAACACATTATACAAATATCTCTACAACCCTTTATTGAAAAACCCTGATCTACAATCAAAATGATCCTTAAATAAATTTACCCATGTTGTAATAACTAACAATTTGCTAATAATGAAAATTAAACCTAATAACACTGATTGGCTATAAATTGTAAGATACAGTTCTGGATCAGTAAGTCTGGTTATCTATATGGGCCGATGTTTTGGAGTGACCATTTTAAGTGCTGTATGGAAGCAGGGCTCTCACTTTGCAGATAAAAAAAATTAATAGAAGTGTCACAAATGTTAAATGTATTTAATCCTGTTGTGGTGTTTGTTTTTTCGGCTGAAACGAGTATCCGGTACGGATAAAGCGCTTTTGACGAGTACGAGTATCATACGAGTAATACGACTCAATATCTGTGCTCGGATTGAATAAAAATACTAATTGGGTAGTTGACTGTGTCTGCGTTCAGTGGCGTCTGTCAGCGCGCATGTAGTCTGTAGAACACACGTAGTGTTAGTTTCGTGTTTCAAGCCAGAGCAAGTCGAGATTAAAAAATATATATATTTACATAATAGGCTGTTCAGAGCAGTGGGGGCATAAGCGGGGCCAGGGGCAATTCTAGGGGAGCTCTCTCTCCCTCTCTCTCTCTCTCTCCCCCTCTCTCTCCGTCTCTCTGCCTGTCATCTGAGATTTTTTTACTCCACGCTCTGAGTGACACTTTCTTGATGTATTTTATAAAGAATAATAAAGGTAGTTGTGTTATAAATAAATTTATACATTAAGATACACACACACACACACACACTCACACACTCACACATACCTGGTGTGGAAATAATAAAAAAAATAAAACAAAAATAAATCACAACGATCATAAAAAAATTAAAAGTTCAAAACAGAGAGTTATGTTGAGATGAAAACTCTTATTCATTACATTTTACTTCATAATTGCAACCACATGTGTTGTATTCATAGTTGCAAAACTTGTTCTGTATATAGTTTGTTTGTTATCGTAATCAAAACCACTGATCTGAAGCTCAATGCTGTTGCTGTCATCTAAATAATGATCTAATCAGCAATAAATATAACAATTTCTGATGAATACATATCAATTGCATGCTTAAAATAACATTCAGGTTAAAGCCCGCCCATTTCAAGACAACCCGACCCACTTCCTGGTTTAAACCCCGCCCACTTCTGGGATAGGCCCCGCCCAGACAGAGTATAGCTACAGATAATTCATCTGGTTAACATATACAGATACAAATACAGAAAATGCTGTATTCGCTCATCCCTAGTAAAGTTTATGCACGTCAATGATGATCAGTTTGTTTTTTGAATCATAACAGATGCTAATAATAAATCAATTGTGGTAAAAAGGATCTGCGTTTAAATGAGTATGAGCCACTATACAATAGATGTATAGTGTATTAATGTGTATGATCACATAACTGATTAGATTAAATATCATTTGAAAGGGAGCCAATCAGCCTGTTTTACTGTCATATTTAAAATCAGTCATCATGCTGAGAAATATCAACTTAATTTGCGTCACACTGGGAAGTATTTATCAGTTACTCACCCTTTGTACTTGTTGAAGTGGTGCTTGTGGTTGTACTAGTTGACTTCCATGTGCCTGAAAAATGTACAAACAAAGTACATTTAATAATAATAATACATTTAATTTATAAAGTTGCTTTCTAAAATCCAACTAACATAAAGTCGGTCTAACTTAAAAAGTGAACCTTCAATGAGTCTGGATGCTCTGACTGTGCCAAGCGAGTTGACAGCTTCACAGGATGCGTTGAAAACAGACGCGGTGCTGATCTTAATAACACTGCGAATGCCATCGTGTTCCTCAGTGTTCCACTCATCCAGAGGAGCCTACACAAAAGAACAAGGTAGAAGGAGAGATGAAGGGCAATCTTCACAGCTTCAGCAGACCAAGACATTGTGGACAACGCCATGCTTCCAACCATCTCAGCATAACTGTGTCCCAGTGCCCAAAGCAAGTGGAAGTCCTGACCTCAACCCCATTTGGGATGTACCTTTGGAATGAACCGAACTATGAGCCAGACCTTCTTATCCAACAAATGCTCTACAGCAGTGGTTTTCAACCATTTCAACATTAAGGCCCACCTATCTATCACGGCATGTTGCCAAGGCCCACTTGGCCTCATTAGATAATTTCAAATAACCAATTGTGGATCAATGGCCTGTCTCAATTTTAGATTCACAGCCCAATCAAGGGCCTTCGTGGCCCATCAGTGCTCCCCGGCCCAGTGGTTGAGAATCCCAGCTCTACAGAATGAATGGGCACAAATTCCCACAGAAAGGCTTGGAAAGCATTTTAAAAAGAGTGCAAGCTCTTATATATTAAAATGGGGGTCAGCTTCATTTTAAAGTCTATGTATTTGTATGTTATGTCCCTGCTGGTGTAATGTTCAGAGGTCCCTTTACTTTAATCCATATTGTGTATAATAAGTGTGTGTCATACTTGTTTGTTTGAGAGTTCCCAAACAATTCTGGGTTTAGGGTGTCCTTTCGCAAAGCAGCTCAGATTGCTCAGCTTTCCTCCATCCAGTGGAATCAGGTGCACTCCTCCTTCCATCACAGGCTTGCCTGGAGACAAGAGGTTTAGAATTAAGAGTCTTATTTTGCTCGTATCAGTTATTTTTCCACATATGATCAGAAATACAATTTTCATCCTCTCTTTAAGTTATTAAAGGGTCTTTATTGTGTCTTTTTACATCTCCCATCCCCAGCCTACACATGCAAACCCAGTCAGTTACCTCTCACACTGACGTGCACAGAGTTTTGTTCTTCTAGTTCAGGCAGGTCAATTGCAGCCACCATACAAACATACGTCCCAGCTGTGGAATAAGAGGCGTTGTGTAAATTCAGCTCATGTCCATCCTTTAGAAATTGGCCATCCTGCACACAGACACAGAGAGATGCCTGTCTGTTATACTGTCTGTACTTATTGTTAAGTTGTAGTCTGTTGTAGTAAATTACAGTTACCACACTCAGATTGTCTTTCTCTGGAATCTAGTTTATGGTTCTCCTTAATAAATCTCAGCTTTACCTCGGCTTTATGTTAATTCTGCTGGTCTGTTTTGTTTTATGTATTCAAATAAGTTGCAAACATGTCTTGTTCACGAGTGAAATGTATGCATCGAGCCTTAGGAAAAGACGTGACAGCGCTGCATCTCTTGGGAATGAGGGCAGACACAAGTGCAGACATCCATTTTCTACTTTGATTTGTCCAAATCAAAAAACAAACAGGCGCAAGGGACTAACAAACTCAAAACAACCAAGGAGACTGGAGCATACACAAAAATACCCAGCTTGATGAACAGTGGACCGACACGGATGTCCTATACAAAAGCATTTCAAACAATCAAATTTAAGCATCACATTTAACTTAGCATAACTTAAGACATTTTCTCAATGGGCATTCAACTGAAGACCAGTGTGCTCAGAATTTCACAATAAGATCTCAAAACAAAAGAGGAAAAGACGGCCTCTAGCCACCTTCGACTATCACAATATGTAACTTTTACTTTTCTTCAGTTTCAGTTAACAGCATATTGCTCACCACAAAATGTTTTCTTTTGTAATACCTTGTACCAATTTGCAGTAGTGGACAGGGAGGAGAGGGCATTGCAGGTGAGAAGCAGATCATCGCCTTCATCTATCTCAATTGGTTGCTCTGGCGTGATCACTTCAGCATCCAAATCTGCAAAAACAGGGCCTCAATGAAAACAATGGTCTGAAAATCCAAAGCAATCTATCTGCAGCTGCCATTCTTCCTTACAATGTACAATGAGGTTCAAGCTTGTCCTAGCCTCCTCATAGGTCTCCATGTCCAGGCCACTACAAACGTATTCTCCACTGTTTGCCCGAGTCACGTTATCCAAGACCAGAGTATCTCCCTCAGGATTTAGTAAAACCTGGAATGAAAAGACAATTATCAGTTACAGTATTAACCTTCTTGATAGTAAAGTAAGCATTAAAGCAGACTTCATACGTTATTGTGCAAGAAGGAAATGATTGGCTGAGGGTTTCCATCTCCTCTGCATTTGATTTCCACTGTGTCATCTTCTTTGACAAGACCTTCAGGGAACGTCTGCTCCATTGTAACTGTTGTTGTCGGATCTATGGGTTATGGTATAAAAAACAGAAAGCAGGAGTAGATGAGACTTTCTGGTGGTTTCTCACATCTGTGATGTTTTCTACACTGTGAGTCAGCTGAATACCACTGGTGAAGCCGTTTGGCATATATTGTTGTAGGGTCCTAATAATCTAGTGGGTTTCTTTGGTCCATAATACCAAAGTTTCTGTGTCTCTAAACACTGGCTTTAAAGCAACCACTTTACTCACGGAAATGCATCTAGTTTTATTATTCTTTTTATAGTCAAAACCAAGGCACTGATTCTCCTCCAAGCTCGTGGAAAATTTTGGATCTGTTCCAACTGTCAATAAGTCCTTTAATACCCAATGTTGTACGTGTGTATTCACATTTTTGATCGTTTAATCAGAAACAGAATAGTGATTGTTTAAAAACTACTTTTGAGGTCAAGTCCCCTCTGTAATGTATGGGGAGAGAGAGGGGACAGTCGAGTCACCTTTAAAATGTATGGTCAGTTGCATATTCATCTTCATAATACATATTACAAATGTAGTGTTCACGACCAAAATATTTCTCACTTCAAATGATGATGTGTTAAATGAACTCAACACATGCAATTGTTTTAAAATTTAAATGAAAGGAAATAATACTGTAAAGGGTGAGCTTTTCTTCTGCCCCAGATTTCAAGCATAATTGAGACTAATTCTAAGCTTATTTGTTACAAATGGACATTTTATTTCCAGATATTATATAATAGTGTAAATACAGTGCTTACTCCAAGTATATGAAAAGAGCTAAATGTGATGATTACAGATTCTGCTGTTGATTTTAGAAGGTTTGCTTATTAAGAGCCATCCTTTCACAATAGCAGGCAGCCTTATTGGCAAGACAGATGTGAAGCCTCGCAAAGAAGAGCTGCAAGAATATTTACTGATAGAATAACTCTATTTTATCAGATCTCTAGCATTGGCCAAAGACTCCTTTGGTATTCACTCGGTGCTGCTTCTTTATGTCTACTGATTTAAGCTGGAACAGATTTACAGTAGGACGTTTTGGTGGAAAACACAAACACTCAAGGATCAAGGTTATATTATTGTCCTCAGCCGCTGTGAACGAGAATAAAATGAGATGAGACACCTTTTCTCCATGGACCACGGTGCAACATAAAGCAACATACAACATTCAACAGAGTGCCAGTTACAACAAACAGAGGACAACAGACAGACAATAAATTGACAGCAAATGTTGACATTGCATAAACCCTCTGGGGTGATGAGTATTGCACTATAGGTGTGACGACAGAACACTACAACAAATAAACAGTAAATAGTAGCACTGCAACAGTAACAGGAATGGGAAACTTAATTTACCAGAAAATATCAATATTGCACTTTTTATGTTATCATTGCACGTAACCATATATTGTATCTTATCCTTAGTTTTGTCATGAAACATGTTTACATGTTTTTCTAAGAAAAAGCACTCAAAGATAGATGACTCACAGTGAACTGTGATGCGGAAACGATCAGATTCGATCATTCTCTCCGCCCCGGGTATTCGGTAGCTGACCTCGCAGTAGAACTCGGAGTCCTTGTCCTCCTTCACAACCTGGAGCAACAGTTCACTCTCGACTGTAACCAGCCTGCTGGGATTCATTGTGTTGCTATTCATCACTTTCACTTCTGAGACAGAGAGACATAATTTTGGTTTATCATGATTTTTGGAATAATGAAAGTTTGACAAGCAAGTGTTGTGTGTGTTCCTTTATACTCACTATTGCCTGACGGCTGCAGAGGGAAAGTGTCTTTGTACCATGTTATGTTGGGAACAGGGTATGCATTTTCAACCTTGCAAGTTGCAACCTAAGGAGAACAAACACAGTGTAGGAGAACAAACAAAGGTTTTAGACTGATTTACACCAATTATTTTGTTGAAATCAGATTTTACTAATACACTCTACACACTAATACAGTTCTAAAGTTTAAGTCAGAATATGCAGTGTATTGATCCTAGATAATGATTTATAAGAACTAGTACACTCTGTAGGGGTCAGCTGTAGTATTATTCCAGATTTCAGGAAGTGAGGTATACAGGCTATGCCATCTGTGTCTGGTGAAAATTATAGCCCAGTAAGATAATTCTATCCTTGCAGTGTAATGCTCTTATTTACTGCATGCAATATTCCCCCATTTTCATGCGGATCAGCAGTCAGGGTTTCAGTCCATCGCAAGTTTCAGTCCACAGCTGACTGTGACGTCCTGGCCTTGTGCACCACCTGGAGGTTACCAAGGCAACCAGACACTTGAATGGAATAAAGCTCTGCAACCAGCATGAGGATGAAGGGGCCATGGCCCAAACATAAACAACCAGCACGAGGGGGCATGGCCAAAATATAAACAACCAGCGAAGACAAGGGGGTGTGGTGCACGAGGCCTGGATGTCATCGTCAGCTGTGCTCAAAAGTGGGAGGTTTGAAAGTAGCCAATCCAAGAACCTTATTTATTACTCTTTGCTGCTGATTGGCTGCTGCCCGGTGAAACTGCATTCCAGAATTTCCCCTATGTGTTCTCGTTTTTTTTATTTTGTTCTTCTTAAAGTCCTGTATTTTTATTACTGTAAATTGAACCATTTTATTACTGTATTTACCTGCTTATACCAAAGAAAACACATTTCATGAATTACACTAATCAGGGGTAACATCAGTATTTCCATTCTTGCAATCCGGGAGCTCAGTGTAAACTGTACAGTAATGTAAGGGTTTTACTTTTACATTTTCTTTAAGGGTAATGAGTTTAAAATGAAATTTTAAATGTTTTTGGAGCTTATTTAAGGGGCACATTGAGGGTTTACACTATAAAAATCACGCATGTGATCTTGGAATGTAGCCCTCATGAAAAACAGGGTTTACTGTACAGAATGGGATCTGTCCTGTTGAGGTCATGACACTTTCATACTATTTTAACCAGAGCACACTTCAAGTTCTCTACCTGCTTGGGACTGTCCTCATATACAGAGACGTAAGGTGCTGCTACAATGGTGGGAAGCGATGGAACATCTAAAGAACAAAAGAAAGAGAAAAAGTGCTATAATGGATGTTTATCAGTTCTCAGGATAAATACAATAAATATACAAAATATAAACATGCACTATTTGTTTTCTTTTACAGTATTTTTACATTTAATTTTATTCTATTCTATTCATGTATTTTTTATAGCATTCCTGTAAATTATACTGAGTGAACTTTCATGTATGATAATGTTTTATATAAATACATTTGACATGTTCCCCTCATGTTCATTCACATATTACCTCCAAACAGCTGGAGGAAACATTTCCAAACAAACCACAGTTCAAATTCAGCGGGTTTTATTCTGAGCAGTTAAGTGATTTTTCTGTTCAAGCCTGCCTGAACAGTTAGTTACCAGGTTTACATGGTTTCTTAGAGCAGGAAAATCAGAAAATTGTTATAGAAAGGCGCAGAACTACTAGGTTAATGAAAAGGAATAGCTCTTCTTTACTGGAGAGTACAAACCAACGTTTCCTTACTGTACATGTAGAGTCGAGTGAGTCCCTCCTCCTTGTCTGTATCAAAGCTTAGTTGGCAGATGAACTCTTGCTCATCACTATGCCGTGTATCACTGATGGTCAGAGTGCTTTCCCCCATTGTGTTTTCCAGAACATGAGAGACATTGATTCGGCCAGTGAAACCGGTGCCTGGAATTTCATTCTCTTTATTGCTGTCCATGTAGTAGATCTCCACCCTGTTGTTGGCCCCTGGAGTTTTCTAAAAGGAGTACAAAGAAATCTCATAACCAGAATTTGGCCAGGTACAATCGGTCTAGGTATTTGGACACTGGTGCATTCAGAAATGTGTAATACAGACTACATATAGCAATATCACAACATGTAGTATAATAAATACTAGGAATGTCCCGATCCGATCACGTGATCAGAAATCGAGCCCGATCACATAATTTCAGACTCGATCAGAATCGGACATTACCTCCCGATTAGGACTCGGATATATGATTCTGTGTCAGGTTCATCTTGACCCCACAGTCACTCGCCAGAGTACTAGAGACTCTTACCCTGGACTTGAGTGACTGAGAAGTGATTAGGTGGCATGGCAGGCGGCAGGTGCCCTCTCACGCTGCAGGAGAGTTTGAAGAGGAGATAAAAAATGCCTCGTGAAGGCACAGGACAACACAGCCAAGATCATTCAAATGATCGCAATGAGTGACTTGCCATTAGACTTAATATAGTATATAGAAGTATCAGATCGGGACTCGGTATCAGCAGATACTAAAAATCAAATGACTCGGACTGATCAGGACATCCCTAAAAAATACTAAGATGCAACTGCAAAATGTATTAAAATTTGAATTACTTATGTGTTCTCAGGTATAATACACCAAATTAATCAAATGTGCAGTGTATATATGGTAGGATGATAGAAACACATGCCTGTGAACATGAAGACCACAAGGTTGCAAGGTCATACCCCCACTTTCTACTATTGTGTCCTTAAGCAAGAAACTTAACCCTCAGTGCTTAAAGGGGAACTGTCCCTGTAACTAATGACTGTAATCTGAAGTCTTTGAATTTTGGTCAGCCGGAGCATTAAGATTTCCCTTCACTAAAAGTAAGTGGCCTAGTCCAAACCCTACAAACAGATGTGTCCCAATACTTATTTCCATATTTTGTGTGTGGAGGCAAGTGATTCCTTTTGACTGCAAGTGTATTTGTTGGAAGATATCCGAAACATTATAAAAATATATTTTTCATATACTGGTATGAAAAGCTTAAATAATATTTGAATCACATTAAAGTAAAATGTTCTTCAGGCTGTTCCAACTATTATGTATGTGTGTACGTCCACAGCGAAAAGGCTTTTCCTGGTTATACCTTCATTAGCAAGGCGGGTAATTCTTTTTTTTATTGGAGTGTGACCTCTCGCAATACAACTGTAAAAGATTTCAGAACCTTCCCATTCATAATACATATAGTTCACATGCAGACGTTTTCCGCCGGTGCTGATATCTCAGACAGAACTTTCTGACTCACCACAAACCACTGTAATATGAATGAAGAGGCTAGTCCATCCAGTGTGTATTTACAGGTGATCTCTGCATCTTCACCCATGAAGACCTCTTTCTTGTTCTCCATGCTGACCTCCAGCTTGGCCCATACTGCACAAACACACACAAAGACGAATAAAGTGTCAATATAAAAAAACAGACGCGTTAATTTCTGACTACTTATACAGAGCTTGCTTTGAAGTAAACAGAGAGTCTTTAACATCTATCAAAGCAGAAATGACAAATGTCCTCAAGTAAATTGCTTGGTTAATGTTTCCAAAGCACACACACATTGTCTAGCAGCAGATCAGACAACAAACCCATAACAAATGCCTGATATGGTGGGAACACTGTAAAAAGCGATAACTGGCGGTTGGGGGGTGGGGTGCTATGAGTGGAATCTCTAGAGCCCACCCATGTCTACATCAATGTGCAGCATTCCAATGTGTCACTCTGGAAGAATAAAGGCTCGATTTACATCCAGAATAGTGACCCAGTGTTCGCCGCCGGCAGCTGGAAATTAGCTGCCTTTTCCCCTAAATTTCCCCTATAGTACCCTAGAGCATGGGAACAGACCCCCACTCCGCTAATGCGTTCTCTTCGCTCAGATCCAGACTTCAGCAGGGCATTCTGTCTAAGTGAAGTTTCCTTTAGTGAGAGTATGGATTTTTGCAACCAAATGGAACATTACTGAAATGTTTTGGTTCTGACGGCCTCTGAAGTGGAGCAAAAGTTTATAATTACCATGATTAACTGTACGGGTTAGAACAAAAAGTGAAGGAACTGATCCTAAAGTGCGAAGAACGTTTGATGGTGCATTACTACTAATTGCTAATAAAATTGAAGTGCATCCAACATTTTTTTCATATCTGCCCATATACTGGCACATTTTCTAGAATATATGAGCAGGACTGAGACTAGGGCTGGACAATCTATGTCTTGTTAATTGTGAAAAAGGTATTTCCAGTAGTGAAACTCCAGAAGACTATCCTATGCAAAAGAGTGCTCCAACTAAGTCGCAATCAGTTGTTTTTCTATTGTGTGCTATCGACATCCTGATTAATCTCAGCTCCCCGTGTGTGTTTCTGTGGGTGTTTTAATTGATGGCACATATTAATTAAAATCGAATTTAGTTCCGTCAAAAATTATATAGACCTGTTGACCAATATTACCACATTCACTAAAGCATAGGTGATGTATCGCAATGTCTCCTATAATCACAAATTGCAACAATATAATTGCTACATTCATATCTTGCATATCTAATAGCAATCCTCTCAAGTAATTTTGTAGGTTCATTGCTCCATAGAGTCAGCAGTGAATATTTGTCTCTCTGTGTACTACAGCGGTGCTGCATGAAGAAAATTGAGCATGAAGGATGCTTCCCCATTACAGAAATTCGATTAGTTTTTCCCAACAAAAGCATTTCCTGTGCATTAGCGACGTTAGCTCAGGACAGACTCACTTCGCTTGTTGCCATCAGACATGCTCCCAACTCCAGCAAGGAGAGACATATCGACAAAGTAATTCTGAGCATTTCTACAGCGTGTACCTGGGCAAATAGCTCAGAATGCACACAAGCTCACACATTACACAGCCTTTCTCTGTGCAAATCAATTGTATCTGATGTTCATACTGACTCACTATAAAAGCACTAATGGTGTACTATACAATATGGGAGTGGCCTGGTTATGGCTGACTTGGGGGTACAAATGGGGAAAAAAAGATATTTCAAATGGCCTTAAAGTTTATTTTAAACAGAGGAAATGTGAATAAAAGGTATTTTCATGCTCAAAGCACTCAAAGCTGCCATAAAACAAGAGTGACACAAGCGCCAGACCTTTTCCCTCCCAATTCCTGCTTGGCAAAGTGATTTTCAGTGCAGAAAGTGAGAGAGAAGGCCTCTTATTCCTTGCTGCAGCAAAGAGGGCAATGGAGCTTAATTGGCAGCAGCTGGTAATGTGGTGTTGCCTAGTGGAGTTCAGCCATTCATGCAACATCCATTGGCTCCTGGAAACGCAACGTGACGTACAGAATAGAAGCTTACTAACTAACTGATAACAGCTCCTACATCCTGAGATACATCTGATTTTTGCATCAGCACAAAATCTATTCATGGACTATTTATTGCTGATGTCTACAAGATGGTTCTATAGACGGTAAAAGAGGGAGAAGAAAGGTTTAGGATGGAAAAATGTTACAATCCCGGTTACAGACACAATACTGAACTTTTGCCAACATCTGTGCTGAAACCAGACCGATCATCATAATGAGCTCCAGCTAAGGTTAACAGGCAGAGAACACATTAATTGTTTCTGCTGAAATATTGAGCACTAGCTATCCAGGGAAATGTGGTGTTTCACACGCATGTAACATATGCCATTCTTCAATGTTTTCCAAGGTAATGTTTCAAAATGCACCATTCATGCCCCAGTCCATACAGCTAATTTCCCGAGCTTGAGTGGAGGAAACCGGCCCTTCTTCAATCCTGTGTTTTGTTATGTCATAAAAAACAGTACATTTACATTTAGCTTCTTATTCAGGGTTAGTGCTGCCCATTTACAAACTGCTTCCTGAATGAGGCACAATATAGGCAACCAGGCAAAATTGGGGTCAGATTTAAGGCCACAGTGCCAGAAACAGACTGTTTATTTCAAAGATCTATAGGGAGTTTGGAAAATAATCTGGTTAAAATGCATCATACTATACAGTTATACTGTGTATACTGGTTATATTGTCTATATTCTTTAGGAACATACTTGTTTCATACGCATTTATGCTGTTATACTGTTTACACTTGTTGTCCTGCTCATTCTGTTTGCACATTTTTTAACCTTTGCACATTTTGTTTTACTTGTATTTATGCACAGTGAGCTGTCCACACACTCATGACAGATTAAATCTCACCCTTACTTCACTTTGTATAACCTGAGCTTCGCCATTTTGTCTCTCTGTATTCTCATATCTGGTTGAGATGACAATAAAATGCACTTTGACTTCGTTCATGGCTGTTTTAGATTTCTACATGAAAGCATACATCCTACAATACATCTTTTTAAATATATATAGGTGTTTGAATTCAATGAAAAGTTACTCAAAGTAGGCAAAACTGAGAAAATTACCATTTTTAGCACAAAACCAAACATAGGTAAAATTGTGGGAACTTTCTGTATACAGCAACAGTGGACTCAAACGCGTCTGATGACAGATACAGCCAGCACCACTCACATATATTCAAACCTCCTAAAGCATACACACTCCAGTTACGCCTCCTGCAGCTCCCAATTCTCTTCAGTTCCAAGCAGATGCTGAATGTGAAAAAAACCTGCTCTCAGACAGGTAGACGCCACACGGCTGCAGTGGTACAGAGTGTGAAATGTATTTTTTGGCTTAAATAGAGAAAGGCATCTGACACCCCCACACACAGTGACAACTGGCAACAACTGCAGATAAGAGAACACCAGTGCAGAAGCACCTACACATTCACACACACTCTTAGATCTCATTTTAACGAAATATGCTTCTCATAAATGAGACCTTGAGAGGAAAAGTGGACTAAGTCCACTGTTTTGAGTATCAGCTCTTTCAACATCAATACCATCCAGGGCTGTAGCCCATGGGGGGTGGGGTGGGGGGGTTCATCCAACCCACTTTCGTCCAATTAAACTGTTTTAAATTGATTAAATTGTATTTATAACGTGGCTCCCAGAACACCCCCACTCTTGGAAAGCTTGATACGCCCCAGATACCTTCTAAGTGCTGTGTATCTCTTGCCACATGCTGGCTGTCAACCCAACATTCTAGAGGATAAACACCTACATGACTGAGGATGATGGGGAAGAAGATGACACTGATCAACTGTTTTGTCTCTAAAGTCCGGCAAACATTTGGAAAAACATCTGATGTTTACAGTCTTGTGTGTACACTAATAAAAAAGGCTTATTTTTTGTTTGAGATTATCAACAACTTGTGTTTTGACTTGGAAACCAGTTGTTCAGCAAAATCATTCAATACAATAAGAAATTGTACATATTTTCATTTTGATTGTTGCTAGGTAAACAACATAACATAACTTAAACAATAATTAAACAAAAATACACTGCCCATCGTTTGTGGGCTGATTTCTGCAGTTTATTCCGTACTGGGAGTCGCAGGAAAAAGGAGAATAAGTACAATCCTTTCCCATAATGAACAAAGCCTGTAACACCACCCACTCACACTCTCAGGTGTCGTGCTCTTGGTCACAAGATTCAAGACTCAAGAACTTTTTTGTCACTTTTTGCATTACACAGTTATACATGTAAAATGTGCAATACATTTTACAACGAATCAGAAGAAAGTCAGGAAATTCTACTTGTAATGATGTTTTAAAATGACATTGTAATTCCTGCATGTCAATGTCTGTAACAGTAATGTGTACCATATTAAAATCTAAGGCAATAAACAGAATGTAGAGCGCACAACTACATGAAAATGTATTCAAGGTGGACATCAAACCTGACCCAAGTCTGACAGATCTTTGATGGATTATGTCCTAACCCAACCAAATCAGACGGATACTGTTGTATTCACACCAATAACTCAAGCTATACAAGCTCTAGAGTCATAAATCCCTCCACAGGCCCCACATCTGGACACAGACATGAGCTCCACATCAAGGGGAAAAGGGGGAACCTTCAACCCCCAGACACGCCCCCCCCCAAACCTCAGCTTTTAACAATACGCCTCCGGCTCCACAGCTTGACCTGAGGCTGCGACTCCTCCACATTGTGGATTACACGCTTCCAAAATGACAAGCACAAAAAAGCCAGCATTTTCAGTCTGCTCTGACAAACACAGACAAACACCCACTGTAAGATGAGTGCTAGTGGATTTTGCACCTGTTTGTAATTGTTTCATACAGTGCAGAAAATAAGATAAGGTAAGGTCAGATTACCCCTGGGTAGGAAATTTGCATTGCTACAGCAGCAAAACGGACAGAATAAGAGAAAAAATTACTGCATAACCAAAACAATACAAGCTACACAACAGAACAGTATAATATAAAAAGGACAAATATTACGTATATGTATATGCACTGGAGTATCCTAAGATGTCTAGTTGCAGCAGATATTAAATGAAACTATAATAATGCTCCCAAAAAATGCACCCATGTTGCACAAAATTAATATTGTACCAGAAATATTGCATAAGTTTCAGAAATAATATTGCACTTAAAAATAAATGACTGCACTTATCATGTGTATGTGTGTGTTTTCATGTGAGAGTGTGTGGTCGACTTTGAGATGTTGGTTGTAGAGACATTTTACACACTTCTTAATTTGAAAAACTGTCACTATGCTTTCCCTGCATCAGATGGCAAATGGAATCATACATAATTGCGTCTTTAGACCACAAATCTTATTCTGATTACATTGCTGGGTGTCAGTGTACTTGTAGGACATTGAACTGGGCTGCAGTCTCCTGCGAACAGACCCTGGACGAAAGCCACCGTCCTGGCTGATAAACTGTCATTTCCTGCGCTTGTATATACAACAAAATGAACAACATAAGACATATTTCTTTTTTGTTTATGTGCCTCCAAAACTAGAGGTATTCGAAGTGGCTTCAACTCGGTTGCCAAGAAAGATGATTTGTCTTTTGAGACAGAATAGTTCCTGATTTCAGCCTGGCCTTTGTTCTCAGCATCAATCCTGTTACTGCTGCTACTGTAAACCACATAATCTAAGGGGGACTTGGACTAAAAATTGACTGTAATGGCAGACATCAACATGCCAAATGTTTTTGCAATAGGACAAAACGGAATTCAGAAAAGTAGCAAAGGCACTCTTAGAAAAAATTAAATTTTATTCATGTGACTTGTCACAATCAAATTTCACAGCTAATCTCCACCAGATTCATCAATTCTGCCAGTTAGGGTCATCAGACCAACATAATCCTCACGGCAATAAAAACCAATTTATTTCCTAAGGAGAATACATTTGATTTGGATCTGATTCCTGTCCTGCCATGGAGTGCCGTGCCCTACATGTTTGACATTAGGAGTCTAAGAATATCGCTGTATCAGGTGGGGGTAGACGACAACGTGAAAATTCTGCATGCTATGAAAATACACCTACTTATGTACTATAAATAGTCCTCCTTTGTTTAAAACAATAAGAGGATTAAAACAACATATTAAAATGACCCCTCATTCACAATAATCCTACATTCCTTAGCTGGCTTTAATCCCTAAGGTATTCTTGCTGGGGTTTATTGAATCAATTATGTTGATGGAACTACATTAATGAAATATTTGGGGTTCCAGAAAATAATCACATCATCTGGCAATATATGGGACCTTGACTGTTATTAAAGTCAAAGCTATGTTGATGGGGCATATTCCACATTCTTCATAATAAGGCCAAAAATATATCAACACCGCTCTAAATTAATGCATTTGGGTTTTTCCAACACAACCATTTGTAAGAGGTGTATTAAATCAAGCACAAATCAATGCAGTCTTCTTAGACAAACAATGGTCATACTCTACATTGTCCTTTTATACACTGTTAGATGTGCCTGGTCAACTCTACATGGTATTATTTTACACCAGAAGGGTAACTCACCTATAAATTAGTAAACCATGAAAACTCACAGAGCAGGGCTTGGAGTTCCAAACTGCCTCTTGATGCCACTTCAGCACAGCCACACACAAGCCTGAAAATGGTGTAAAGTGTCAGCTGGAATGGCATAAAGCACACTGCCCCTGGACTCTGGAGCAATGAAAACGTGTCGCCTGGAGAGGTAACTCCATGGCTTGGACAGTGTACTAACTAATGGAAAGCCATCCTCAAACCCCCCAACCCCATCCAAAACCTCTGGAATGAACTGAAACGGAGATTGTGAGACAGACCTTCTCCGCCAGCATCAGTGTCTGACCTCATACTTGCTCTGCAGAATGAATGGATACATAAACTCCAAATCTTATGAACTAATGAACTTGCATGGTTTAGGCTCTCTCATTTGATGGACCTTTGTAATGGGCTTTGAGTTCAGACAGGGACTCGAATTATGGGAAATGTGAAAGAGAGGCATGGTAAGTGCAGCTGAAGGAGCCTGTTCAGCACGTCAAGGCCAAAGGTATTACGAGTCACTTTTGATTATAAGACGAGGCATAGCATAGACCAAACCACTTAAGTCATTAGACTAAATATACATTCAGGATGTTTTTCTAATTAGCGTGAGAGGAACATAAATGCTATTAAGACTTCATTGTTGCTGTGACTGTGAGATCTTCTCATACTGCTGAGGCTGGAGTTCGAATGAGTTACTTATTCGTTCCTCATGGAAACAGCAGAATGATCAAGTTGTACTGACACAGGCATCTTCTGAGAGGTGGACAGCACACAGTTTGTGAAAACTGATAATGCACAATATATTATGCTACAAATGGTATCTAATTGTTTTTCTTGCTTTATTCAGTGTATTGGCTTGGCTGTTTCATACATAACCCTTTTTTTATTCAAGTAAAGC
>JBBKCR010000001.1:17539497-17553361 GCA_037577295.1 Ladigesia roloffi
TGAAAGAATGCAGATTTAGTGACAGATTTAATGTGAGGCTGAAAGGAGAGTGTGGAGTCGAAGATTACTCCTAAATTACTCCACTAGTAATGGCTGTATGAATAGATCTGAACTTCAGCCACATTTCTTCAATTGCTATCTTTTCCAGGCACCACTAGAACATGATCGCTAGGGTTGCTTTCATGAGTGCTAATAAGATACCTAAGTTGATACAGTGTTTAAAAAAACATGTATTTCTTGTTTATTTGTTAAATCTGTCAACCATTCATGGCAAACAGGGAGTCCCACTGGGTTTGAGGCTGTTGTAATAGAAATCTTCTTTAGGAGACACCTGGCCTCATAGTTTCCAATGTAAACCCTTGTCTTTGTTGAATTAAATTTGCTGAACTAACCCTTTAAAACTGCCATGGACAATGTTTTATTTAACCAGATCTTAAGGGTTTACAAGAGTAATACACATACAGACCCAAACATAAACATGCAAACACATGCACAAACACACACGTACACACTTTTTCAGCTTGACCCAGAAATCAGTTCTCGCTCGCATTGTTTAGCAGTGGAAATCTCAGATCAGTGTCGTTTATTTATTGTCCCACGAGTATCAGGAGCTAAGAGACTCTGTTTGGCTTTGATTCAAGGTTAAAAATGACATGGAAACAATTGTGTCCTGTCCTGCCTGAGATGGTATGTGTGGGATGGAGTGGAGACAGAAAGAAAGAGAAAGCAAAGGACAGTTAGATAAAGAGAGAGAGACAGTAAGAGAGAATGTGAGAGAAAGAGAGAGAAGGTGGACAGAGACAGAGAAAGACAGAGAGAAAGAAGGAGAAGGGGGGATGGAAAAAGAGAGAGAGAGAGAGAGAGAGAGAAGCAAAGAGAGAGATAGTATAGAAAGCCAGAGACAAAGAGAAAGAAGCAGAGAATTTATTTTGATAATATCCTTATGCCCTTAAACTGATGGCCTTAAAAATACGATTCTCATTAGTACCTCAATAGAAAGAAGCTTCTAAAGCACCTCAGCCCAGGAAAGGCTTGTTTTTTAGTTGATTAGTTGCAATTAAACATAAAAAACACCAGACTACGTGGAGCAGGGCATTTTCAGGACTGGCACTGGGAGGGAGCTTCCCCCATTAGCCAGTGTTGTTAAAGATTCATGATTAGTTCAAAACCAGGGACATGCAAATGTGAAAAAGCTTCTCAAAAAACGACTCCTGTGCCCTAGTCTTTGTCCTTTGATTGACACTGAAAAATGGATTGATAATATTAAAATATTAATAAAGGTTTGATCAGTTTAATATAAGCAGAGACAAATGAAAAATATCACATTGTACAGCTTTGTTTTATTACAGTAGTCAAAACATTCTGTTATTCTACATGCTGTTTTACCTCTCCCTCAATAACACTGTCCCTGGAACATTGTTCATTGTGAAGAAATGGGTACAGAAAACAGACAGGCTTCGGAATTACTGGCACTTTTTGTGAAGATATGAAAAGTACTAAGAGAAATCTCCAAGTGGCTATTCCAAGTGGTGTTAAAACAAGAGCTAAATGTCACTAAATAAAACAATACGGTCGTTTTCTATCAAGTTCATGTCTGAATAGCTCATTGATGTGGAAAGTCTAGGCTAAAATACCTAAAAATTGATTTCTTTTTCTTGTCTTTAAAATTATACCACATTATTCCTTTTCTAATTGGCTATAAGAATACACCTAAGGTACACCTTGATGATCTTTTTTCTTTTTGGTGCATTTCTATAAAGATTTCATGTACAGTCTATTTGTCACTGGTGTTACCTTACTTCTTTGGGTATAATAACAACTTTTATGAAATATTATTTCTGAAATTATCCTGCACATGTAATCAGAGATACAACAATGATGAGGCAAAAAAACAGGAGATAATTATCTTTTTTTAATAATGTTTGTTAAAAATGTGTTTGAATGATGTTTACAAAATACAAAAAAATATTTGCCATAAAATTTAAAATATTTTGAAAAACAGTTATCAACAAATCATGATGAAATCCTTTGAATGTGAACTCTTGACATTACAGCAAAATTATATTAATGTTACTGAAAACACAAAATAAGACCAGTGACCTAACATAACACCAGTGACCTTCATAAGATCGAAAGCACTTGAGTCCTCAATTCCAATGAAGCATTATTGATTAAAACTTTAATAATAGATTATGAGCAACACATTTTAATTGCAGTAGAAAGATCAAGGAAGGTACCCAGTGACAATAACACCAGTGACAAATGTCATGAAAAATTAATTTTATAAAATGGCTGCCACAAGGGATCAAACCACATGTTGACAATCATGATATACTCACTAATTTATAGAATTTATACATTTTGTTTCTTTTTTTTCATTTCCCAAAGAATAAAGTAGGTAATACTAGTAACTTACACCAGAGCTTTGAAGGAAATCTTTAGGTAAATGAGAAATTCTGTAAAATGAAAAAAAGACAGTGAACTTACCATGAGCCTGTCTTCACTGATCTTCATAGAGGAAGTAAAAGTGAGTACTGTAATTTTTTTGGTCTTGTTCTTTTAGTACCCGGTAACACCAGTGGTGTGATTACAGGGAACATAATGTATATTTTAATATTTCTAAGACATTTTGTATTTTAAAGTCATGTATAGTATATATTTGACAGGTATGTGTACATTATTGCAGCTAAACTGCTAAAAACATTTATTTTAGAATATACCCCTCAGTTTCTCAGCATGACAGAGGGGATGGGCATTTTTGGGGGTACTTGGAAATGTACAAAAATACTTACATACTGATGGTTCAAAAGTGTGTCATTGTTCAAATAACATATTGTTTTATTTTAAAATATAAATAAATACCTACATTTAAGTATTTTATAAAGCCTAGGGACAGAAAAGTGGACTTTTCTGTAGAATTACCCTTTGACAAATAAATAAAAATTAAATAAAAACAGTCAAATATGACCAACGCCAAGACTTCGATGACGTCAGAAAACTTCCCAGAATCCCACACTATGTTTACAGGCTGCGCAGTTATAGCGCGACGCTGATCCGCCCCGAGGCTCCGAGCGACATGGCGACCTGGTGGTGTCGAGTGAATTGTGGCTTCAAAACAAGTGAAGAATGGCAAGTTTTGGGCTAGTCCTGAGTCCCTTCCACGCTTTATCGGACCAGCGGACACTTGCTTTTCCTGCCTGCCTGAATAGTGCCTTCCAGTCCGGCGTGTGTGGACTTTGGGGCGTTCTGTCTTGCCCGTTTCAAACATAAACATCCGCCCTGTTTGGAGCCTGCTGGAATTGATAAGGAGCTGCTCGCCACTCTCACTCCTACTGTCCACCTTTATTCACTACAGTCAGCAGTTAAGGATGATTAACTCACCCCCAGCACCCGTTGAGTTGGGGACTGAAGATGTCATTGACAAATTTCAGTAGCACAGTGGACTATGACAACCAGCCTGCTGACTCTGGTCAGGTGTGCCTGCATTTGTCTTAATGTAGGTCCTCCTTGATAATTATATTGTTCTAGTCGAATCTGACTGCGATCACAAATGTCTGTTAGCTGCTTAGGGAACTAAATTGACTATAAAAGTTATAAGCCAGGAGAGCCCTAACATGGGTATGCTGCACCTCGTCTTCAGCTCCATTGGAAAGTGCATAGACATAATTTGCCTCCTGCTGGACTTGAATTTCGTGATTGTAAACTCACTAGTCCGGCTGTTGTTGTCTGTGGTCTCATTTGTCAGCAATCTACCCATGCTACTTACAAATTCAGTAGTGGAGTGCATGAATCTCACTCTGTTTTGTGTCTTCACAATTATGGATGGTGTGATCGTTGTGACCCACAACATGATCGGAGGTGGGATGCAGGTTCTTGGTGGCACACTTGAAAGCTTCAAGATGGTGGGCTACTTGTCCTCACATTTACTCCTGCGCATGAAGGAGCTTCTTCACCGCGGACTTCTGTCAGGCCATGGTTTGCTGAGGCAGGCCTTCGAGGGCTGTGCCATCATGTTCAGCCTGCTGCTTTACTTCATCAACACTATCATAAACCTTCTGCTCATAGGCACTCAGAATCTGTATGGGCTGATGGTCAGCATGGTGGAGGCTGTGTCCAGCCCTTTGCAGAAAGCGCTCGAACTGACATTGACTGTCCTCACTTTCTTCTATAGCACAATCGCGGGTACCTCAATTCTACTCTGGACGCCCTGCAGACTGGCCATGGAATTCCTGGGCTCTTTAGGGCACATCTTCATCAGTGTCTTCTTGCTCAACACGTACGGGCTCTTGCTCACACTGGTCATAATCGCAAGTGCCACCATCTACTTGAATCCTGCACTGACGCAGCAGGGAGTTCAGCGAGTTGTCGAGTACATCAACACAGTCCCCATTCTGCAGCGGCTCCCGAGAACCTTACACCGCCTCTACTTGCTGGAGAGGAACTCGTGGCAGAGGTTGGCCTGGCCCCGCAGCCGGCTTGGCTTTTGGATGCCTACTGAAGAGAGGGATGCTCAGGGGACAGGAGATGGCAATGTTCAGCAAATCAACGGTGAACAAGCAGCTCCTCAGGAAGATGTGGCTGGTCAAAGAGAAGTGGGAGATGTTCGTGACCCTTTAAACCAACCTGAGGCCCCGGCAGCGGTGGCTGATCCACCACTTGCTAGCTGTAGCACTCATAGACCTTTGCAGAAGATGCCATCGGAGGGAGACTCCAAAAGCAGCCCAGCGGATAATCTTCTGACTCTCCTCAAGGAGCAGGAAGAGAGGAAGAAATGTGTCATCTGTCAGGACAGTACCAAGACTGTGGTGCTTCTGCCCTGCCGTCATTTGTGCTTGTGTCGAGACTGTACCAACATTTTGCTGCGCCAACCCATCTATCAGCACAACTGCCCACTGTGCCGCCACATGATCCTGCAGACCATGGATGTGTATATCTGAGAGACTCTGTAAACATCTGCCAGGATTGATTGATTGTGTGAATCTCAGGTTTAATGAAACGAGACTATTTTCTAATTGTGCGGTGCATCACCTTTCAGCTAGCAGGGCTGTATGGGTGGCAGTTTACCTGTAAATCTTTTGTCCATTCCACTGTGCTGAATCTTTTGCTACTGTCAGTTGTAAATACACATAGCCATGCCCTTTTATACACATGGGAGCTGTTCTCAGCTTAAGCTCGAGGCTTGCTACTACAATACACTATCTTTCTTATGTGTTTTTTATTATGATTGAGCATTTCTATTGATAGACACTAAATCTTTTATACTGCAGTGTCAGCGTGAACGCAAGCTTTACATGGAGTAACAACCACTAAGATCTATCCTTTCACTGCAATCAAAAATGTAGTATGCACTATAGCAGTGGGCTGTTATTGGGCATATATATGTGTGTGATGCAATACTCTAGCCTTACAATGTAAAAAATAAATGTTGCCCAACACGTTTCTTAGATGTTTATGGGAACATTTTGCAATGATGCAATGTTATTGTTCTATTCTTGGTGTATTGCTTTGCTGGCCTTTCTATCTGATATGCACATGGCAGTCCTATTTCTAGAAACCATTTTGGGCTCTTGTGGTAAATTGTTGATTTTGTTAATCTGCTTTATACGGAACAATGATGTTTTGTAATGGGCCTCTAGTTTTTGTGTCCTCATATAAATGGTATTGATCTTTGCTCCTTGAAATCCAAACATTAGGCTTAGGTTCTGCTGAACAGGTTATTATTTGATGTCTCTTAATTCAGTTAAGCATGGTAAGAGGTATTGTAAAACCCAGGCTGCGTCATAGGAAAACCTTTTACCAGGCACTGACTGGATATTTTTGATTTAGGGTTTTTATGTCCTTTTTTCAGTATAATTGAAACTGTATTTCTGCAAGATTAGAAGATCTGATGTGTAATCACAATGTGAATATTGAGCTAATTTACTACTCCCAAACACAGATTTTGCTTTCAGAACCTCACAGTGGTACAAATGAGTGCTTCTACAATTCAGTGCCAAATAAATTATGAATGACAACAGTGATAAAAAGCCTGAGCAGTGCAGTTTACATATACTGCAAGTGTTTATTCTCATACAAATGCAAACAGTTCATCGTGCTTTCAGGGAGATTAAATTACTTCAGCCCAAAAAAAGACTTCACTGCATTCCATTGTTTAGACATTTGCCAAATGCTGCTGGCCTACAGAGTGGTCTGTTTTTTACTGATATGGATAAGATTGTTGCAGCATAAGCATTTTTTATGTTGTTTCAGTTGTAAATGAGTCATGGTATTGATTGATGCTAGTGTTTTCTTCTTTTTACGATCATTATGATGATATCTATACATGATGGGGCCAGCAGAGAATGCAGTTTCATTGTTGAGTATGAATGAAACTCAATAAAAGGACAAATGTGACTGTGAATATATTCGTTCTGGGCTAAAACTATAGCTAAAACATCTTTGAAAGCACAAAAACCTGTTTTCCACCATCATGTGTTTGTTCTTAAAATGTTACACTTTATTTTCTACACTACTTTAACGTGCCCACTGCTGTGTACATCAAATGAACATTTCATGATGCACACTGTTTAAAAACACTTTTGATCCCTTATAAAGTTGCAGTTTCTGACAGAATGTGTTTTATTACACTGATGAAAGTGCATATACACAGTAGGACTGTAGTGTGTGAAGTCCTACATGTGAAATCTTTCCCTCAGAAGAAGAGTGGGTGTGGGAGCAGATGATAGGGGGATGGAACAGAGGCTGCTTCCTTCAGGAGCTGATTAGTCCTTAGAGAAAACACAGATCTGATGACACAGCTGAGTCAGTCTGGTTCTACAGCGCCTGCATTAACGCCGAGTTCTCAGTGGGAGGGCCCCCCTAATGACTTCAAGGGGAATTCCTCTGATTCTTTACGAGGTCTGCACAACTGAGTCATTGAGTTGTGAACAAAGACATTCAGAATGTCCTGATGTAAAGCGGATATTTGTAGAGAAACATTTCAACTCCGATTTCTTACAGTGGTTGTGATTGACAGGAACTAAAGAATTGCAACATCACAAATTAGATCATTTTATATTTAATCCAACAGGACATCTAAACCTTCAGACTTATGTAGTCAGGCAGCATAGTTTAACCAATTTTAGCTGATTTTTACGCAAGTAATGCCATACCTTTCTTTGTTGGAGCTTAAAAGCATGCCTGGCATCTGGTTCCTTTCACCACCACTGTGAACAACATTGCTATTTCACATCAGACCACTTTAAATAACTTAATTTGTGTTTTGACCCTTAAATAATGCATTCGATTTGTTCAGACTGGTTAAAATATGGAAGTTAATATGGCTTTCATATTTTGTTATAGAGGACCATACAATTTGTTCCTCATTTTAGATAACACCTAGGTAGAAAATGAGAAAGGCGGAAATACATTCAGCACTCTGGACAGCAACTTATTACAAAATTACATAAGAGGTTAAGTTTAAATGCGTTCATGTGAAATAAAGCCAGTAGTGTGCCTGTTGTTGAAATATTAAATTATAACTGACAGTAAATAGGCATTTCTAAGCTCTGTATTAATACCTCTCATGTTGGGAGTGACTCGCTGGGAACAATGGGTTATTCATTATGACAGTCAGGAAGAAAACTCAGGAAGAAACATCATAGACCTGACAGAGGAAAGGCTTCCTGTTTGTCATGGGAGGAGTGGAAGAATGAGAAGGGTAAGATCTTTGAGTCAGGTAGCCGTAATTTAATTTTGCTCACATATCCGCTTACCATTATGTGGATGAAATGAATATTTTAAACAGTGTTCAGTACAGTATGACAGGCACAATCCTGGTTGCTAGGCTAAATGGCTTATCTCTTCATATTAAAATTTATTTTGACCAGGCAGCGAGCACATCGGGTGTTTAATGGATAAAATTTGAATGCTGGCCAATCCTGCTGTTAAGAAATCAGAGAAAGCCAAAAAAGTCACTGATTAGCACAGTTATGACTGATCTGTGAGCAACCTTGAAAACAACATTTATTTCCATGATTATATGGGGGTTTCAGTGAACAATTATTCTACAGCTGATTATCACAGATAGTCATTTACACTCCATATTATAGAACAGAATACATTCCTATAGTAATACAAGCCTAAGAGAACTCTCTTAATCAATATAGCAGTAACAGATGAAAGCTGGCACATACAAACTCACTGGGATTAAATTAGCATCTCTGGTTCACCGAACCTCCATGCCTCTGGACTGTGGGAGGAAACCAGAACACCGAGCTTAAACCCACACACATACAGTACCATGCCAAAGTCTTAGATACATGAACAATTTATATTTAAAACCTGTTTAGCTGAGCAGGGAATGCTTTTAAAATTAAGTGTACAAATAATGTACAAATAATATTACTACAATCAATAGTGATTGTATGCATGTCTATATGTTTGTTTAATCATTCTTCTCATGTAAGCCCAGAGTTACATTTAAGCACAGTAGAGAAACAGACATGTAAGTCAGTGCACTATCAGAGAACAAATGTATACAGATCTGTGATGAATACATGACCCTGTTGGAGTGTAGGAAGTTCAGCTTTAGAACAGCATGGGGCCTCATTTTTTTAAAGTGATGAAATGGTGCCCTCTGTTGGTTAAGTAGGATATTAAAACCTGTGTGTGTTATGTGAACACAAACTGAACAAAATCAGGCCAACACCACTAGACATAAAAATCATAAAAAAATGATCATAAAAATCATCATAAAAATGACAACGATCAAATAAATGCTTCACTAAACTAAACATCTTGTAAACAGAGACACACAGACGAGGACGTGAGTAGCCCAGATGAGCAGCGATGCTATGGCTCCCTGCTACCTACAAAGGGTTCTAAAATTCAGATTCCTGCACACAAACAGTTTAAAATATGTCGAACAAAGAGCCACTGGCGATAAAACCACATATGCAGAATTTCATAATGGTCACATTATGCACTGTATCAGTGTAGAATCTCAAATTGTAACTTCCATAGCATACAATAAAGGAAGTGGAATTTCAGTTTCAGTCCAGACACGTGTAGTATTAATAGCTTAACTGGGGCAGCTGGTGGCCTGGCGGTTATGGCTTTCGCCCCACAATGAGAAAGTCATGGGTTTGAATCCCAACACTGCTAGTGGCACTTCTTGTGCAAGTTGTCTTTTATACGGGTGGTGTTGGCCTGGAGGGTAGAATACTTGCCCCAAGAAGTCATGGGTTCGAATCCAAGCTTCAGCATATCACCACTGAGTTGCTGATGAAGACCCTTAATCCCAAATTACTCCAGGTTAGGGAGTGGAAGTCTCTTTGGATAAAAGTGTCTTCTGAACGCCATTAATGAAAATGTACTGTCCCCATATGCTGCTCCCGGGCACGCTGTTCCTGGCTGCCCACTGCTTCGTTTGATAAATGGGTTAAATTTTGAGAAAGAATGGTGTGATATGTTCACATATGAGAAAAATGAGTATGATATTTAAAAGACTGTATCAGATTGGTATCGGGACACTTTCTCAAGGCTAGAGAATCTGTATTGTTTCGGACATGAAAAAGTGGTATTGCGCCAACACTAATTCATAGTTCTCTGAGTTTTCTTACATCTTTATCCTTTTACTTCTTTGTGAAAAACAATGATCTACTCTTTTACTCATGAACACTTAGTTTCAGAGCCCCCTCGCTGACGGCCTTTCATTTTGGTTGTATGTGTAAATGGGATTCGTATGTGTGTTTGTGACTTAGTGAGAGAGAACAACCTAATTTATGTTTATTTTTCTTTTCATCTTTTGAGCCTCTCATCTTAAACACACAAACATACTCACACACACACACACACACACACACACACATGCATATCTAGCACCCAGCTAAACAGCACCATAAAATGTCTTAGACACATGAAATAGTTATATTTAAAATCTGGATAGCTGAGCAGTACATGCTTTTAAACTTTTAGAGCCAAATACTAAGTAAAAGAAAAGAAAGTTCCACCACAATTCTTTAGGTTATTTAACACTGAAGCAGTTTTTGAGCTCAGACATGTTATTATTATTTATTTACTATTAAATGCATTTGGCAATTTTACACATGTTCTTCTGTTATCATTTGCATTTGGTTTAACTTCATCCACCATAAACTCTAAATAAGATAATCAGCTAATCTATGACATTATCTTATTGCCTAAGAAAAATCAACAAATTTATACTAAATGGACAAAAGTATTGGGACTCACCTCTTATATTAACAGAATTCAGGTGGGTCCTTACTTCCAGTGAAGCTTAATGCTCCAGCCGATCAAGACATTTTGGACAACACCTTGCTTCCAACTTTGTGGACCACAGTTTGGGGAAGAAACTTTTCTGTTCCAGCATGAGTGTGTCCCAGTGCACAAATTGAGCATAATAAAGAGTCCTTACCTCAACACCTTTGGGATGAACTGGAACGGAGATTGCAAGCCAGACCTTCTCACCCAACATCAGTGCCTGTCCTCATAAACTTGCTATAGAACTCCTACAGAAACTTGTGGAAATCTTGTGGAAAGCCTTCAGAGAACTTGGTATAGGTGCAATAGAGGGAACAACTTCAAATTAATGTCTATTAATGCAATGTCATCAAAGCCCCTGTTGGCTTAATGGTCAGATGTCCCAATATTTTTTATCTATATACTGTGCACACTTTTTAATGTTTGCTTCAGTTAAAATCAACTTTTTGTAAAGAAACAGTCTGTGCTGCATGAGAAAATGAAAGGTGGGTTTGTGTCAGTTCTATTTATTGCCTAAAGAAAAAAATAAACATGAACATAAATGCACTTGAAATTGTGCTGTTCATCAGATGTTTCTGGTGAACTTCTCCTCGGTGCAGAGGGACAGCTGTGGACGTATGAGGAGATCAAAAAGTGATGCTGTGTCGTATTTGATAGTGTGCTCTCAGACGGCCTAAAGCCTGTTATGTAGCTGAGCCCAGGGTGGGAGCATTCAGCGGCCATGACCTCATGGAAAGGAGCGAGCAGCTCTAGGGGCTGGGCGAGCCTTGCTCATTCATTGCATCTCTCCAGCAAAAAAATCCCAAACGTGTCAAGAAAGGAACATTCTGTATGGATTTCTTTGCCTGAAACTGGAGGAAAATTGGATTAACCGGTCTCAGAGTAAACAGACAGAGACAGACAAGAGGAAAAGGAGGAGGGGGCGGGGGGCACAGAATAACAAAGAAACAAAAGCAAAGACAGACTGTGTTTGGGTGAGAGAGACAGAGAGAGAGACAAGAGAGGAGGGAACATGTGCACAGGAGGGAGAGAAAGATCCGTACACCAGGTGTCCTGGCTGAGGAGTGTTTGAGATGTAATGTTACAGCTTCTGAATATGGTGAAAGCATTAAGCTTAGTGGACGCCTTGGCATCAATAAGTCTCCGTTGCCTCATCATGGTTTGGGATCACAACAAGAGAAACACACCTCCTTTAAAGTGGCTGCACAATCCTTTCAGCAAATATTTCACAAATACTGAGTTCCACAAGTTATTTCTGAGCCCAAACCTAAAAGCAGCGCAGAGATTAATCTGATACATCAACCAATAACACAGTCCATCCAACAGAATTATGGTTATACATTTATTATCCTCATATTTTCAAGGTGCGCCCACATTGCTATTTTTTTTAATGCCAAAGATTTATTAATACTCAAAAACTGATTGTCCGTTGTCCTTTATATGTACTAACAAAGGCAGTATGTCTTAGTGTTACTGAGCATGGAGCTTTTGTGTGTGAAAAACATTAAAGGGCTCATTTCCTATTTTTACTTGTCATTTCTTTCCCCTGAAGTTCTCTCTAATCGCTTTTTATCCCTTAGAACTAAACAGATTATTACTGTGCCTTTAAGACTGATATGTGTAAGAAAAGCATACCAGAAGAAGAAACCACTTCACATGGCTAATGCTGCTGCTCAGTCAAGCTAGCTATAAGATAAACACACACTGTTAAATGGACAATTTCGCTTTAAATTACTACCCGAGGGGGATTTGTACAAGACAAGGGTAATATGTGTGTTTTGCAAAAGTGAATTCAATTACCACCAAAGCACTACATCATTATTTTATCACCTCCAAGCAAAGCATCCCCATGGCAATTATTTAAAGCTGTTTACGACAGAGATTCTGTCAGGTTTGAAGATGTTATGCATTTTCTATTCATAAGAAAGTATTGTTTTTATCTCACAACTTTTAAAAGTGTCACAGAGTTGGGAAAAAAATAATAAACAAAGCCTTCTTTGTATATACACGTGTTCAGTACAAACAGACTGGTTTTGTAGTTTCATTTCTAGCTATGGACTAAACGGCCTGGGGTGTGTATTGTACATTTGAACACAGTGTTATACACTACCATAATGTCATTTAAACAGAAAGCAGAAAATGTCGTTTTCTAAGATATGAGCCCTTTAAACAGTTCAGAGTATCTGTAGACTGACACAACAAGTGTCTTGGTCCATTAATATTTACGATTATTTTTTATTTATCGGTTAATGTTTTGTAAGCTGTTGTGCATTAGTGCAGTGTTGAGCAGTATGTAGACTGATTCTAGGAAAAAACAGCAGAATTTTTCCAGTCTGAATACACCAGGAAGCCAGTGAAGGTGCTGTCCGTCTTTGGGCTGGAATAGAAGCCAGTATACTCGCCCAGAGCCATCTGCACCCACACCTCATCTCCTGGGATGAGATGCAGCAGAGTGCCCCCAGACAGCGATGCTGGCTTCGACCAGTTTCCAAAAATCTGGAAATAGGAAGCAACCGTGTTTCCGTTCTTCATCATGTCGAACTGCAGGCTGGAGCGGTACACAGTGGCGTGGACAGCAAAGTAGTAAACGCCTGGCACCCTGCAAGTGAAGCGTCCCGTCTCAGGATTATAATCCCCCTGCTCGTTCAGAACAATCTTGTCGAAGCGCACTGCATCCCCCACTGCCAGGGGCTTGGAGCGAGCCTCAGACAGCTTGGCACTAAACGCTGATTTGGGGGCCACGGCACACTCTCCAGGGGACCCCATCTCACCCTTCTGTCCTGGATGCCCATGGTCCCCAGTCAGACCTCTCACACCTGGCTGGCCTGCAAAACATAAACACAATCGTTATGTATTTATTTTTAACCGCTGCTGATCTTTTGCACGTATAAAGCACAGAAAAAATATCCAGTGTTGTTGCTCCCCATCGAACTGCTGTTGCAATATTTGCACATCATTTTTTATCATTTTTTGAATGTTAAAAATGGCCTTCTATGATTTTGCACATCCTTGTAACAAATTTTCCAACAAACAGATTTTTTTTACATTTAGTTATTGGTTTATACTTTTAAATATGTTTACTCTGTAGAATCTTGAGCCATGCTGTCTCATCATCTTTATCTATGCACACGAAGCTGAGATGGCAAGGAATTTTACTTTGCCTTTGACTTTTTATATAATTAGAATCTTATCATATACATGTATGGGTCAATGACATATTATAGCCCGCGGCTTAAAAATGTGATGTGGTGTGACAATAATTGATCTCAAACCCAATGTAATATTTAGCTGTCAGTAATGTCAAGTGTTTACAAACAAGTGTTTGCATTTCTTTTGAGTTTTGTAAATAATGATCTTATATCAGCTTTATAATATCACAAATTAAATGTAGTTAAATGACTAATTTTTCCTGTAAAATAAATAAAACTGATTTTTAACTTGTTTTAAAAATGTTTCAGCTACAGAAATAGCTATAAAGTAAAAAAAAGCATACCCAGACACATCCAGATTACACCCTGTGGCTCGTGACAACACATTGATGTCTTAAGACATGAAACGATCATTTTTTGTGAGAAACTGAACAGTATTTATATCATTTTTT
>JBBKCR010000001.1:17554569-17570022 GCA_037577295.1 Ladigesia roloffi
TTCCTGTCTGGACCTGCCTTCCTTCCCCACACCAGAGGTAGCTTTCGGTCTACGGCTCAGGCCGTAGATCGTCACACATATACATTTATACTATTCATAAATATAAATATATGTATGGAAAATATGTATATGTGTGTGTGTTTATTTGTAATAATTTGTATATTTTATCAGTGGTGTCAGTTTTTCATGTCTGATAATGATACACAACCTTGATACAATACCAGTTCTGCATTTTCCCCTAGCTTAAACAACATAGCTCTTAATAAAACATTTGTGTGGATGCACTTTGAAATCCAAAATGTTTTTTTCTCCCTCTATAGTGTGCTAGGTTATTCGTAAATTTGGATTTGCTACAATGTAGTGCACAATTTATCCCTTATAGAATTCTACATGCATGTCTGAATCACCAGTGGGACATATTTTACACAGTTTGGGAACAGGAGACTGTATTTACATCCACTATGTAGCCATTTGAGACACAGCCTTACTGCTCATCTTCATGTGTATGATAGTTCAAACTTACCTGAACCCTGAGTAA
Source organism: Ladigesia roloffi (assembly GCA_037577295.1). Taxonomy (NCBI): domain Eukaryota; kingdom Metazoa; phylum Chordata; class Actinopteri; order Characiformes; family Alestidae; genus Ladigesia; species Ladigesia roloffi. The sequence continues at coordinate 17,555,108 of JBBKCR010000001.1, forward strand.
CAAGTCATTAAAATTGTAAATGAGGCCACAAGTAGGGGAGAATAACACAGATGAGCAGCAAGGTTGAGTATATTATTTATTTGATAGTTCAGGCTTTTTCCAATATCTGATCTGATCAGAGTACCTCTATTATAGGTACATTGCTTAACGTTGGAACAAAACCTTGTATCTCCAAGTTTATTTACAGGATAATGAAAGCAAAACCCAAACTTTTAATGTTTGAGTTAATTCTGTGTTCATTCTATGGTCTATTCATCATTAAAATGTTGATTATAAAACAAGAAAGGTTTTGTTCCAGCTATGATGAAAGTCTAAGTCAACTTAGCAAAGCTTGAGCGCAGTTTTAGTCTGTTAAAGAGAAAAATTCCTTGAATATTACAAATACTATTTTTACTGTGGTGGGAAATTTACAGGCTAACCAGTTTTTAGTTTTTTTTCTCTTTTATATTTTTCATTTATTTGTATTTAGTATCTGATTTTAGTTTATCTTTTAGAATTGAAAAAAAAAACATTGACATTTCAAGGCACTGTATTGACAGGTGATGCAGTTCAACTTGAATCGGATTTCCTGTTTCATTTTCTCTAAACTGGTTCATAATTATCTGTGTGTACAAATGTCAAAATGCTCCAGTGACATTAAACTCAAAGTATGTCTGTCGTCATGTTGCAAATTAAATGTATAAAATGTGCAGTGTGTGTTTTAAATGTGAAGACAGACATTTTTTAAGAAAATAAATGACTCCAGTCATTAATGCGCACCAGTGCTTAGACAAGCAGTGACGTATTTTAAATTAAAGTTTTCCAGCAGGCCACTTCTCAGCTGCTTAAACTAATCTCCAGTTCTGTTCTCTTTTAAAAAAAACAGCTCCAAGCCTACAAAATCCATAAAGTGAGACCACAGACTTGGATAATAACAGACACTGCTGTGTGATGGAGTATTCTATTTCCTGGTGGCAAAAGCAGACATGTAGAAGATTATTTGATTGCTCCCATCTTGGTTTGCCAGGGAGCAGTAAGATGTGGTGGAATGAGTGTTCATATTTGGTGCTGTTTTCATTATCCAGTTACAACAAACCTCAAAGTTTCTCTAAAAAACGGAGGGGAAAAGGTATAACAAGTAATAGAGATGAACTGACTTCTCAAACAATGGGTTACACATTGAATTCCTTGTCCATGGACACCTCAATTATTAAAAATAAAACAAAACAGACATCTTTATGCATAAAGATGTCTGTTTTGTTTTATTTTTAATAATTAATGTTTCTGTATGCGATTCTTTGTGGAGTATCACATGGCCCCACTAATTCGGCAGATGGATGCTGCAGTGATTAGGGTGATGGCCCTGCAATCAGAAGGTTGGGGTCCCTGCTAGTGTCACTGCTGAGGTTCCATTGAGCAAGGTACCGTCCCCACCAGGGGCATCCGAAGCATTTTTAATGTGTGGGAGCAGGTTTTGTTTCAGGGCAGTTTTGATGCATGCATGTGAAATCTCGTTCTTTTAGGTGGTGAGTGTGTTTTGAAACCCCTGTTGAATCTTGAATTTTTCATGAAAGAATCCACTCAACTTAATGGATAGAAGAACACACAGCACTGGAAATTCACTCCGGGTTTGTCTCCAACTCACCACGTGTAAATGAAATGAATCGTCAGTGCATAGGCAGGCTGCACTGATTTCCAGGGGTGTGTGTGTTCTTCTATCACTTTAGTGGAGTGGATTCTTTTGCAAAAATTACAAGATTCAATGGTGCTGGGTGAAGTTATTATTTATGTTAAATGTGCGGGGTCCAAATGAATAATTATGAAATGTGAGGGGGACATGCCACTCTCTGATTAAATGGCAACGACGCCCATGGTCCCCATGCACTGCTCCCCGGGCACCTCACTGGCAGCAGCCCCCTGCTTCACTTGGTGAATGAGTTAAATGCAGAGAAAATGTTACACTGGTCACACTGTGTTGTGGTGTGACTTTAAGAGGTAATATAATAAAGTAAAAAATACAGTTAAATCTTAAATCTAAATGTTAAATGATAAATCTAAATGTTAAATGTTAAATCTAAATGTTAAATCTAAATCTAAATGTTAAATCTAAATGTAAATTTTAAATGTTAAATCTAAATGTTAAATCTAAATGTAAATCTTATATCTAAATGTTAAATCTGAATCTAAATGTTAAATCTAAATGTTACATCCTATATCTAAATGTTAAATCTAAATCTAAATGTTAAATCTAAATCTTAAATCTAATATCTAAATGTTAAATATATATCTAAATGTTAAATCTAAATCTAAATCTTAAATATTAAATCTAAATGTTAAATCTAAATCTTAAATGTTAAATCTAAATCAAAATGTTGCTTTGAGATATGCAAATTGACCACGCCCCATTATTACAATTGGCTGGAACTTAGCAGGGGGTTGGACTGAATACTGTGATATTCCCTCACCAACATGGAGGACCTGCTTTTATTGATCTTATATTAAATATTAAATATGAAATATCTATCTGGCAATTTAAATGTCAAACTTCACAGTTAGGTAGGGCTCGGTAACATCTTTTTAAAGACCCCTCGTTTAACATGATAGCGAACAAAGTTATTATCCGCGAACTTTTCACCTCACTCCAGTACAGTGCTTTATTCCCCGATTGAAAATGCTCGCGTCTTTTCTAGACGGGGCAACCACCAATCTCCGGGAAAATTCACAGTTAAATAGGGCTCAATTAGAGCTTTCCAAAGACCACATTGTTTGCGACAATACTGCCCGGCGAGCCGGAGTTATTAAGACGAAGGCGATCGGTTTGGACAAAAGTATAGGGACACAACGGTTTTATAACTCTGGATCAACGGGGGTTATTATAGAAAACAAAGTTTTTTTGGAAATGGTTCATTGAGCCAAATTTAACCGTGGAGCTTCACATTTAGAGTATGAAATATATTGTTCATATTTATTGTTTAGATTTGAGATCGTTAAAGTCAAGTCTTCCATGTTGGTGAGGTAATATCACAGCACTCAGTTCAGCCCCCTGCTAAATACCAGGCAATTGTAATCACGGGGCGTGGTCAATTAGCATATCTCACGCTTTTGTAAAAGCAACATTTAGATTTAAATTTAACATTTAAGATTTAGTTTTAGATTTAACATTTAAATTTAACATTTAAGATTTATATTTAGATTTAAGATTTATATTTAGATTTAACATTTAAATATAAGATTTAAGATTTAGATTTAGATTTAACATTTAGATTTAACATTTAGATATAAGCCAAAAGACCCCAATGGCAGGCCGATGCGGCCAAACAGAAGCGAGCACCCGAAGAACGGTCAAGCTGCCTCGCTTCAGATGGAAACGGAGTTCAACAGCTGGCAGTCCGCGGAGGCAGCCGTGCCCCTCATGCTGGCACTGGAGGGAGAGCCCTGTATGTCCTGCTGGACCAGCCACGAGAAAGGCTGCGGGATTTTGACTCGCTGGTGGCGGCTCTCAAGCAGAGGTTCCCCAAGAGGAAGCAGCACGAAGAAAGCCCGAGGAAAGGCGGCAGAGAGCAGGCGAAACCTGGGGTCCACTTGCTGGAGACCTGCAAGAGTGCGCACGCCAGGCATACCCACGATACCCGGTGGCTGTGCAGGAGGACCTGGCGTTGCACGCATTCGTAGACGCGATCACGCCGGAGCAGCTGAGGCAGTACGTGCGCCTAGCTGCACCAACCTCCCTGCTGGCGGCGGTGGCTGAAACGGAGATGCTGGAGGCGGTCTTGGGGAGCAAGCCCGAGCCTCCCGAGAGAGAGACTGGCGGCAAGCGAGAGAGAGACCTCAAAAGAAGAGGCAGAGCAAGAGGGGCTGCTCCGTCCGCCTTCACCCAAGTCCCTGAAGAGCAAAAAAAGGCAGCTCGACTGTCCGAGGAGCCGTAGCAGCCAGTAAGAGGGCTCTCCCTGGCTGAAGAGCAGGCGGAGGGCAGCGTTGTTGAGCCACCCGGGCTGGAGTACGCCCGGCAGTTGGAGGAGCGACTCTGAGTGGTCCACGAACCGGTGTGAGAGCACCGAGGAGGTGCCACAGCCAAGCAGCGAGGCTGTCCCTCCCGGATAAAGGTACGGAGTTGTGAACTGGACTCGTGTTGGTGGGGCCCCAGTCCGCATGTTGCAGGCGGAGGGGCGCAGTGAAGCGGTGGTTGAAAGTCGGGAAGTTCTGGATCACAATCTCCGTTCCTGTTCCTCCCAAAGGTGCAAGGTGGGGTTGAGGTCAGGATTCTGTATGGCCCAGTCAATTTCTTCACACTGTACTCCCCCAGCTATGTCTTTATGGAGCTTCTTCCCCAAACTGGGTCCACAAAGTTGGAAGCATGGTGGTGTCCAGAATGTCTTGGTCTGCTGAAGGATTAGACCTGAATTCAATAATAAAAAGGTGTGTCCCAATACTTTTGTCCACACAGTGTAACACCTCATATATAATCTTGGCTTGCTCTGAGCCTCAATCCTAAAAACAAATATGAAAAAATCTAAAGTCTATTTCACAGTGCCTCTCAATGCACAAAATTATTGGAACGTATAACGTAAGGTCGAGCATCCTTTACCTTTTTCTCTCCTCCCTATCGTAGAGGAAATAACATCTTGTCTCGTTTTAGTCAACGAAAATGAAGAGACATTTTAGAAGTTATTATCTTGTAAACCACATTTAGTCTCGTTCTTTTTCATCAACAAATCTACACATGATTTTTTTTTTTGTTATTGTCACATGACCAGAATTATGTGACGTCTTATCTCGTTTTTTCCACGAAAATATTTCGTCATAATTTTCGTTGACAAAAACAACACTACTTGGAACTGCACTTCTTGAGTCCATGAGAGTGTGATGCAATGTTTCCTGTGGAGGATGCTAAAATGGGAATAAATATCAGACACGAGATGTGCACCTCCTGGTCAACAAATTTGGCCTTGACCCTAGCTCCCTCAGCTGAAGATTTTGGGTAACAGATGATGGTAGCAACATAATCAAAGCCCTGGAATCATACAGGAGGCTTTCTTGTCTTGATCACCTAATTAATCTGCTCAGAGTATGGTGGGCTCAGAGTATTCTAGCAAACTGGGACTCTGGTGCTGTCGCCAACCACTCCCCATGTTCACTCAGGTTTGAGTGGGGGGTGCCGGGGCCTCGGGGTGCTCTCACGCCCACCACCCCTCGGTTCTGCCCTTTTTATCTAGGCTGCTCTAGCTACATATGCCAGAGGGTTAACTTACACTCCTCATACACATAAATCATACACTTAAACCTATGCGGAAGTAACTCCATCCTCTGTTTTCTCTGAGGGGAACTGCTGCACACCTGCTGGATCTCTGGGAGACTGCCCTCAATCTAGCCCATCTCCACTCGGACCAAGGCGTCTCGTTATTTACCTAGTGTTGGACTTGATTTCTCTCTCTCTCTCTCTTTCTCTCTCTCTCCCAATGTTGTATTTGATGTGACGTCTCCCCTCCTCATCTCCCCTCCTCTTTCTCTCCCTCCTTTCTTCCTCTCTGGGTTGACCTGAGGAGGACGGGTTCCCCTTTTTGAGTCTTGGAGGAGTCCTTCTTCCTCCATCTGAGGGAGTTTTTCCTTGCCTCTGTCGCCTTCGGCTTCCTCACTAGAGGCTCGGACCTGGACTCTGTAAAGCTGCTTTGTGACAACCTGGTTGTAAAAAGTGCTATGGAAATAAAATTTATTTTAATTTAATTTAATTAATACTGTCCTTAGCAACAGTCTGATCGCCGATGCCCTGGCTGACAACACACTGGATAAAGGAGATATCTTAAAGAACTTGTGAGATATCTAAAACAATCTGGCCTGGTTGTGCAATTATCAAAGACAGTGCTACAGATGGGGGAGACACTATTCAGCACAGTTTACCTCACACTCAAGAAGCTGGAAACCCGCAGTGAGCTTGAGCGCATCCAAAATATTGCAGCTTTCTGATCACCTTTTTGGAGCCATTCTATAATGCCCAGAGAGAGTTGGAGGGCGATAAATATACAACCATAAACCTGGTCTGCCTCTGGCTTGAAAAACTGCGATCCCTCTACCACGACTCTCTGCAGCAAGCATTTGTGCGCCAGAGACATGCCGCTTTCATACTGCAAAAAATCAAGGTGAACATGCTGCACAAATTTGCTCTTTTCCTCTGGCCAAAATTCAACAAATTGAGGATGATGTCTCCTATAGAGATATCTGAAGTACACGCCTATGCTCACAACCCTATTCTGGCCTGTGGATGAAGATGCTGCTGCGGCTGGCAGTACTGGCTTCACACCACCAGCAGACAGGCCCAGGACAGCCTCCGACTTTGCCGAGTGTGAAAAAACCAAGACGATTATAATGAACCTGATGGGGATGAAGTGGTCACATACAATTCAAGAAGGCATATCATGGATGATGACAGGAACCTATTGAAATGGTGGAAAGTCAACAAATCGGTCTTCCCAAAACTAGCCAAGCTGGCAAGATATGTCCTCTGCATTCCAGCAAGCAGCAGCAGCAACAAACGGGTGTTCAGCACAGCTGGCCGAACAATAGAGCATAGGAGGACCGCTCTGAAACCCGCTACTCTGGATGCAATCTTGTTCATGCATGACAACATGTAGAACCATGTAAGTAGGCTATAACTTTGTGATTAATATGCTGTTATATACACTACGAAACCAAACCCCTTAATTTTACCCCTTAATATAACCTTAATTTTTACCTTAATTTCCAAGAAAGTAAGGAAAATTAAGTGGAAAAGTGCACAGATTAAGGCTAATTAATGGGTAAAACTACTGAAGTTTCCCCTTATTTTTTTAATTTGCCCCTTAAATAACTGAGCCTCCTGAAGAAAATACCATATGTTTAAGATTAAGGCGTTTCACACTAACACCCTAAATCCACTTTTAAGGTAAAATTAAGGGAACAGTTTACAAATTAATGTAGAATTTAGAATATTTTAAGTACATTGTGTTTCATAGTGATAATGGTTACATTCTTTATGAGCCTATAGCAGGCAGCATATAACCTTGGCCTAATCAATTCTCCACACTTCATTTACAGGCTCATTTACAGACAGGAGACTGCCAACCTGATGTGCCCGTCAAAATGGAGTGTTTGAACCTGCTCAGTTTAATAAGACTTTTTTGTTTAGTCTAATCCAATGTTACTTTGCTAATTTTGCATTTAAATTTTTTTGGTATTGGAGTGTAATGATGTCAAGCTCGACTGCTTTCTCCCCTCAGCTGGAGTGCCCTGAGCATGCTCTGAACACTCCGAAAGTGATTAAACGAACCACAATTCCATCCACACTCTGAATTTACAAACTGTTTCAAAGGACCAGAGTGTGCTCTAAGCTCAGAGTGTCAGTTTAGGAACACACCCAGAGTTGAGAACGTGTGTTATAACGGCCCACGTATTAAAAATTGGGGTTTAGGCCGATAATTACAGTTAATGTGTTGGGCCGGGCTGGGCTCGGGTAGGGTCTGGTTTCATTTTTTGGGCCCGGTCTAATACAACGATTTAATGCCAGGCAGCTCGTTATTACGTTGGAGCGCCTTTGCATGATTTTATATTTAGGAGTGAATGCTTACAACGCAGATATTTAGAATATTTAATGTCCTCATAATTCAGAGAACAAAGTGACATAAAGAGGAAAATGGTACATTATGGACAAATGTACTGGGACGCCTGACCATTACACAAACAGGGATTTTAAAGACATTTAAATGAATGTACTACTTCTAACTTTGTTACTGTAACAGCTTCCATTCTTCTTGGAAGACATTCAATAATATTTTGTTTCTGTGGGAATTTGTGTCCATTCATTCATTCTGGTGGAGTATAGGTTGGCCAAAATACCGGACACATTTAAAATGCTATAATAGCTTGGCTTATAAAATGTATTTGTTGCCTAACTGACATACAGGAATTTATGAAACATAGGCTATATTATGTTAGCACTACTCCGGCTGTGAATTAAAGATGTCTTTCAAATGAGAGTAGATTTGGCTAACCAGTCTTCCACAAAAAATACAGCCAACTTTTCTAACTAGGTTACAGACCTGAATTTAAAATATATAAGCCTCCTTAATAAAAACATCTCAGTCAAAATGAGAGAAATAGGGAAACACTGAAATATGTGGTGGGACTCTGCGCTTATTGCGAACTAAGTCGGTGATCATTGTGTTTCTATTCTGCCGCCTGGCGTCCCAGAGATTCCAGCGCAAACATCCGCAGTTTAGGTCGCATGCCACATATGTTGCTCCCCACATAAAAACAGTGGAAAATGTATTCAAGGCAAATGTATATCTTGCAGGAGTCCAGAGAAAAATGTCTTTGTCCCACTCACCGCAAACAAATCTCTCTGGCCTTCTTTCAACAAAATGACGCACTTGTGGAGAGAGCAGCCAACCCGTTATTTACATACCATTTTATTGTGAGCAATAAAGAGAGATAATCAAGATGGAAAATAATCATGATGAAAAAAATGCTGAATATTGGTCACTAAATTACAAAAAAAACTCTCTAAGGCTTTTTATTGATTCAATTGTGACTTTTATAGAAATTCCACCACCCTATTTTTGCTTTGCATAACACAGAGCAAAGAAAGACATGGTCTTGTATAAACCCCCACTGAGACAGAGCCTCTTGATCCTAAATATCTAATGTAGTGTTATAACCTGCCAAAAATGTACTTTTCAGAGTCTATGATTACCTTGTTTGGTGCAGTGAATAGACAATACTACTGAGTGTTAAAGCAATTGCGACTCAGTAATCATAGTAATCAGGCACAGAGAAATTTCCCCTAATTTAATCTAATCACAGGGTATAAAAAATTCAGCGTAAGGAACAGGGATCACTGAGAGGGGCTGAAGGAGATGTTGGAGTAGGAGCCCCTCACAACCACACCTGGGTCTGTTTACCCTAAATGTCTGACTGGCTGTACATTTATGAGGCCTGTGTACCTGAGAAGTGTACCAATGCAACAGCCCCCCTGCCTGAATAATGGGTAAAGACTGCAGTAAAAGTGCCGGGGGCATCCTGTTGGGTTAAAGATCCTGTTTAAGGCCTGAAAAAAGGTATTATATCATTCGCATGCTGCCTTTAGCCGACAGGCAGGATAGTAACTACATATTGGAAATGTAGTCTTGAAGCATTCAACATAATATTTACTTACAAACTAAACAGAACTGGAGAATGGCTTGGACACATAGTGCGGAGACGAACCCCACCTCAAAAAAATCATGAGTCACCAAATAACACAAAGCCAAACAACACTGCTGAGTTAGGAACGATGCGAAGCCTTGTTGAGTAAACGAGACATGTTTATTATTTAAACTATCACTTAAATAAAAAAGTGCATAGAAAATAAACATGATTAGAAATTTTCCTTTTTACAATTATGTACATTTTTTTTTCCTCATTATACATTCATCCTTAAGTAGTTTGTGGTTTTACTATTGTCACTGAATGGTCTTTCCTTCATTTCCGTGATATGGGAGAACACTGATTGGGCAATCGGATAAAGTAAAAATAGTCAGCATTAACAAACAAGGGTCACTCGGGGAGCCAAGAAGAAAGAGGAAGCGTTTAGGAGACAAGGAAGGGGGAGGGCAGGGGTGGTAAACACAAGGCCTCAGAAGGAGGGGCTGGTGGGGGGGCAATACTCTCTCTCCCTCCAGCTCCATATCTGACCACACAAAGCACAGTCCGTCTCTACTACTGACAATACAGTTCGGTACAGAGGGTCCTGTCAAACACTTATAGAGAGCTGCACTTCCGCTTGATTCCTCTGATTGGGGGTGGGGGCTTGGAGGTGGGGGAGCTTACGTGACCCTTTTACCTGTATACACAGAAAGATGTTTCACCCTTGCACAGAAATAAATAAATAAAAACGCTTACCATTATTGTTACTCATTACAAAACATCACATTAAAATTCAACTTAAGTTTCAGACAGGAGAAAAGTATGGGGGGGACACGATTGGGTAAAAGAAAGGTCAATTTCTGTTCTCCTGACATCCACAAACTCTGTTAAAAATGTACAAAGAGTAAAATAAAAAAAGAAATACAACAAAACAAACAAAAAAAAAACCTACAGCACTGAAACAAACAAATGGCTAACCTCAAAAATTTTACAACCACATTTTACAATGTCTGGTTTCATTATATAAATATTATTCGTTAACCTCCCTGTTCCCCAGCCTCCCATCCCGATCAAACAAAAGACAAATTAAAAGTCCCAAAAGCATAAATCAGAACTGCAATGCTCAACAGAAAGAGCATACACAGGCACAGGAAAACTGGTACATAATGTCAATATTCAAAGTGTTGCACGTTACTCTAAACTTTATCTGTAACACAAAACCATTATAGATTACATTGAACATTGCTAATAACCATTATGAAACTGTTGTTTGCTACTGTAACTAAGTTTGTCTGTCCATTCCGTATATTGTGTAGATATTGAAGTACAAGTTACTATCCATACATATGTTTAGGTATATATATTCATTATGTATGTACGAAGTATACATATATATATACTGAGCATAACAGGCGAAGGTGTGGTACCACTGGTGTGGCATGGAAGAGTAAAGTCCAGGAAACAACAAAATCTGTCTGCTTCTGAAAATCTGACCGAACACTACATTTCACCAGTTTGTGGAGAATCCGAAGTCGCAGTGACATGAACATGTGGAGGAAAAGTCTTTAACGAAGCCCTTAGTTTTAGTAATTGAATTACTAAAAATCTTATTTTGTCAGACTGATAGATGCAAGGTTTGTACAAAGATTGCCATTTCTGTACAATCCTCGTCCACTGAAATTAAACATAAAGCTGTCCTGTATCGTCCCAGCCTTTCACGTTGGAACAATAAAAAAATTAACAACAACAAAAAAAAAAGGTCTATGATAAATCAATCAAAAATTCGAAAATACATTCAACGAAGGCCTAGCTGCAGAGTTCGGCCCGACCCTGTGCCGCACCCAGAGAGCCGGACTGAGAGGAACTCTATCCCTGAATCGATGGCAAGACCCACACTGCAAGGAGCTTGGCAACAAGCCCCCCCAGCAAGACGCTGCGGCAATTCTGTCAAAGCCATTAAACGTACAAAATGATATCTGGAATCAAAAGTGGCCAAGATGTAAAGCAAAATAAAAAATTCTTTCTATTATCAGTGCTTATGTCACAGGTGACACGCTGAGTCTGGTGAGGGTCAGGGAGTCTGCAACTGCCTTAAAAGATATTAGAGTTAACAATTATGAGGCAACAAGACAATGCTACACAGAGAAACTGGCCTTTTAGTGGCTCGTATTAAAAACAAGAGCCAGAGGTGCACAAAGCAGCAAATTGGGTGAGCTTTGTCTGGAGGTATATACACATCCCAACACCGATACGCTTGATCACACAATATCCCTTTAATACAGACTCTTGATCCTAACCTAATGTGGACATTGCTTTAGAGACAAATTTTATATAAAAACACAACAGGGTCCAAATTTAAACCAGTACTGACATGTTAAAAAACTTTAACGGTGTTCTCCAGAATAGCTAATGAATCACATCCTATCAAGGCCACAGAACTGGCAATGCTCCCAAAGCATGTGCCTTATGGTCTGTATCAGTCGCGACACATAATTTATCCATGAATAAAAAGATGTAAAAAATAAAATTAACCTAAAAAACAAGGCACCACACCTCTGTCAGAAAGGACTGCAGGACACTACATGACCACCTCCCAGTCACGGGTGGTCCAAAAGCATCACAGTCGTACATGAAACTATGGTGACGTGTTGCCTTGTGAATTCAAAATAGGAAATAATTTTCAATTTGACCCTAAGGGTTACTAGGGAGGACTAAGACTGTTGAAAGGAATGGTACAAATGAGCACATGATGTGCTTTGAATGGCGAGCTGGAACCTCCATGCAGTGCCAAGGCAACATGTGTCAAGCTGGGAAGAAGACTGATGTTCAGTGCACAAGATAGGGAGAATGAGGGCCTTCCTCCATTCCTCCAGATATAGTGCTTTAGAAGAAAGTTTTCAAGGGCTAGCCTCCGTGGCAAATTCCTTGGATTAACTGATATCTATGAAAATATTTTTACAATAATAAAATAGATGGAGTAAACTTTGGAACTTTCCAGTTGCTTAAATGTAAAATTATTTCAGGCATCTTTATTTATATTCCTTTTTCTCCCTTTTAGACAGACAGTTGCACTTTATTTGAGAAATGCCAAAGAGGGGCTGTTTTTTTGGGGGGGTGGGGGTGATGGGTGTTTCTGTGTGTGATATTAAGGCTGGCAATGGGGGAGACATGCCATTTCAACAGATGAGCATTCAGGATTACATGTTTTACGGAGTACTCTGACTACACAACACATTGTCATCTGAAATAACCTTTTTTTATGCAATGAGAGCCACTGGTGGACTGCACTTTATGGGAACAGCTACTGCTTCAGTCTTTGGAATAAAAAAATACGAGAAAGGAAGTAAGAGATGAAGAGACCTACAAAAAAAAGGTAAAAAGAAAAATATAATGAAAAGGCAGCGCTATAAAAATGATGACCAAGCATTAGTGTTGTAAACCACTATCTCCTACAAAATGTTGATAAAATAAATACAATGTTTTATTAAAAATATAAATACCATCATTAAGTGCTATTCACTAGTGAGTGCTTTTCAGGTTTTTTTTGTATAGAAAAATATACATATTATTTACATATCGAAAGAAATAATGACATTTACCTGTCTACAACAAACTGAGACAGGAAAAAGAGTGACAATTTTTAAAACGACTCATCCCTAACAATGAGACAGAATAATTCCAACTCAACAAAGCATTTGGATGCCACAGAGTTTAGTAAATCCTACTTGCTTTCGACAGGCCTTAGAGCATGCACATACTAAGTCCCCTTAATACAACAGATTTCACTATTGTTAGTCTAAGCTGCTATAAAAATTAAGCTATTACACCAACATCTCAAATTTTCTCTAGTCCCTTGGCTGTCAGTCCACCAGGATCTCAACCCAGCCAGCGCCCAATGATCACTGCCCCAGGGGTTGTCATTATTACTTCTTAAAACACAGTTTAGACACACTACACTCATAGACCTGCTCATCAACCATCAAACCAAAACCTAAATACCTCTTTCGGAAAGTCCATCAACAGGACCACTGCTCCCTCTAGTGTTCCCTCGCCATCAGTCTAGGGGCTCGCAAGTAATATTTACAGTGTCTAAAATATGAAGAGACATCCCTCACATAACTAGAGGGACAAGGCTTCAATGTACATTCAGAAAGAGAGATGAGACTGTGCGGGTCAGTCTAAGAAAAGGAGAATTATGGATCACTTGCAATTAATCTATCAGAAAAGACAGTATCGTTCCCTTAGAAAAATTGCACTTTGGTGTCAAATGAAACAATGTGGCATTTCCATCATGTCTTTTTTTTCTTCTTCTTTTTCCTTTCACCTCACAATTTGTAAGCACGGGCAGGCAAGACTCGATATTACAAATTCGAAATTCTTCCAAATAATCATTAAGAAGAGAAAACAAAACACAAAATTTGAAAGTAAGCAGGGGCACTTATCATTTTCACTGGTCATTTGGGAGGATATCCACTGAAGGCAGACCTTTTCTTCATTGTGACTTTGCTCTTGACACCTTTCCTGAATCAACTTAAGAGGCACAATGCCATTATCCCTCTGAAAACCTGAGCCTGTTTCAATAAATAACCATATCATTCAAAATAAACATACTGTCACGTCAGACAAAAGTTAGTTTCATTTGGGAGGAGAGGGTTCAGGCAAAATAAAAATAGTAGAGGTGTTAATTGAGGAACTTGCGACACTTTTTGGCCCCACAGTTGCAAGGCAGCTTATTGCCTGGTTCCTCAATAGGAAACTTGTAATCGTATGTGAGTTCCTCCCCCCTGTAGATTTTCCGCATAGCGAAGATGACGATGTGCTTCTGGCTGTCGATATTGACAACACGGGAGTAGCAGTTAGGCTCGCAAGAATGGTTTATAAACCGTGCTGTGTTGCCATGCATGGTGGCGTCCACCACCTCATAGTCATCAATGCGAAACATGTAGCAGCCAATGCCCTGTTAAGTGAAAGTAATTTCCATTAAGACTTTGCTGTCATTCAAAGTAGGAAACATGGTATGGGGTCTTGAGTAATAATTTCTTTACCTTGCCGTCATAGCATTTCTCCCGTTTATCAGTGAGAACAGAGCGAATGACGTTACCAGAATACTCAATCACCATTTCGCCGGCATCAATGTTCCTTTTACAGAACAGACCGCGGCCATGTATGGCTGACCTGTAACCAATAATAAAGCAGGATGAAGTGCATGAAAATATTTCAAATACCGGTTGAAACAGCCAAAACCTAAGAGACAGTGGAATGTTTACCGGTAGACGCCTACAGACTCTCGGGATGATTTCCTCAAGTTCTTCAACCTTGTAGCCAGAGGCAAGTCCATACTGGTTGTCCGTCTGTTAAAAAATTTAAATAAATAATTGCAGATTGCAAAACACTACAACTGTAGAACCAGACGGTAAACTAAAATTAGAAAGTCAGAACAAAGTGAGAACAAAGACACACCGAACATATTTAAGCTGCATCTCTTCTTCATCTTCCTCTTGAGGGCTGTATTCAGGAGGTTGTCGATGTTTCGAAGCCAAGAAGTTGAACATGTCTAACATTGATCGCCTTCAATAAGAGATATTTAATCAAAACCATACCATAAATAAATCACGAATAAACAAAGTTTGCTATAAAGATAAATTTTGCACAACAGATAACACTGATCTACACTCAACAAAAATATAAACGCAACACCTTTGTTCCTGCTCCGATTTTTCATGAAATGGACTTAAAGATCTAAAATTCATTCCAGATACACAATATTACCATTTCTCTCAAAC
>JBBKCR010000001.1:17570122-17583476 GCA_037577295.1 Ladigesia roloffi
ACACACACACACACACACACACACACACACACACACACACACACACACACACACACACACACACACACAAACATATAGCCTGATTTCTTTAAATGGGTTCTCTTTATCTAGTTTAAGAAATCCATCATACTTATGCTGTAATATAGAAAACTGACATTGTCAGTGTATTACTGCTTACCTGTGGTGGACCTCTGCACGAGCAGATCCATTAGGGTTAATAGGAGGTTCATCCACCTCCTCTGGCTTGTGGAAGCGGAACCTGTAGTTTCTGCAGTACCTGGCACCATATAGCTGCTCCAAAAGAAAAACAACCGCATCGTGGACAACACCCAGCATTCGTAACCCGTTCACCCCTGGCAAAACAAGGACACATGACAGGATTGTGGATAATTATTTTGTGTGCACATTTCACAAGTGCAGACAAACAGTTTTGCTGTTTTCAAATGCCCTTACCATCAAACGACAGCTCCTTCAGTTTAGCATTAGAGCGTGCCTCCTGGACTTTATCTGTCAGAGATTTCCAGGCCTCTAAAATTGAATGCACAAATTAACAAAAGTTAAAACAGATTCTACATTCACAGAAATCACCTGTACACTGCAATGTACACAAAAGCTTAAAGCAATACCCACAAAAGCTTAAAGTAATATATAATAATGGTGCCTAATTAAAATGACTAAAACCTTTACAGACATAAAATAGCATGCATTATTGCTTAAATAAATCCAACCTTCAATGCTTTCACAGCAGATCTTAAAGCCATCATCGCTGCAGATTTCAAATAGCAGTCCTTTTTTGGGCTTGTAGTTCAAAGATGAGCTTTGCCCACCATCCTTCTGATCCGGAGTGGTCAACAGCTGAGTGTTGGATTCTCTCCCACTACTCTGGCCTGAAAGTTGCAGAAAAGTGTGCAGGAAATTAGAGCTGCGCCAAATAAAAAAATGCCACCACACACCATAAATAAGTGCTCAGTCTTTTCAAGACTTGAACATGGCCACTTCTTTTCCTAGTAAATAAAAAACTGCTACACCTACTAGCAGTATTGGGTTTTTCATCGTGGGGTTCTACACCCATCTGTCTAAGGGCTGGAGAATCACATGTTCTGGTAACAGAGTCACTGTGGGCAAGAAAAATGTTGATTAGTCCGGACAACCAGCAATCCACATGGGATCATACATTTATTTCAATTACATTGCGAATTCGGGTACCTCTTTCTTGAACTCTTTTCATTCGACTTTCCTGTATCCATCGGTTCGGGCACTGCGTGTTCTTGAGACCTGTAATTGACAAAATAACATAGTTTAACATAATGTGTTCCAATGAGACATACTGAAATTAAGACTCTACATATTATGGAGCTTACCCTGCTAAGGATTGACTTATAGACCCAGGAACACCCTTTGACTCTGCTGAATTCTCAGATGGTAGACTTTTGTGCTTCTTTCCACCCGTCTTGTCTATTCTCGGTAGGGTTCTCTTTGCTTTTTGCTTCCCCTTCCCAATTGCTGTGGAAGCTGTTACTGTGGGAGACTTTACAGCTTGCTTCTGGTTTGAGGGTCGCGAGATGGGTGTAGTCCGTGAGCTTTGGGTAAGAACTCCAACCATGCAACCCTTATTCGCATCTTGTGTGACTGGGCTGGGTGCAAGAGCCACTTGGCCAGATGTGTTTGTGCTGGGATCAACCATCTTATCAGCCATGACTCTGCTTATTGGATTTTGAAGGTGAATGTTTGCATCTTTATCGATCTGCTGGCTTACAGACATACTGATGGTTTGATTCGGTGGAAGAACACAGATGCTACTAGCAATGGTAGTCTGGGCAGGAGTGGTAATTTGTGACATCACCGGTGTTCCTGAACGGAGAACCATTTGTTGCTCTGAAAGGCCCAAGTTGTGCGGACTGGCTTTAAAGAGAAGGTTGCTTATGGGTCCCGTGATGTCAGTAGAACTGATGAGCCCTGGAGTACTTAAAGATACGGAATTTGCTCCCAGTAGATTACCAGTCGCTGTAGGAGGCATTGATACCACATTTAGCACAGACTGATTAGGGTTAAGTCCAGACACAGTGCATGGCAACAGGTGAGTTGATGAATCGTGGCCAAGGATTCCAGGCTGAGTGCTAGTAGAGATCGGCATTGGCTGTGGAAGTAGTGCAGGTTCAAAGTACATTACTCCAGATTTTGATCGCTTTATAATGTTGGGCATTTTTCTGTGAGATGTGGCAGCTGTGGTGGTTATAGTGCCAAGTTCAACCAGTCCAGACTGGGTAGGGATTCCAGTTGCAATCTGTGAAGAGGCCAGGTTAATGAGGGTCATGTTAGACCCAACCTCTGATGGAGCTAGCGTGGGCTGGCTCCTTGACCGAGCCAACTTCTTGCTTTTCCGAGGCTGGAGACGAGAAATAGGGCGTTTCTTCCCATGTCCTGTAGACAGCACAGCAGGAGGCGGGGAAATGGATGATGCACTGGACACAATAGCCACACTGGGGGCCAAATCATGCCTAGGTCCAGCTTCAGAAGCAATTATCTGGGGATCATGAGAGGGAACTCCAATTAAGAGTCCAGATGTGGTGCTAGGAATAACAGGCTGGAAACCTGTCTGAGTTGCAGTTGTGAAAGCATGGAGCTGTGGATGATGAGGAACAGGAACTAAGCCTTTGCCACCAGGAAAAAGTGACTGAGATGTGGAAATCCCAGCATTGAGGCTTGTTAACACAGGAGTACTGCTGTTCATGACACCTGTAGCACTGACGGATGGTGCAATCTGTATCTTCTGAGTTACACCATTCGGGAGTGTTTGCAATACATAGAGAGGCTGCAAATGCTGATTCAGAACAATGAGTTTCTCTGGACCAGGCTTCAGATGTGAAGTGGTGGACTGAACAGAAGAGCTTGCAATCTGAGAGGGGCCTGTACTGACAGTGGCAGCAGGAATGAACTTCTGACCCTGAAGACCCAAAGTAGGTGAACTTGGCAGACCTGGTGTACCAGATGTCCTGGCCAGATCTTGATTCGCTGCCTCTGCCACTTGGGTTATCCCAGGACTTGAGATGTGGTCACCATCAATGTGGGTAGGAATGAAATGTTCGGGTGTCATGTGACCTTCTGTCACCTGTGAATCTCCACTATCACGTGGGCTCTCACTGGGTACAGCACTACTTGCTCTCTGCTTGTCCCCACCTTTATCAACACCAGATTCTTCTGCAGCTAATGACAGTATAGTGCGCTCAGAGCTCTCAGAAATGAGTGAGCTATGATTCTGATTATTTACAGACGGACTACGAGTGGTCAGCACAGAGAGATCAGATGGCAACTCCAAAGGGAGGCCATATGGTTCCTCTGTTATTGAGGTGCTCACTCCACTCTCTACAGGTTCTGCACTGGCCAGTGGCTGGGGGAAGTCTTCAAAGAGAATATCCTTCCTTCGATTCACATCAACTCCATAACTCTCATCCAAAGAAAATGGTTCAGTGGATGGAGTCTCAGACTGCTGTCCTAAGGTCTGCATTGAAGGGGTATTGAGCACAAACTCCATAATATCCGAGGGCAGGATGTTACCACAGTCATCACTGTTGTTATTGTCCGAATCAGACTTCAGGAGGTCAGTGCTGAGAGACAGCTGTGTTTCAAGAGGATCCTGTCCCTGTGATTTCACATTTCCTAATGGGAGACAGTTATCCTTCTGATTTTTACGACCGTGGCCACCTCCTCCACCAGTAGTATTTTCACTCTCTTTCCCTGGTTCAACGTTAGATTTCTCAGCTCGGCTCTCTGCCCGCCCCCTCTTCTTTGTTGAGCTTTTAAGTGTAGAGGATGTTGTAGCAGTTGTTGTGCTACTGGTGCTTACACTGGCATCACTTTCAGAACCATCATCCACTCCATCTAGTTGGCCAATTTTCTGGCACTCCATATGTTTGGTAGGTGTTATTTCATCACTTTCAGCTTCGTTTTCCTTCGCTCCATCCCTCAAGAATCTTTGGATCTGTGACCCCCTTCCCAAGCACTGGTCAATACCCTCAATAGTAGGAAGACTAGAGCTGGGGTTTATGATCGTTCGTGTGAAATTGTAATAGTACGAATCCTTATTTGAACCAAACCCTCCTTCCTCATCCTCTCCGCTGTCTGCAGAAGACGATGTGCTCATATCATCAGCCCCATCTACCTGACCTTCAGCCGAACGCTTACTGCTGCCTGAGCGCTTCCTCAAAGAAATATCCCCACTACCATAGAAGGGAAGATCTTCCTCGCCATAGGAACGAACACCATAGAAAGGAGTAAGTCCAAAGAACATATTAGATCGAGCTCGAGCACTTCGCCTTGGGTATCTCCGTTTGGCCGAACCTGCCGAACCATCACTGTCTTCCTCATGGTGCTTGTCTACAGAGCTTTCATCCTCCAAATGAGGGTCATCTGCATCGCCATCATCCTCAGCAGAATGATGATCCATGAGGTGCTCTTCACAGTCCTCTGTGTGAGTGTGACTGTCAGACTCTGAGCTTTCAGAGCTTGCTGATGGGGAAAAAAGCACAGCATGGGAGGACCTCTTTTGTGGACCATGGCTGACTGGGGAGATGGAAGAGGGTGTGTTTGTGTCACAGCATGCACTCAGAGCTTTAGTCCCATTAGGATCCATTTTTTGAGATATCAATGGCAGTCCCTCTGTACGTTTCTTTTCCACTGGCGTAGCTTCTTTATTTGATTTAGGGTGAGCTTGTGGGGGTCTTAAACTTCGCTCTGAACCTGCCTTTGGCTGAACAGCTTGAAGTGCAGAACTGTGCTTCTTGTCAGTACTGAACCTCTCCCCAGACTTTAACAGTCTTTCACCTCCTGGACTATCTGATTTATTAATTTCCATATTTCCTGTGGCTTTGTTATTACTGCTGAGAGCAGTGGATCTGTTTGTACTATTTTGCAAAGATGGGACTTGCCCATGTGTTTTAATATTACTGTTTTTAGAGTTGCTGTTAAAAATTTGTGCCTTACTGTTTTGAGGCATCTCTGTCCTGTCTGTTGAAATTTCCCTGCTCACAGTCAGTTTAACTTTGGAGTGTTTTTCTTTGGTGTTAGAGGTTCCATAACTGGCTGTCACGGACAGGCTTGCCTGAGATCCTCGTTTTATATCCTCCTCTCCGGTCTTTCCTCCAGATGACCACTGAGGCTTGATAGCTGCTGCAGGAGATGGTCCTGAGACACAGTCATGAGACTTCCTACCTCCACTTTTATGGTACAGTGGCTGGGAAGAGCCAGTCTTTCCAGTATCTTTAGATTCTGTTGTTAAGCTTCCATCTTTCATTGGAATGGTTTTATCTTTGAAAAGGCTGGAGAGTGGATGACAGGACAAAAGAGTGACTCCAGCTGGTAGGTCTGTGTCTTTCATGGCCTGTTTACCCTTTTCTGCACGCAAGCTACCGCTGCCCCTCTGATGCCCAGTCAAAACTGCAGTTCCAAGAGGAGGTGATACTTGGGCCATTCCAGTCAGTACTGTAGGGGAAGCAGATTTTAAACTCACTTCTTCTGGCTGTTTTCTGGCAACATCTCTGCCACCATCCACCCGCTCACTAAAACTATAATTAGCTCTACTTTGAGATCCTGTGTTTACAGTGCTACTCTCCTGACACTGAGATCTTTCACTGCTATGTACTTTGCCCTTCACAGAGTCTTTGACTCCCTGGTCCTTGGATGCCGAGGTCAGGGATGTTGCAGGTGAGGGTGAGCCTATCTGGCGGCATACAGCACTTCCTTGCGAAGAGGAGATTCTCAGTTTGGCCTGCTGAGGGGAGAGGGAAGAAGTGCTATGGCGATGAGACCCAATATTTGGCAGACTGGAGCTCAGCAGAGGGTCACCAACAGTGACAATTTCGTGGGATGAACTGGTGACACCCCCTGAAGGAAGAAAACAACCACGGTGTGAACAAAAATATCACATATCGAAAGGATATATATTAAACAAATTATATGAGTGTCTGCTATGTGCCATAAAATAAATAGTCAACAAAATAGCCTGAACCTGGAGAGGGGAGAGGTCTGGATGGGGGAGATCGATGGCAGGGAGGGTAACTGGGATGTCTGTTTCTAAAGTAAACCCTTCGCTTTGGTGTAGTGGCCACTGTGGTGTAGTCAGCGGAAACAGAATAGGCCAAGGGATCTGCTGAAAGACAGGACAGTTGAGTATTCTTGTTAAATGAAGCTACAATGAACCATAATAGTTAAAGTCAAAAAAATAATTTTAGGTCTTACCTGGGACAGGCGGTGGGCTGTGTGAAATTGTACGGTTGTCCTCTGGTGGGACTGTGTTACTGATTGTGTCTGCCACTAGAGGGCGGCATTCCAAAATTCTACAGGTATACACACAGCGTTTGCGGGCATCCAGAGTACTCCAGTAGACTCTTGAGCACCTTAAAATTTAACAAATTGTGAAATGACAATAAATACATTTTTAAATTAACCATTACTTCAACATTTCCACGTATTGGGCTACTTACTGGTATCCAACTGGAAAAAGTTTTCTCTCACAATCCGAGAGCTCTGTCAGCATACCAAGGCAATCAATAGTCATGGAACCTGCATTCAAAAAGAAAAATGCATGGTTTAAGCACATTAAAAACGTATAAATGTAAGAAAAAAATTGTATTCTGAGCAAAAATATTTCTCACCAATCATCATGTGGACATTTTCTGGCTCAAGACCATTGAGAAACTTTCTTCTTAAACTAATCCCTTCAAAGTCCACAAGAACTCTGCGGGTTACTTCAAAGCCCGTGTCTGACACCACCTGAAAAGCAATTCCAATATAGCAGATATTGTTAATCTCATCAGCCAGATGGACACAAAAAAGCCTTTAAAGGTGACATATTACACCTCTTTGTAAACAGGTTATAACAGGTCTATGGGCTACAAAATATTTTCATGAACTTCTTTGCACAAAACCACTCACTGCAAGTGATCTCAGCCCTATATGTTGGAATCCACATTGGACCCAGAGCGAGATGAACACAACACTTCATGATTGACTTGCATTTGTCTGTAGCCATAGTGCTCGGAGTCTTTTGTGTGCTTGTAAGACCAGCAGACAAAACAAGTAGGTTCATCAACTAATCTAGTGGGTGGGGCTCGATAGGTGGCAAATGTACTCATCCCTCACAATAGGGGAGCATTGTTTTCCATGCTTGGAGTGTTTATAGGAGCAGTAGAGATACAAATGGAAATACAAAAGGATGTAAAAAGTGAATTTTGTATAACATGTCCATTTTAAACCATTAAAAAGTGTCAGTCCCTACCTCGCCTTTAATGAGGTCTCTGTGGCGTGGGCAATACACCTTCTTGTCCTCCAAAAAGACGCAGTTACGCTGACGTGCACACATGAAGTGGTAGTTACTTGAGCAGGAGGTAAGGCAGCAACCCACAGTGGCTCCCGGCATTTGACAGTTCTCACATCGCTGTAATAAAATAAGATAACCATTCTACATTTACGGATAAATGATACGAAGTCTTAATAACAAGACGATGATTTGTCGTCAGGCTCATTAAACAATGCATAAAACATATGGCTGACATGGCCTTACCAGCTGTCTGCCCCGGCTCACTGCCATATGGACATTTTTGAGAGAGCCATCATCATCCTCAAATACTTCTGCTGACCACAATGAGCAGTTCACATGGGCCCACTCATTCTGACCAATATAGAGCAATCTTCCACACTCCTAAGTAAATCAATGATATAAGGTTAGGGTTCAATGATAAAGTTTTCTACAATATAGTGCCTTTTAAAAGCACAAAAAAAAAACAAAAAGACTATGTGGCATATTTCCCATATACAACTGTTAAAAAATAATAATTAGGGAGTCATAAGGAATGCTGTGCGAGTTCAAATTTTCAGCCAATTATGACACCAATATAACAAAGTATTTGATTTGTATTTTGCTGTTGCTATAAAATACACTTATGATGTTGTTAGTGGGGTCACTTACATTAGTCTTCTCATCTCCATAGTTCAGACAAAGCACACACTGTCTGTTGTCACTGACACCAGGAGGAGGAGGAGGAGGGGGGAGGTCAGGGCTGTCTTCCTGACTGAGGTCTTTGGGAATTGAGTTTGACAATGGAAGAAACCAAAAAGTGCATCAAACACGACGTTACATTTTAATATTTATAGCTGATAATGGTGACTTGGCAAAGTGAATTTGTATCCTTCTGTCCTTATTCTCACCATGTATGAACTGTGGAGCTGGAGGTGGCGGTGTGGGGGCTACTGGGGAGTCAGGTTCTCCAGGGACTTTAGGACGAGGAGCAGGAATGATTTTCATAAGAAGAGGCTGCTCAGCTCGTGCGATCTCTTCCCTTTCCTGCCACTGGGCATAGTTGTGATCCAGAGAAGGGGGCAGCACAGCATTAGGAAGTAGCCCACTACTGAAGAAAAATAAACAGAGCAACATTTAGCAGTACATATATATATATATATATATATATGATGACAGAAGGTTAAAACATCTGGTAAGAATACTGGGGTGAGAAGTGATTAAACAAAACCCGCTATTAAAGGTGACATATTCTACTTCTCTTTAAACAGCATAACAGGTATATGGGCTAAAAAAAAAGTTCATGACGTACTTCACAAAACCTCACTCTCACATAAAAAAATTTCACCAGCTCTATTCCTGACAGTTTCAGTCTGAGACGTTTAAGGGGAAAATGGCAGAAAATGCTATCCAGCCCTATATGTTGGACCCGAGTCTGACCCAGAACGAGACAATTCATGCGAGACTTGCCTTTGACTGTTGCACTAGTACGGCTGATGACTGTGTTGGCCCATTTCCACGCTTATAGGAAGTGATTCTGTGTTAACCCCACAGCAATTGAAACCAAAGTCACCAAGAAAAGTCACTGACATTACGGTGGAAGGATGTGTTGAATGCATCCATGAATAGTGTAATCTTCTGTACACAATATTCTAATTTGACACACTACAAAAATGAACAATTTCAAGTTGATGCTTCTACCAAAATATGACTGCAAGCTATGGCTGCCATCAGCAGTGAGTCAATTCCATAAAAGCAGAACAACAAAGGGTTATTTCTGGTCACGACAGTCATTCTTCCCGCCATTGCTGCTTATAGTTCCTATAACCAGACTGTAACATTGCTGCAGGGTTTACTGCATGTTTTTATTGGGGGATAACTCTGACATATAAAACGCAAACTTCTGAATAATGCACAGTAACAAATGAAGTCTACCAACACACTAACCACACAGTGACCGCAAGACTCAGTGCACCAAGTGTAATGTGACACTTTAGGCTGGCCTCAAACAATGGAATTAGACCATGCAGACCGCATTCCCTATGGAAAGCTGATATTTCTGCTTGGATGGAGATCAAGAATAAACAGACGTCCCGCTGACAACCTGTTATAGCTCCTCATCGTGTCATCGCCTGTGAGGCTTGGGGTGCCGCAATTTAGCTTACAGAACCTGCTAAGACGACACTGTATTATGTTCATTTCCTCTCAAGCTACAAATCTAAGACGGTTCTTCTCAAATGAACCTCTTGGTGTATAAGAGGAAACAAATGAAACTCTATAATATATTCAAACAAAACCAAACAAAAAATCCACAAGCAATGGAATAACAGGTTCTAGGAAAATGGACAGCTGACATACTCATTAAATAAAAAACTCACTTGGAAGAGACTTTGTGCGTCTCCCAAAATTTGGACTCCTTCACTTTGAACCATGGAAAAACCCTTTCCATTTGCTGTAAGAAACACAGACATGTTAGTGACAGCAATGTTCCAATCCGAATAGACTATAAACCTGCGGCTACTCTTTTGGAAGCTTACTCGGATGAAGTAGGACTTGACCATGCTGTTTGCTTTCCTGCCTTCTGGTTGCCCGCCCTCGGAGTTGATTGCTGCCTGGACGATTCTCACAATATCATCACTGAACTCCAGCTAAAAAACACAAAAACACATCACAATCAGGTTGGGTAATACAAAAAAAAAGATATATCATGAGTTTTCAGTCTAGCAGCTTTTGTCTGTATCAGAGTATTGTGGTGCAAGATCCGCATCATGAAAATGTTTTGGATTAATTAATACCGGTGTTGAACTGAAATGAATAAAAACAGGACTAATTATGCATTTGAATACTGACCACCGACCACCTTATGATCCAAAACATATTTCATATTGCCCATCTCTATATTACAGTGTCATTCAGCTTAGTCTGATCTGCATCTGAACTCTCCTCAGAGGATCAACTAGCCACAGAGGCTTGCAAAAGTTTTCAAAGCCCCTTGAAAGTCATCATAATTGTCTGGATTACAAAAGATTTGCACACATGTTTTTCATTCAGTATTTTTAATGTAAAATCTTATGATGTAACAATGCATTTCCAAAGTCAAAATAAAACATACCTCTGCAGACAAACTGTAAAAGAAAATCTTAAATATAGCCTAGATATTGAGCATGTTACTATTTTGTAAAGGATCATTTTGCCCAACAACAGCTGTAATTACTCTGGGGAAAAAAGTTTGCTCATTTTTCAGCAGTCCCTGCTTTTCTTCGCGGAATTATAGAGATCCTCTAGTGTTGAAGGTTGTGCCCATGGACAGCAGCTGTCCAAAAGTGCCACAGATTCTCAACAGGGTTAAAGCTCAGGACTTTGACTTGGCAATTCCAAAACATTCATTTTTCTGTTTCTGAGCAACTCCAGTGTCTGTTTTGTTTTATGCTTAAGAGTACCGTCACGCTGAAAGATAAATAGTCTCCTAAGAAGACGAGCAAGCTGCCTTCCCCACACACTGCTTCCCGGGCACCTTGCTGGCAGTAGCCCCTCTGCATCTACTTCACTTGGTGAATGAGTTAAATACAGAGAGAACGTCACTGTGTGTTGTATTTGTATGACTATACATGTGGAAAATAAAGAATCAAATAAAGATTCTCAATCAGATGTAAAGCATCTCCATAACATGATATCGCCACCACCAAATGTTACTGTAGGTATGGTGTTTCTTACAGCATGGCTAGTGTTAGTTTTATGCCACACATACATCTTTGGAGTCTGACCAAAAAGTTCTATTTTGACCATAAAACCTTTTCCCACATCTTAACTGGGTCATTAAGTGGACCTTTGTGAGGAATGGCTTCTTTCTTGCTACCATCACATGGAGGCCTGCATGATGGAGAGCTCTTGAAATAATGTGCCTATCCCTGTTTCAGCCAAAGAGAACTAGCGAGTGACGGTCAGACTTTCAGTAGACTCTCTCACCAGTCTAGGTCTTGCTCTGATGCCAAGTTCTCAGGGACGGCCTGTTCTCACTCTATAATGATGGATCCAACAGTGCTAAAGGGGCATTCAGTTCTTGTGTAGCCATTTCCTGCTTTTTGTATTTCAATTATTTTGTTATTTAGACCAGCAGAACACTCCTCTGTCTTTTTTTCTGTTGATTTCTTAACTAAGAAAATGACCCTCACAAAGAGACAACCTTACTTAAGGACTCACAAGTAGCATCTAATTATTTAAAGTTTTTTATTATGAAAATAAGTTTCACCATCCTGTCATTTGTGATCAATTTTGTAATTCGTTCCCATTTGGAGCTTCTAAAACACAGGGGTTTAAATACTTATGCCAACATACTATTTAAGGTTTTTTTTATTTAACAATGCTATTTAATTTTGGTAGAAAATATACTAGAGCATGAAAAGTTCTATACATAAATGTTGTTTAAGTAAAACTGAGTGCATATGTTTCATAATCCTGAAAAATTAAGGTGGTTGAATATTTTGTAAGCCACTGTAATGAATCTTTAATACAGGGCCAGAAATGTGCTGTTCCACATTGCTATGTGTTTCTGGTCTCTTACCACAGATTTATAGAGCCCTGAATCCATCTTCTTCTCCACAGTCTCCAAGTCAAAGGGCGAGTCAGTTGGCAGGGAAAATTCTGTGAGGACAGGGGGGTCAGGTCCTTCAGGAGAGCGGCGGGAGGGGAGACTCTCTTCAGTCTCTGGATTCAGCTCTGGTGGCTTCATCACCGCCTATAGTAGAGCAGGATTACTCATGGGTACAATTTGTTTCTGATACATCTTTTAAGGGGCTAAAGTTAAGAAACTGAGAATACAGTCCGAAAATGAACTGTGTCTGATGAGGAGCATGTAGAACAAGTTAAAAAAATATATAAAATCTTTTAAATACTTGTTTTAGTTAAATATGTAAATATGACTGTCAATTCTTGACATAATTCCACTTAGTAATCTACACTGCTGTAAATAAGGATGAGAATCTGTTGATTGCCAAATTAGCTTTCTCTGTAAAAATTGTCTATGAACAAGAATCTATTAAAACACACAAATGCAGCAAATTAATATCAGTCAAACTCAGAAACAAGATCTAATAACCAAGCAGGACATAATGTGTAAGGCATACTGAAAAAGTAAATGGCAGAATGGGTTTACTTGTCTGTATCGGAGCAGGTGAGTGGAAGTGCGGGAGTTGAGGAGTGCAGTAAGAACTTTCCGCAAGGAGTTCTGTATCTCTTTCTCCAAGGCAGTGCGCCACTCAGGCGGGAGGCAATCAGTGCAGTTGTTGCAAGTGTAGGCCACGCTTTCAGGGAGGTTAGACAACAGCTCGTACATTTCATCTAAAATGTAACAGATTACACTGAGGCATGTGACAGAATAGAGGTAGCTGTGTCAAGCAATTGATGATGAAGCATTATTGTCTCTTAAAATGTTGCAGTGAAGAATCAGGTTGAAAAGCAAAAACTACACTTCACTTACCGGTTAGATTTTCACATTTGGCATGGACCCAGCGATCACACTTTCCACACTGCATCATCTTACTCTCATAATCGTTGTCGTCATAGCACTTATCACAGAGAGGGCAGAAGTTGCCTACAGACGGAAATTACATATTAGTAGACATGCCACATATAGAACAACCTCCCGCTTTTCCAAGAGCACCTGTGTATTGTGAAAAAAAATTATTGTGACGTGGTTAAAAAATTCTAATAAATGTCTATTTTTACAGTTTAAACCCTACATATGCCCCCAAAGATGCTCCCACAACACTTTAATTATATTTTTAAAATGTAAAGGTAAACCGTATTCGTACTGAAAAGTTTAAATTAAACTCCTACAGGGCTAGACTGTAAACACTGAGAGCACCCCTGTATAGACTGTACTCTAATTCATGCAGCATGTTTTCTTTGGTATAAACTGGAAAATACAGTAATAATAATTTAATATACAGTTATAAAAATACAGGACTTTAAGAAGAACAAAATGAAAAACACTCGCAACGTCCCATGGGGTAAATTCCCGCCTCTGAGTACAGCTGACTGTTACATCCGGACCTTGTGCTGAAT
>JBBKCR010000001.1:17583576-17604081 GCA_037577295.1 Ladigesia roloffi
AACACTCGCAACGTCCCATGGGGTAAATTCCCGCCTCTGAGTACAGCTGACTGTTACATCCGGACCTTGTGCTGAATGTTCATTTCTGGGCCACGCCCTCTGGTCCTCATGCTGGTTGTTTATGTTTGGTTGCTTTGTTAGCCAGTGTGTGGTGCACGAGGACGGAATGTCACAGTCAGCCAGGGGTTTCAAAAAATTCACATTAAAGTTGGGGGTTATTGTACTGAAAAATACATGTATCCATCTGGCAGCATGAACACCAACCTTTAGCAAAGAGTTTGGCACAGTCATGACATAAGGAGAAATCATGTGACCACTGGGCATCCCAGGCCTTTCCTGGTTTGGTGGCCCCACAACTCTTACAGCGAACACACTTGGTGCAAATCTGTGGAAGACAAGCAGCATCTCTAAAGAACTGTATAAAATAAATCACATTAAGACAAATACATTTTCAAATACATAAATGCCCAGGAGGGCATAGATACCCAGATTCTTTTCTTGGTGGGTTTAGTAGGATGGTTGGGTCCCAGGCACTCAGGGTGAAAGCTGTTTCGGCACTTGTCACACTCCAGTAGCTGCTGGATGAAAACAAATAACCAAAAGCTTAACTGAAGATTGTTTTCAGATCTAATGGCGTCCCTTAAACCTTAACGGCCAGTATGTGGTTTCTTCCAGTATGTGTGTGTGTATGTGTGTGCAAAATGTGTGTGTGTATTTAATTCCTATGATGTGATTTACAATAGTTACATAGTTAATTGTTAAATTACAGCTGAAGTTTTACACTGAAAAAAGCCCACACTTGAAAGCATTAATTCATTAGAGTTATGCTCAAAAAACACAGAGGCCACTTCATATACAATGGGAACAATAATTCCAGACTAAGGACTGTCATGTTTGAGCTTTTTAAGATTTTTAAGACAGTAAACCTAATCCAAACCGACCATCTACTATTCAGGACACAATATAAAACCCTGAATGCTCTTAGTTTGCCCTTAATACTACATCATAACAATACAAGGAAAGAAAAAGTATGAAGCAAGCTTACTTTAGTTTTCTGGTGCTGGCGGCCACAGACATGGCAGAAGCGACACCAGCGGCAGCACCAGTTCTCCCACTCCTCATTGTGTGGCCGTTCTGTCTCCCCCAAACAAAAGAGATGGAAGGGCTCACAGCATACCTGACAAAACACAAACTGTCGAGAGGACAGACAGTCAGCAAAACATCAACATCCTCACATGTATCAGTTAGCATGGAGAAAGAGGATCACCTAAGAAAACATAGCCTCTTGCATATTTGAATACATATGAATACTGCAATAGTAATACATATCAATAAAATATATAAATATAGATCCATATTATGCAGTCGTAGATAGACAGACAGTTACACGGAGAGAGAGACTGATTTACCTCCACATTGCCGCTGCTGGCACAGAGAAAGCAGACCACCCGTGGGGTGATTGGCACAGAGGTGAGGATGCTGAGGCCACCCATCTCCCACACCTTCTCAATGTCATAATTCTCCTTAAAATCCACTCTGATTCGATGCACTCCGTCGCAGGGTGCTTTCTGCTGGGCGGTGCCCCCAATCGAGGGAGTGCTCAGGAAGTTTAAAGTATTGCGGTCGGGTTTGGTGGCCATCTGTTTCTCCTGTAAACATAAGATCAGGTGGGCGGTGAAGCCAAGAACTACAGAAAAAGATGCTAAAAAATAAAGATGGCAAAGGAGTTACATGGTAAGAAGGCCTCACCTTCTCCTTTGATTTTAGCTTTGGAGATGGAGCACAACGAGGTGTCTGCTTCTTCATATGCTTCGCTTCGGATGCTGAAAGATTAGGCAACATACTAAGTATTGTGATATCACACCCAGGAATAAAAGTGGTCATGTGATCAATGTTTCCTACCCAAGTACGCAACAGATGAAGGTTGGTTATGCTGCTGGGGTTTCTTTTTGGGGTCACTTGATGGCGACTTTGTGGGTCCTTCCTTTTTTGCTGACACATGGCTTTGCTGCTGCTGCATGGGTTGCTGGGACAGTGCTGGTGGGGAGGATGGAGTGGTGTGTGGGGAGCTGGATGAGGGGCTTATCTGCTGCTGCTTTCGCTCCTTTCTAGAGGCACAGCTCAGAGAGGCCAAGGGCGGTCTCTGATCCTCTGGGCTAGGCAGCGGAGGGGGGTCAGCTGGGGAAGAGCTAGCTGGTGGAGGCGACAGAGGCCACTGCTGCTTTTGTTTGTCTTCTCCCTGTGCTGGGGGTGGAGATTCAGTTTTCTTACCAGGAGGGTCATCCTTCCCGAGAGGAGGAGCCGATTTAGGGCTCACTTCAGGACATTGAGATTTAACGGAGTGATTTGGATCCTTTTTTTCTGGCAATTTGGGTTTCTTCTTTTCTTTTTTAGCTAAAGCAATAAACGAACAATTAAAACAAATACAAGTGCAGGCCTTGTATCAAAACTTGTATTCTTGGGAGTGTTGGTACGGAACTGACCTTTTGCTTGCTTCTGAAGAAACATCTTTGATGGCATCCACTGCAAATTCTGGCACTTTCTTACCCTAAAACAATGCAGATATTAATCATGTAAGTACACTTGTGTCACGCAGGATTCAGTGATTACAATGATAATTAATCAGGAAACTGGATGCATAAGAAATTTCCGGTTCTCCAGTAGCGGCAAAAACACTAAACAGAAGTCCCACTAGATCCACAGTGAACACCTTAAATGCAAGCCCAGCATTAAGTTATTAATTTCACTATTCAGTAATTACTTTACATTAATTGGTTATAAACTTAATTGTAAGTAATACACTAATGATGGTCATACATTTATTTTGTAGTTCCACTGAACAGATTAACTATTAAAAGGAAAAAACACACTTTCATGTCATACTCACTTGCAGCACTGTTTTTTAATGTTGCGGCCCCCAAACTTAGGCTTATCCAAACAGTTGGTGCAAACTCCACAATCATCTGGGACCTGGCAGCCAGGGCACTGCCCACAGCGGCGTGAGCGCCGTCCCTTTCTGGGTGGAGCCTCCTGGACAGTTTTGTGCCTCGTTACCGGCTTAATGGGAGGTGTGGATGGCTCTGCTTCTTCTGACCCTGCCACTGAAGATTTGTCTACAAAAGAATCAAAAAAGAAATATGAAAATACAGTAAACCCCCAACCTTAATACAGATCAGCAGTTGCAGTTTCAGTCCAACTTGGATGTTTCCTGAGTACCTATTTATTGTTCATTTCTTTTACTTTTGTGTCATCTAGGTCTTATCCACATGCCCCCTCATTTGAGGCCCGGAGACCACAGAATTTATTTTGCCAATTAATTTTCTCTCATGCATTTTAGTGATAAATTATTAAGAAAAACATAATCTACCAACATTGTTACATAAATATTAATGTAAATTCAGTGAGGTTTTTATATAAAAAATAACTAACTGTTTTTTACTGTGGAAAGAAACAAAGAACAGTGTCTTGGGATGAGGAAATACAGCTGTACTCAATAGGTCTAAAAATAGCCAATCCGTGAATGTTTATTTCTCCTTGCTGCTGATTGGCTGTTGCCCTGTGACACTGCAGTGCAGAATTTCCCCCATGGAGATTCTTGAGTAGGGCTGCAACTACTATTTAAGGTTTTTGGAATCGGGTACTCTGACGATTTTTTCCAGTGATTAATCGACTACTCGGAAAAATCATGTATTTTTGTTTTAAACAACTATATCAATAGAGTGTTATGTAACGCTGCAAAAGCGTTCAGCCAATTGCCCTGCTGCAGGGGCTATCTACCCCTTAGACACCCGGACTAGCCAGCTCACATTACTCTCATCTCCTAACCCTAGTTAAAGTCCGGATGCGCTCCTCTAACTCTGAAACCTTCTCCGTCAGATACATAACTAATTTGGCTTCACACAAGTCAACTATACACTAGTGCTCGTGATGGAGAGAGGGGCTGAACTAAACAGTCTGCCCTCCGTGTGGAGTAGGCACTTGTCAAACTCCATTCTGAAAAAAAAGTACAGTTTTTCGGACCAGTCGTCTCTCGCTTGTGAGCTGATGACTTTGTAGGCTGATGGAAATAGTTTAATAATCATCCAAAAATTACCTCACTAGTAAATTATAATTAGAGACTAAAAACAGATGTACAGACATGCTAAGACACTGAGCAACACCAACGGCAAAACTAAAATGGTCCCACACTTTAGATATTTCCTGCTTTTTACGCACACCGATATCTTCATTTCCTGCCATTTCCACAGAGAGCAAAATAACGTGCCGTCTTAAAACAATATTACACGAGCTGCGGAGTAGTCTACAGAGCGGGAGTGACATGATAGCAAAGCCATTTTGAATTGACTTTACTTAGATTAAATGAAGACTTAAATGAAACATTTTTGTAATCGAATTATTCAAGTGTTTTCGTGTTTTTCTTTTTGCCCTTCTTAAACCCCTGTCTATTAATTACTGTAAATTAAATGAATTTATTATTGTATTAACCTGCTTATACTTTGTACCACATCACAACATCATGGTTTTTAACTACAGACGGATGACATTTCTTTCATAGGTAAATTTATTAAACAAAGAAACAAAAGAAAGAGAAACAATTAGAAGACCCCTACCATCATTTCCCATGGAAGACAGAATCTTTTCTCTCTCCTCCCATGGCAAGGCACTAAGGGTGGGCATGTCATCTGGAAACACAGCACGGTTGCGACCCAATGCTACTGCGGCACGACGGCACACATGCTTAATTCTGGGACCACGGACTGAAGTCTCAGAAGAATCACTCTCCTGACCCTTTGAAGACAAAGATTAATAAATGCATTTTGTGCTGAACATTTCAACAAAAGGAGGTGAATTAACAAACGCAACTACAACCATTAATGCTCTGAATAATTATATGGTTAATTTCTTAAGGAATCAATTTGGATTACTCCACTGTTTTATATAAAGAAAATAGAGCCAATATGGGCAGAATTACCTTGCATGAAGACTTAGAAATACCATAAGAAAATCTAACTACCTTTCCCTACTGTTAAGTCTGAATACAGTCTTGACACTCAGGTCAATCCAATTCTAAAATTTAAGTAATGTAAGTTACTTGTCTAATTCCAAAAGTATGGCTGGAGTTTAAGTCTGTACTCACACCAGGCTAGGTTGCTTTACACAGCCAGAGCAAAATTCCTCTCCCCCCACTCTATCGCTGGCCTTCGCTCACGTTGCACTTAATGTTCTGGACCTAAGCGCACTTACGTCACCACATTACTCACTCAATGCTTTAACCTTTCTTTCTGGTAAATGGTCATATTTAAAACGCACATTGTGTCCCTTCAGATACTGAGCCCAGTTTCTTTTCCAGTTTATCATGAGAGTTCAATGGCTTACACTTGTGATTACACTAGTCAAACCAAAAAGACTTTGGGGGTCAGCATGGTACGGGTCACCAGGTGCTCAGTGTGGGATTATTGATGTTTAATTGAATTTTGCCGTGTGTCAGCTTAGGGAGATAATTCTCTTGCTTCTCTCATTGATCTTCCGACATTAAAAAAAAACGTCACCATGTTTATTGATAAATCTGCGGTCAATATCAAACATACTTTCATACAGTTTTGAGTTGAGTCTGACTGGAGTTTCAAGATTTGGGTGCTAATGCAGTTTTTGTTTTTTTCTTATATTTCGTATATTTAAATGATCACAAATATAACTAGAGTCTATTGTCAGTTAACGTATCCCTATTACAGTCAAAATATATGTATATTTAAATATACATTTAAAGAGGATATATTCCCAGACACCAACCTGCACTTTAGGCTGGTCCACGGATTTCAATGATTTGCTCTTCTCTATCTTGTAAAGCTGGGCTTTAGCCTTTTTCAGCAGGCCGGCCACACGTCTATCAGTGACTGGTTGTTTTTCAGCATGAGCCAGCATGGACCCCAGTGAGGCTGTGCTGGGAGGTTTTCCAGACTGTCCTGACTGGATGGGTAGACTTGATCTCTCCTTGTCCTTGTCCTTCTCTACACCCTCAGTTTCCAAACCTTTCTCTGACAACCTGCCCTTTTTGGACAGGCGTCCTTTGGATAACAACATTCCCACTGACTGCACTGAACCTGCCTCAACTGGAGAGGCCTCTGCCCCAGAGTCAACCGAAACAGATTTTTTTTGTGCAGGAGTCTTTTTCTGGGTGAAAGCTTCCTCAACATCTTTTCCGTCTACTGCGAAAAGGCTTGCAGTTGAACTGGTCGGACCTTCTGAAGCAAGGTTCTTGCCTCTTCTTTCCCAGTCTTTTTTCCCTTCTCGTTTGCTTTCCTTATCACGCTCCCGACTTTTGTCTGTCTCTCTTTCTTTCTCCTTGGGAAAGGTGTCTCTTGAAGAAGAGACACTTCGCTCTCTTCCTGCTTTTCCAGTGCCCCCACTTGGACCTTGGGGACTGGAAGCAAAACGAGGGAAGAGCTGTGAAGAGGAAGAGGCTGAACTCCCACCAACACTGAGGCACCCAGATGCTCTTCGGCCTTCCGAGGCTCCATGTGTAATAGGGCCAAGGGAGCCTGGAGAGAAGGTGCTGAAAGGGACTTGAGTTAAGGCACTTGGAGCTATCGGGCTGACTGCAACACCAGGTAAAGGGCTGGAGTTGCCAGTTACGCTTGTGGGTACTGAGCTTGTCAGTATGGAGAGTTCAGAAGAGCTTTTTCCAGGCTGGGATCCTGACTGACCACTCCTTGTGGTCATGGAGTGTGAGGGTGACCTCGGTTGTCCACGTGAAAGCCCAAATGGCCTCCTCTTCCTGCGTCGTAGCGTCCTGTTGGATGGTGATGAAGCTTGGAGAGGAGAAAGAGAGCCAGGGCTGCTCCCTGAGGAAGATGGGAGAGTGACAGATTCAAAAATGCGGGAGTGGGCAGCACTAGGAGTGAAGCGAGGGGCACGAAGCAGTGGGCTCCGCTTCTGGAGAGGAGGCTCAAAACGGGAAGTGGAATGCTGTTGCCGGTGATGTAGAGGAGAAAATAACCTGGTGCCTGTCCCAGATGTCCCACCAGGTGCAGGGAAACCTCCTTGTGCCACACCACCACCACCAGGAGGCATCAGCCCCACGTCCTCAGCTGTGAGTGGCGGAGGGCGGAAATTATCAAAGATGGGCTTGCGAATAAGGCCCTCCTTTGCATACTTTGCAGAGGAGAAGTATTGCTGCTCTGTGCGGGACAAAGACGTCCAGCGGAACGTGGGCTCACGGAGTATGGCGCGGCGTTTGTCATGAGAACCAGGGAGTATTGGAGGACTCGTCAAGAAGGGGGCAATAGGATGAGGCAAGATCCATGCAGAGTGGGGATGATGCTCGCTAACAGGAGGTGCATTTGATGAAGCTGACTGAGGAGGCTGAGGTGGAGTTAGAAGTGGAGGTGGTGGTGGAGAGGAGGAAGAAGAAGCAGTAGAAGAAGCTTGCTGAGACCCTGCCTGAGAAGACATCAATACACCTGTGGCAGGGCTGATAATAGATTTTTTCCTATCGTTTATCAAATTGCCCCGACCTCGTGCAACAAGATTGCCTCTCCTGAGACCCTGACCTCTGCGTCCTCTGCGGGTTGGCTCCATTAACAACATGTGCTCTGTCTCAGGCTCGGACAGTGGGGATAGGGGATGTGGAGCATGGTGCATACTGGTTTCCCTTTCTCCTTGAGAAGAAGGGGAATGGTCGGGCTCCTCCGAGAGAGCCTGAGTACCATCCGAAACCTGGGAGTCGCAGGAGGAGTCATCCAGACTAGGACTGCTGGAGCGGGAAGACTCTCCAGAAGACAGCTGGGAGGAATGTTGGGACACTGCACTGGATCCACAAGATGCTGCACTGCTACTGAAACGGCCATTGCTGTTGTTGCAGGTACTGTTGTTGAGCAGACTCGCTGCTGAAACTGTGGAGCTCGCAGTGGGAGCAGGTGGAGGGGGAGGAGGGAGGGCATCAACATTGGGTCCTGCCCCAGGGATGGCTGTTGTTCCTGTGGGTGCTGGAGCAGTGGACACGAGAGTGGGTGAGGATGATGATGTGGGCTGGGGCGGAGGAGCTGGAACAGTAGTGTCCAATCGTGCTATTTTCATATGTGGTGGTGGAGTGCCAAAGTTGGCCTCATCCTCAATGAAACGCTTTGGAGTCTTAATAATGCGCAGGGACACTGTACTCACTACAGGCATGATGAACTGTCGAATGTTTTTTAGCTGTGTTCTTCGCCTCCTCCTAATACCAGCCTCCATCCCTGTTGCTCCCTGGGTACTCACTGTCTCCTTCTCCAACAGTTTCTTTTTCTGGGCTCCTTTCTTGGCCCGCTGCAGTAACTGTTTTGCAATAGTGGCATCAGTGCGTTTGGAAGGTGGGACAATACGCACGGGCTTGATATGGCGAGGGCTTTGCCGTAAGCCTAAAGGCCTTCCAAGTTTTGAAGGTGTAGTTGGGTCTGTTGAAAGAGAATCGTGGGGATCTGGGCTAGTGCATTCATCAGCAGGATGAGAGGCCCTGAGATGCTGTGGAGTGCGGGGGTCAAAATCACGTTCTGAGCGAAACCTAAAGGCCTTTTGTTTGGCAGTGCCAGCTTCTGCAGGAAGCAACACTGGAACTGCGGAACCAGCAGCAGCTACAGTCTCAGCTTTTAGGCGCTCAGCAGCAGGAGGTCTGCCTCGCCTCCGTCTTGGCACGACAGGGACTGGGACACCCTTTAAGTGTCCAGACTTAAGGGGGTTCAGTTTGACATCCCGCAGTCGCTTAAGTTTGGTCACCTTGGAATCACGGCCTATTTTGGGCAGCTTGGCCACAGATCCCTGCTGCTGCACAGACCCAGGGGAAGTTCGCTTTGCAGCCTTTCTCTCCTTGTCACCCTCCGCTGTGTCCCTGCAAAATGATGTACTTGAGCTGTGCTCTAATGCACCATCCCTACTGTCAATAGGTAATACATGGCCACTTTGTGGCCAGCTTCTCTGGCTGGCAGACGCAGGAGGACGGCCTCTTCTTTTTTCACCAGAGCCAGGGGGTCTACCTGGTGGCCGTTTCACCTTCTCTGTTTGAGAAACTGTGATGACAGACAGAGGCTTAGGTTCAACCCCTGCAGCCAATTTCTGTGCAGTAGTTGATCTTGGGGGACGGCCTCTGGGCTTCTTCTCCTGTGTTGGAGTGACTAAAACAGAGAAAGAGTTTATCTCACAAACCGAAAGGAAATCCCCTAATCAAACATGGAGGCCTATGCAATGAAATCTACAATCAGTACAGGGCTTGTAAAAATGTTGCCACATCATATGCAAACACAAAAGCACTTTATGACTTTCCTCTAGGTTCTTTTTCTGACAGATGTGAAAGGAAAACCTATTTCTTACCAAGTGATTTTAACACAAATGTTTGGGAAATACAGACAGCATGCTAAGAAAGATGTTATTTTAGAGTTCAGGAACAGTGAAAACCCACTAGTGTAAAATAGGTATACTAAACAGTTATGTTAAACACAGTTCACCTGGTGATGTCCACCCTGGACTTTGTATTCTTCCATTTTCACTGAGCGTACCAAAGCCTCCAAATGCTTCTTCCTATAAAAATCAACATGGAGAAGCAATCTGTTGAATTCATTCATCACTGTTTTTTTCTGCAGATCATTCTTATTAGTGATGGACTGCTGTGCATGATATATTCTGGAATAGTCATCTGAATAGAAATAAATTCCCAAGACAGTTACCACAGTGCAGTTCAGTTTTCATGTGTGGATTAATTCAGGTATATTTTCATACCAAATACTACGCCTGTGGATGCAGCACACACATAATGACAGTAGTTCTCAATATGAAACTAAACAATAGGCCTCTAGCTCACAGTAAAAACAATAGTAATTTCTGATACTTGCAGAATTTTTTAAGTTTTGTTCACAGTCTGAAAGAAACTAAACTTAAAAACATTATACAGTCAAGGTGCCTACCAATTCAGGATAAATGTGCATTAATGTAAATGAAAGCAAAAATTACAACATTTTCCCACGCTTATATTTCAAGCTATGGAAACTGCCTCTCTTTAAACAATTTATAACAGGTCTACGGACTACAAAACATGTTCATGAAGTTCTTTGCACAAAATCACTCACATAAAAGAGATCTCACCAGCTGTGTTCTTGACAGTTTCAGTCTCTTTCTAAATGAGCCCTTTAAGGGCTGTCACAAATAAGCTGTTTCTGGCCACCCATGCCCCACCCATCCCATGCTATTGCTGTGCATTTACCAAACGGCAATGTGGCAGAAAACAGAGGCACTATCCAGCCCAATATGTTGGACCCTGAGTCAGACCCAGAGATGAACAAAGCACTTCATAAGTGTCTTGCCTTTGCCTGTAGCTGTAGCACATAATTTTCAACTAATCTAGTGGGTGAGGCTTGACAGGTGAGGTGCGGTTCCATGCATATTTTGTTTTCTGAAGTTACGACAGGGATAATGTCCAAACAGCTCAAAAAGCACATGATCCCTGACACCAAAATTTTCCAACTGACTCAGAAAAAACTAATTTTTTTTTTCTCAGAGCTTGGAGTGTTTATTAGAGCAGTAGATGCTCAAATGCAAATACAAAAGGATGCAAAAAGTGAGTTTTGCATAATATTAAGTTCAGTTGATGATTGATAATGCAGGGCATCATGGCAGAAACTGCTCATGATAATACAGCAGTAAGCTTGGTATCACTGACAGCTCAAGTGTCCAAACCCATCTAAAACCACCAGTTCATTTGAACTGTGACAGATCTGGCTGAAATTTGGTTTACAGCTGACTTACTACTGCCAATTCTGCTACAAGGCAGCTGGAAAAGCATCAGTTTAAATAGTGAATTGAGCTTTAAAGAAAGCGAGTTTATTTCAGTGGATAACCACATACTTCTTGTACACATCAGGTACAACACATGACAGTTTCTCCACCACTGTCCTACAGGGTAAGATAAAGATAAAGGGACTAGATCTTACCGCACTACAGGACATCCCAACCCAGCCTATCCCAACCTTATCACAAGACACTTACTACAAAAGCCATTTATAGATCTTATGATCTAATTCTGTCACAACAGTTTAGGTAGGTCATAATTCCAAACCTATTTTAGAAGCAATGTAACTGTTCCACTGTAATCCACGCTTATCAAATTTCTTGCTGGACTCAGACAGTACATAAAGGCTGTAATTAATGCTTACCCCAAACCAGGGCTTGGTAGAATCATGATTAAAATTCCTCAATACAAACATACCTACATCTACATACACACAACCATCCACACACCCTCACATTCACACTCACATACATCAGGGGTGGAGACAAATACAAATAAGGTATAAGCTTATATATATAGGAACACCAGCAAGCTTTGTACTGCACTTGGCTGTAAATAAAATTTCATATCAATACTAAACTATACTTATTGTAACTTGGAGAGTTAACTTGAGAGAATGTCAAGCCATTTTTATTAGTATATGACTTAAGTCTAAAATACATATACAAAAGTGTTATCCGATCAAATCTAGCTTCAGAGCTCATTTAGATGCTACTAGGTAATTCAGTGAACTATTAAGATTTTGTGACAACACAAAAACTGATTTGAAAATGGGCTTAGTTTGTCTGGGGAGTGAATCATAACACACTTTGAGCCTTTTACATTCCAAAAAGTAATAACATGTCTATAAATATACTGAAAGGCATCTCACTCATAAAATGTGGCAATATCCTAATATTCTGTCCATATTGTGCAGCCCTGAACCACAGAAAAGAAATTTCAAGGTTATGTCTCTGGCAGAATGATTAATGCATGAGTCTCCATCATACAGCTTTTTGTGTTTATTCAAAAGTCTTCAGGGGCATTTTTTTTTCATACAATCTATTTATAGCATTATGTGGTGCTGTTGGTAGAGCTGTTACCATCTAATGGCTAGAAATTTATTTGATAAATAAACAAGACACTGATTGGATCAGGTTCATTTGTAAGAGAATTACCAGTGTCAAAAAACAAAAAAATAAAGAAGGCACAAATCTGACACCTGGTACTGGGATTGAGCCATTATCAGCAGAAAAAAAAACAATCCTGTAAAAAAAAAAAAGAGCCTGGAACAGCACATGTTCACATTGTGGGATGTTCATCTGTGGCCCTGTAGGAGTCTTGACCATTAATATATGGTGAAAATGGGGCTAACAATGGTGCACAGAAAAGGACCACAGTCTGTAATTGCAAAATATAAGCTTATAAATTGGACAGTGAGTACAGACACAAGGTAAGTGTCCCTAATGTTCTTTTACCTTTTAGAAAAGGCTTGTGTTCAAATGGAAACATTAATGAAATGCACTGGGTGCAACCTATGACAACTAAACAGAAACAGATTTTTATAATAATACAGTACTACAATAAGAGGGCATGAGTCTATCTGAGCTGACATTCATAAACAGAATTTACAAGGGCCATATTATGCAATATTTGCATATTTGCATCCTTTTTTATGTCCATTTGGTACCCTTCTGCTCACATAAACACTCCAAGCATGGAGAAACCAAAACAAAAAACATCAGTTATGTACTTATTTTTACAATAGAATTGTAAATCATTCACGCGCTAAACTCCGTGTCTTGAAAAACCCATTTGAATTTGGTGCAGCTTCGGAAGAATCGACTCTCGCTTCAGCTCACGCTGCAGTGCCCGAATCAGCAGCTCGCCACTAAAAACGAGGCACGGAAATGCAGGGAACTTGCTCAAAAGGCCAAAACACAGCGCTAAAACTACTCAAAAGCAGTTTCATCACGAACCAGCCCTCAATGTGAGACTTGTAGCTTAGTGTAAAAAAAATCAATAGTGCTTAGTTTGAGGAGAATACGAGCATATGCTCTGCGCACTTCGCCTGTCCAAAGCGTTCCTTTGGACTTTTCTTCTAGATATTCTTATCTTTTGGTCAAATATCGACACCAATGGTCAACTGCTGTATTTTAAAGGACCTCAAATATCTTTCTGCATGCATTTATTTTCTTTTCAGCTAAAAAATCCATACAAATCTATGGCGCATGCACCAGAGCGGAAAAAAGAAACCAAACACAACTAGATATGAGACAAACGATGTTATACAAGTTTAAAAACCATATTTATAGAACATAATTGAGAAAACCAAGGTTAAATAAGCTTTAAACATGTTTAGAGAACAGGGCAGAGAGGTGACCGGAGTGTCTATGAACTTATGGACGTGAGTTGCTGTGCTGAAACGGTTGGCTAAGTTTGGACATTTTTGAAACTCTGCTGGACTTTGTGAAATGGGACTGGATTTTTATTCCTAACCAGGGGGATGGCGAGCCACTAGGAAACCGCATTGTTGGATTTTTTTTGTTTTTCAAGAGAGGACTTCAGTTTTTTTACAATGTTGCAGTAGGACAAAACTATCGAGCCAGGGACTCGGCTGAAGTTTTGTTTTTCCCTGAAAACTTTGATAACGTCTTCATTGCCTCAGAGACTTGACTTTAAGTAATTTGGGTTGAGGATAATAAGGTGTGAATTGTCTAAATTGTTTGATGTGGTTGTTTAATAAGTCTCTCAGATTAATCCATTATCAGGTGTGGTAAATCCACAACGTAAGCATGGTATGAGTGGTGGGTGGCCAGCATCAGCTTATTTGAACAACAGTGACAGAGCCCTTAAACGGCTCATGTTGAAAGAGACTGAAACTGTCCAGAATAGAGCTGGTGAGACCTCTTTTAGCAGAGAACTTCATTAATGTTTTGTAGCCCATAGTTTTACCTGTTATACTTTGTTTAAAAAGAGGTGTAATGTGACCAGGCGTCTTTAATCATTGTGAAGAGGAAAACGATTACACTGCAGCCCCTGCGTATGTGCTTGGAGTAGAAGTGCTTCAAGAAGGACTGCAGCTCAGAGTCAGTATGACAGCGTGAGTAGCTCTCAATGACAGAGCTACTCTGCCTTCAGCACTCTCACACACACACACACTTCCAAGATGTAAACAACATCCAGTGACAGGGGAGACAGAGAAGGATGATTGAGAGAGAGAGAGAGAGAGAGAGAGAGAGAGAGAGAGAGAGATTGACCACACAGGACTGGTAGTTACAGCACAGATTCTGAGAGATGAAAAAGGCTCAGCGTCCAACAAGCAAACATGAAAAGCTAATCTAAACAACACCGCCCACACACTACAAGTTCCTGTCTCTCCGCCACAGGCAGGGCTGCTCAATCAACGCCCACAGCCAAGGCAGACGGGGAGCTCAGAGATACTGGGCTCGAGAAGGAGACACCCCGCATGGCCAACACACAGACACCTGCTCCGAGTGCAAGAAGTGGGAGGGACACTCAGTGGCAAATGGGAGAGAGTGAGCTATAAACACTTGTTATTTGTTCCATATTCTTTCTTAGACTGCCCACGCCTAACATGAACAAGGACTGCATGGGACCCTTGTACGACTGTCTGGGACAAAGGTACCCCCCCCAACTCACCCTCGAAGATGAAAATAAAATGCCTGAAATGGTCGATAAAGTGAACCTTCAGACAAAACAAAACAAATATGGGCTTTGATCCAGGGAAAACACTGGACAAATTGTAAAAAGTATATATATATATATATATATACATATATATAAATAATCTAGGGCTGTCAAAATTACTCAATTAAAAATGAATCACAATATTTGCCCTTGGTGAATTTGTAATTACGTTGCAATATGAATTGTCAGCCTTCAAGCTGTCTTTGTCAGTATCACTGAAAGAGAGGAAACCTATACAAGCAGGATCTTAGTATGGGTCTTTGTAGTTACAATTCATGCATATAAAATAAAATGCAACGCTTGCTCAGGTAATTTAATATACTATATACAATAATTGTTAGTTTTTAATGGTCAAAATAAATCATTACATTACTACCAATCAGTAACACGATTACTAATCAGTACTTAGTGACAGCCCAAATATAATCAATGAAGAACTGCATGACTTAAAGTCAAATAATTGTTCAGTGCCTTTAAAAAACAAACAGGAAAATTCTAAGCAGCTTATCTGAGTAGACCAGCCTTTTACACTTGTTCCTTTACTTTTACAAGCTCATTGCAGACACTGAATATAT
This sequence comes from Ladigesia roloffi, assembly GCA_037577295.1. Taxonomy (NCBI): domain Eukaryota; kingdom Metazoa; phylum Chordata; class Actinopteri; order Characiformes; family Alestidae; genus Ladigesia; species Ladigesia roloffi. The sequence continues at coordinate 17,598,652 of JBBKCR010000001.1, forward strand.
ACTGAAATATATCTATTACTATAGATTTGTTTACTTTTATTAATGTTTTGCTTGTGACTTTCTTTCCTTCCCAACCTAAAAAAACTAAATAAAGTGAAACTTAGTCTGAAAATGTAAAGTATGCCATCATTTTGCAGTATTGCCCATGTAAAGTGAACAGTTTATTTATTAAATGTCTGACCACCAGCCACACAAGAATGGGCAGCATGGAACTACATCGCACTGAAAACGATCACAATAGCAACTTTTGAGCCATCTGTCAGCTTTAGTTAACAAAAGGTTAACAAGCAGGCGACTTGTTTACATGCAGCCATGACGAAACCCATCCTGAGCAGATGGTCACAAACACAGGAAAGTTCAACATGCCAGTTAACTTGAGAACTAGGCATAAACTGGCAAGCACAGTGAAACCTGGCAACCATCCTTCTGCAGAATGGGGCATAATTACAATACTGTGTGCGTGTGGCCAGCGATACTAAACATACACAAACCCCTATAATCAGAGTTGACCCACATATCCACATCAAGTAACATATCATTAACTCTAAGTCCAACTATATTTGATAGTGAGCCTTACAACTAATTTACTGAACCCATTTCCCTTAAGGATTCAAAGTTTTAACAGCTGCAAGTTGTAAAAAAATCTTCCAAAAAAACTTGAGCAAAAGAACTTTAAACATCAGCATTTGGGTTATGTGGGGGGAAAAAATCTAATGGATACCTGAAACAAATTTAGATATGCATCATAAAAAGCAATGATTACAAAAACATGATTGTTTGTTGGCCTACAATATGCACATGCCAGATTACTAACAATAAGAAAGGGAAAAACACACTTGGGTTGTTTCACCACCTTCAGCAAAAGAAGGGGAATTCCTATCAGCCTCCATTCCCCCCTCTTCTCACCCTTTCAAAAACACTTCAAAGGCACCTAGAGAAATGTCCCTTCACTTTATAAAAATAAAACTTGCCTGTGCTTTTCATTTTTACACACATATTGCAGGCCTTGAACTGAGACTGCACAGACACCATGTTCCAACACCTCACACCCACACAACTGTGTAGCTGTGGCTTTAAGACAGAGGCGTGATTAAAAACAAAGACGCGCCTCCTGTGAGGTGTAATGAGGGACATAAAAATGGGAAATGCGCCACATACCCAACCGTTGCCGCCCCCCACCCCCCTCTCACCAACATACCCCCGAAAAGCAGGAGAGAAACTCCTTTGACTGGCTGCCTACACAAAAAAGTAGAATAAAGCCATGGATAGGAGGGCTTGCATCCAATTCCCTCCCAGCGCTGTCCCTGGGGGAGGAGGGCCCGCTCTTCACCCTTTGATATCCGCGCCTGTGCTCTTTCAGCCGCCTGCGCTTCTTAAAGACTGGAATAAAAGCAGACACAAAGCTTCCTGCTATGATCCACACGCTGTCTGGGGGGACCGGGCCCTCTACACATAAATAGGCCAAACACCTGCTGGACCTTTTCCCTCCACATAAGCTACACCATTCATTTGAAACCAGTGGAGCAAAGCATTCATTTGCTGTATCTATTCAGCTACACTTTTGTATGAGGGCTTGATAGTGATCCTCATTCTACTCTGGTAAGCAGGACTTACTCTAGACACCAAAAGGCAAGCCAAATGGCGTCCCTAACAAAACAAAAAAAAAAATGAATGGACTTAAGTGGGGATGTGTCTTTAATGTCTCCCCAGCACTAGGTTTTGGATGTGTGTCATTTTCGTGCACTTTAAACACGAGGCAGGTTTGTAAACAAATGCTCCGTCCATGTTAGAAATACAACGATGGCCACACATACAAATCAGCACCATTCATGAGCTATGCAAGTTGATAAAGTAGTCTAAAAAAACATCCATAACAAGTGAATTCAGGATTTGGTTTAGTGTGAAGAAGGGGCTCCGGGTCCTTCTGTTTACTGAGTGTATGCTGGCCTTGGGCAGCTCTGTGAGCTCAGTGGGCTGTGATGAGCCAGGCGCAACATCCCCTCTGAATGAAATCACAATGCTGTGTCCGCAACTTCCATGAGCCGCAAGTTCCACTGGGATTTTGGCCGTCTGTCTGCCTTGTATAGCACTTATGCATTTTACATAGTGTTCTTATTTTACTCATACTTTCAAAGTCTGAGCGAAACAGATGGGGCTGCAAAGCACGCTGGGCCAGTTTCCCCCTTGTTCCACTGATGAAAGGGCAAGAAGGCAGAAAAACAGAAACTGATGGCCAGTTCCACCCACCCCATAAAGTACATATAATGTTTTATGGTGGACAGAACATACACTATATGGACAAAAGTTTTGGGACGCCTGACCATTACAACAAGGAGGACTTAAAGGATATTGCTTTCAAATACCTAGACCCTAATGTGGAGTTGGTCCCCTTTAACAGCTTTCACTATTCTTGGAAGGATTCCCACAAGATTTTGGAGTGTTTCTGGGGGAATGTATGCCCTTGGACCCGAAGGTGTTGGATAGATTTGGGGTCAGGGCTCTGTGTGGGCCATTCAAGATCTTCCACACTAAACTCACCCAGCCATGTCTTTATGGACCTTGCTTTGTGCACTGGGTCAGTCATATTGGAATAGATAAGGTTTCCCCCCAAAGTGTTTCCACAAAGAATTTTTTGGTACTCGGAACCATTAAGATTGGCCTTGCCTGAAAGTATGGGGCCACCTGAAATCAATCATTAGGTAGGTGTGTAACAATACTTTTGCTCATATGTTGTTATAGTTCATCCGAAGCGGCTGAGGTAAAACAGTTACAGAAATTAATTCTAAAAAGCGACAGAGCAGAAGGTTCTGACAGGCTCATGTTTGTGCTACTGGATTCACCATGGTGTGTAAACTCCCACCCCTCTCCTCGTAAGCGTGCTCATCACGAAAAAGGAAGATGGTAGCTGGTTCGTAACAGTACACACCTCCACACATACACACACAAACAAGCCCGTCAAAATGTGCGTTGTTTCTGTAGCCGTTCCTCTCAGCTATGGTCCTTCTCCCAAGCACTCTTATCAATGCGCGTTCCACCATTTTTCCAATTGTATAAAGTGTATAAGTGCTCAAAATTTTTTTACAGTTTTTTTTTCGAATTCATCTTCGTACTACGCAATAGAAGCTACAAAAAAACATGTCCACCTCCCGTTTTCCTGTGCATCATCATCACCAGCAGGAGCTAACGTGCTAGCACAACGTTAGCCAGCATTAAAGCGATGTGAGAGTCTGAAAGGGGATTCAGAAGAGGTTCTCACGGAAAAAGGGGAGATTTACACACGAGTATGTGATCTGTGTTTTTAAAAGTGACACAGATTGGGGCAAAGAATCCCGACTAGATGTATAAACATGGATCCTGCTCGCTAGCAGGCTGCTAACTCGTAGAAATCCGTAGAAAAATAATGGCAGCTTTGGCTAGCAGTACCGAGATCTGCGAAGGGCCGTTGAGAGCAGACTATTAAATTAAGAAAATGCATGGAATTATGATAGTCTAGAGAGCTAGGATAATGATAAACTATGATAACTAACATATACAAGACACCATAATTCACTCTCGACCACGGAAGCTCAACCAAACGTCATTTATTTCCATGCGTACGGACCCTGTCACAGGACTGTCAAGCCTCCCTCATTCTAAATATTCCTCATTTTGACCAGAGAAATGCTTCTTAAATGCTTTTAAATACCAAACACAGTACCTCCTTACTATAACCACAGTGTTTACACGGTTTAACACTTTCTACTTTGTTTGTTTTATATTGATCGGAGTTAAGAAAGCTACCGTTAAGTCAACAAACGTCCAAGACCATCCAAAGTTGGCTGGATGGCCGTTCTATCTGAAAAACGAACCAAAATACTCTGTAAAGCTGTAAAACATTGCTAACTGGCTAACAAGATTGGGACCAGGACAGACCATTTCTTTTATTTTTTTAATCGTTCGCTTGCTTAAAAGCCAATGGTGTAGATCAAATACAAATCAGACATTCGTGTATTTATATATACTTAAATAGTAAACCATTCCACACGTAAACAAACCGCAGCACGCATTTCCCGTGCTGAATTAGCACAGCCAGGCTAAGTGGCGATGCTGTGGGGGAAAGACCTCTCAACTACCTTCTGTCAACACTGGGGCTGAGACTCTCCTCAGAGGGCCAAAGCCTTCACCTTTTACCTTTTTACTCCAAACTCAGGACTAAAGCCAAACAAACCTACACATTAAGATTCCCGTCCTGGTCTATCCTCACCCTGTCAGCTCCCACAGGCTCTCACTAAGCTGCTATAGGCTAGTAGGAGAAAACAGCACATGGATGGAGGCATGTGTGTGTGTATGTGTGTGTGAAATAACTGTTCAAGGGCTTGACTGCGCAGCGAGCCAGGTTAACTTGCAGCAGCGAACTCTCCAAGCTCCTCTTGCCCTTATAGAACTAAAGCCCCGGACGCCGGACCCCGAACCCGGACCCCCGGATCTCACCTCCCCGCTGCTGGAGCCACTCGACTCCCCTAAAACATCCCGGAATTTCTGCAGGTTGCTGCCGATCGCGGAGGACACTCGCAGGGCGGCGTCGAAGCCCGGGCCGAGCCCGGCCGCGGTCGGATGAGTCCCCGAGCCGTTCCGGAGGGCCGCGGTGACCCGGGTCCGGCCCGATCTCCTCCCCGCGCCCGAGCCGCTGCTCCCTCCGGGCCGCGCAGGGAAGCGCCACCGACAGCTGTGCGCCATTTTACACTCTGCCCGCCCGCCCGGGATCAGCCAGCGCGATGGGTACAGCCCCGAACCAGCGCCCTCAGCACGCTGCCGCTCTGTGCAAGTGGAGACTATCTCATATCCAGGTTTCGGGGCGGCAGCAACATGGACCCCTGCTTCGCATTTTTACAACATCCCAGCAGCAGAATTACCCAGTCTGAACACAGCCAGAAGAAAACTCACTTTTAAATAGAAAGAAATCACATTCTACAACACCCCAGCGGCAGAACATCCCAGTCTGAACACAACAAGAAGTAATTTCACTTTAAAACAGAAACAAATCAAATTCTAAACCATCCAGCGCCAGAATAAGCCAGTCTGAACACAACCAGGACAAAACTCACTTTAAAACAGAAACAAATCACATTCTGCAACATTACAGCAGCAGAATAACCCAGTCTGATCACAACCAGAAGAAAACTAACTTTAAAACAGAAACAAATCACATTCTAATACACGACAGCGGCAGAATAATTCAGTCTGAATACAACCAGAAATAAACTCACTTTAAAACAGAAACAAATCACATTTTACAACATCCTAGCAGAAGAACAAGCCAGTCTGAACAAAGCTTTCATCGTCTAAATTTGAAGAAATCCGACTTTAAATAGAAAAAAAGATTGACCAAAAATGTGTAAAAGACAAGGGTGAGTTTCTTCAAAAATACTGTATATATACTGTAATTATATA
>JBBKCR010000001.1:17608612-17626296 GCA_037577295.1 Ladigesia roloffi
TATATATATATACACACACACACATACACACACTGTAATAACACAAAACTATAGACAAAACGTGCACATTTGGTACAAGATACAGAGTATGATATTACTGTATATTACAGAGTAATGTTCCAGTGTGTGTACAGTCTAAAATAAAAAATTACAAATTACCAGATAAATTAAACATGTAAATTGCACATATTAAATTACACATTCTGTCAGCAGTATTAGCTTCACCCAAACATTGCACCTATGGTATACAGAAAAATTGCCTTTAGTTATATTGCACTTTGGATAATTTAGCGTAAGCTACACGGGGTATTGGATGAGTGTATGTGACTATCTGCACATTTGTGGTCATCTGCAAAGCCTTTATTGTACAAACTGACGGCAGTTGGCAGGTAAGGCTTGCAGAATCTCTCCGTCCCACATTGTAAGTGCTGCAGCCTGCCACTGAATGAGCTGCTCAGTGCTGTCAGAGTCTCCTGCATGGGTCCTGTTGTGATGTTTCCCTTTTTACATATTTGTCATATTCACTAATCAGGATAAAATATTGACATAATTTATGATCATTTTATAATCATTAGTGGATGGCTGTAAACATATAAACATATGACTATTAAAAGGGTAAGAATAATCATATAAATTCTTTTTTTAAGCAAGTAAAAATAAATATCAGACATTTTGAAAGGTTGTGTACTTTTCAAATGTATTTATTTATTTACTGATTTACATTTTAATCACCAAGGCAAAGTTGTAATTGAATTAGCTGTGAAACTCCTTGGGGACAGGTGGACATAATGAACTGAAGTTTAAGCACACAGTTTATGTTTTATGGGGGTGGAAAAAGAAAAAAAAATTCAAAAACACAGCTATACTCCGAACACATGTGGATGGCAGCGTTCATGATGCATCCGCACATCAGGAGGATGGAGGATGAAGACTTCACCTGGAAAGATCTCTTCTTATAAGGCAGGGTCAATGCATCCATGACACCTGCTTTTCGCAAGCAACGAGGCACTGAAGTCATTCAGTTATTCAGTAAGTGTGTCAAGATACAGTGACTGGAAATGCCTGTGCTGACTCATCCAAAGCTCATTCGCCAGTCATCCATCCAAGCAGTATCTTTGTGGAACACAAGACAACAGTGAATTCCAGGAAAACGCAAGCGGCTTGTTTCTAAAACTCAAGTCATTACAATGTCATTACCATGTGCACAGTTGGTAACACAGATTTGCATATCAATATATTCCCCAGTCCCCAATAAAAGAAGTATACATCTTCAATTTGAAATGACAAAAACTATGCAATTTCCTGAATGTTATTTTTTTTAATACCATGGCCCTTAATGTATTTCAATCTATCCTGCAAACATCTAATGTTGACAGACGACTGCCTAAGGAGTTTGAAAAAGTCAATCACTCTGGGTAATTTGATAAACAAAAATGATTTGATAGGCACAGATTTTAAAGAACTCTGTCCTTCTTACACTGAAAACTACTTTATATTGGAGCATGGCAATACTGCAACAACTTAATTGTATATAATTTAGCTAATCAAAGACAGTTTTCTAACTGAATAAAATGTTAATTGATTCAATTAATATATTCAGTTTGTTTAGATTAGAGGTAGAGGACAAATCTATGTCACAAGGTAATACACTTATTTGCAAAAATCTGCATATTGTCATCACACAATAAAAATAAAATATGTGCGGGGAAAAAACCTGACAAGGCAAATAACAAGAAAAAAAAAGTGAAGTGTTTTTGATGCAGCAGTATAAAAGCTGTCTGTAAAGGTAGCCTTCAGTATAACCGCTGATAACCAGGCTTTTGAGCAGATGGTTTTAAGCAGAGGTTTAAAAAGAAGACTGCCTAAAATGCTACAGACGTATGCTATTAGCACTTAACCTTCAGAGAAAATACTACACCATTTTAGTAGACTTGTGTTCCTCCACCAATGGCTGAATGTTCTCTTTCTGTGGCATAGAAGTGTGTGAAAGGGAGACAGTACATAAAGCTCCACTGGGTCAGCCTGAGAGTTCGAGTGGTGACAGCGGATTGTGGACTAGCCACTAGGTCCCATCTGCATGCTCCTCTGCTTATGCTCAGCTAGCCACTGCATGATCTGTTGTTTGAGTTCCTCGTTGGGTCTGATCTGGTCCATGGTGAGTGGACTGCGGTTGAAAGGGTCTGTTTGATCACTGCAGGCACACAAGAACAGCAGTGAGATCAGACAAGAGACACTAAAAGCATTCATATGTAAATTGTCTGTTACATGCAATGTAAATACCTGAGCAGGTGACGTGCTATCGTTGAACGGTCGACTGTGACATTTGAAGATGGAAGCAGTACAGGATCAAGCATCAAAGTTGACATGATGGGATCCAAAAATTCATCAGGAGCATCTGAGTAAGTCTCTTCTTCCTGCTGATGCCGGTCTGCCAGCGACTATGATATAAAGAATTTTCAAACATAATGGACTCAAGAACAACCACTGAGAAAAGAAATCCACACTCTGGCCAAAAAGCTCTGGTCAATCAGGATTAGTTTTACAGAGGGAACTATACTTCATGCAATTTCAGATTAATTTGAACTGAACAAACACAAATGTAAGAATTTAACATGGTAATAGGCATAGTGGCGTACTTCCATTGTCAGTGTGTATATATAACATAGGAGTTATTGAATTTGGGCAATCTAGGGTAAATTACAAATATGTTTTCCAGTAGTAGCTGTTCAATTAAACCCCTTATAAACTACATTAAAGAATCTCATCTAGCTCTAATAATGCTTTAGTTCAAAATCTAAACAAACCTTTATTTTATCAGCCAGGAGGCTGAAAGCCACTATCATGTTGCCAGGTTTGTTGATCTTCTTCAAAACTCGAATGGTCTGGCAAAAAAGTGTCGGTGAATATGATCTCCCATCCTTCGGGACAGTGGCACAGAAGTTCTCCTCATCCCTGTGGCCCAATAATAATGTATTTGCCCTTGTTAAAATGGTGGAAATGTGTAAATATTAAATAAACTCTAATGTCACTAGCTTACCCCAGGTTCAGATAAATGGTACAGATGTCCGAAACCAGTTGCTGAGGCTTGAAGTCGAACTCACTGAAATCTTTCACCTTCAGCGCGCCCATCTTTGGCCCAGCCAGGTGTTGCAAAAAGTAATTGAGCATGGAGATGATCCTCTCAGCAAGAAAAGGGTGAACAAAGATACCTTTGATCTCTAGCCAAGATAAGACAAAAAAGAACACATTTAGTTGTACAGTATCACAACATCTCTATTACACTAAATACCCACATATATCTTACCAGATGTGAGAAAAGCCAAAGTGCCAATTGTTTCATTTGACATGATGTTGTGGAAGCGAGCCAGCTGTCCAAACATCTGCAGACTGGACTCCTTTTCTCTGCGTGCATCGGGGGCAAGGCTCTCCCACTCACCCCGGTCCCTCTCCAGCTGCAGGAGCTTGATCTTACTCAGATACTAGAAAGAAGAGAACAAACACAAACAAATCAGTCAGGTATCAATCTTTTACTTATGTATTCTACAGTATGTATCAGTGTAATACACATGTACATGTAGTACACTCGTACATTGTTTCCTAATCATCAATTTCCCGATTAAAACACCGATATTGCAGCAGGCTATCTGCAAATGAGTGCTCTAAAATGTATCACATTTTTGTTGTGTTCTGAGAGCATCTCGACTAATCACAGGAGTTTTCTATGTATATTTGGAAGAATCAAATCATGCAAACCAACAAAAGTTCTCTAGTTAGTTTCTATATATATCGTTGCATGTAAATGTTTAAACATCAATCAAATAAGTTAAAACAAGTTCACACACAAGGAATACATTTAAATATAACATCAGTCTGTTACTTAGAGCAGTTACTTCTGTTCAAATCTGATAAGAAATAGAAAGGTGATTCTCTGCAGAAGATTTTTACTTGTTTACACTCAGAAAACAAAATGTAAAAACTGACCAGATGCACAAACAACTGCATATGGCCATAATATAATACATCAAACTTGTGACATAAATGAATACCTGTATGGCCTCATCAAGTAAGAAGATGGCATCATTCATAAGCAGGTTGAGAAACCTTAAGAAAAGAGGAGGGTTCATGGCTTCTAGGTTTTCAGATGCATAATCTGCCAACCGCTGAAATAACAAAAAAACAAATTATATCAAATTATATTGTTACACAAAAGCATCGTGGAATAAAATTACAAATTCCTTGGTGGTTCCCACCTTTATGCTCTCTCTATAGCTCTCCTCTCCCCACATGTATTTCAAAATTGGGTACATGGGCCTCCTGTAATTAAACTTTTGTTCAAACTGGTGAGGATCACCTAGAAGGAAGAGTTGGAAAAAAAAATTGCAATTTGACAATATTACATTTCCATAACAAACAACAAATTGCACGAAACCTAATGTTAGGTCTAACATGAAAACTGACCAGTGAACTCAATGTCTACAAACACAGTGATGAGCGCTTCAGCCAGATTAGGCGCATGACAGTAGGAGCAGAACACCCTCTGTCGCTGGAACATAATGGGCTGGGGAGCGCCAGGCGACACAGACTCCATATGCGGCATCACAGCCTCGAGAACTTCTGCCAGCTTCGCTCGCAAATGAGGATTTTTCATTCTGTCAGTAAATAGTTATGTTAATGTAGTCAACAATTACAACAAGTACACAAGACTAAGGCTGAGTAAAACACCACATCGAACATTATCACAACACATGGACATTTTCATGATGCATTTGTATTAAAATATGTAGTTTTACAAACTCTTTGGAACAAACTTAATTAAAGATTGACAAGGCAATAGAAGTGCCATGTAAAAAAAGCAGTGGAAAAATATCAATTTAATTATTTCAATTCAATTTTTGAAAAAAAAAAAAAAGAAATAAAATTACAATATTGATATCGATTTTATTACAAAATCCATTGAATTCATTACAGTAGCGCAATATCAGTTTTCAGTTTGCTTTAATATAGCTATTTGAATGTCTTTCAAATCAAACTGCTATGAATGTCCTAACCTGCCATTTCTTGGGTGCATTGGAAATTCACACAATAATTTAGCTGAATTCAGACACAGATATTCAGACTTTTGTACTTAATATTTTTGTACACAGTATGTAAAAGATAATGTAGTTAACTTGGGTGCAAATATTTATTTAACCTATTAAATAATTTTATAAATTCTTTAACTACAAAATATCTCACTTTATGGCTAAAATTAAAAAGCAGTATCGTGGTGTATCAGTATTTAGGATGCATTGCCCAGCCATTGTGATAAAAGCAGTTGTTGAATGTTCATAACTGATGATACACATGATATACTCAGAGAAAGTACAATGGCATAATTGATCATGATATGTAACATACTGTCATAAAATCCTCTCCTACAAAACATAAAAACAATGTAATAGGAAATGGTTACTCTCACCTCTCTACATTTCCCATGTACACAGTAATGAAGTTGAGAACTTGCTCCAAGCTCTCTGCAGATGATTCCAACACCTCATCAGCAAAGCGTCGAAGGAATATGAAAAAGTCACCCATGTTGTCAGCAAAGAACTCTGTAAAACCAGATATTCATTACTTCCCTTGAACCCTATGCTTATTATTCAGGTCATTATTCTTAAGGCTTGTTATGTGATAATTACTGTGATTTACTCAAAAACAATAAATGAACTAAACATATAATTATGTAGTTATGTAGTCATTATGTAGAGTGAATTCAGGCCTTTATTATGGTTTAATAAGTTAGCATGTTTTTACAAAATCTTATTTTGTCTTAATTTATTTCACAGGTGCTTAATAACATGCAAAGTGTACTTAATGGGACTGCACTACCTGGCACATAGCAAAGCAGGCTGTTTTGTAGTGGAGGCAGCGGGAAGGAGAGAGGAACATGCTCAGGGCCTTGGTTGCCCAGGCTGATTTGGACCAGCAGGGTTGCGCAGGAGGCCTGCAGATTGAGGCAGTTCTGAAGCATTGCAGGCTGGGTGGCAGCAGCCTTGGTAGACAGGTACACAGTCATGAGGCGCTCGAATTGCTCCCGCAGCTGCTCTGCTACTGGACCTCCACTCAGCTGAGCCTCTCGCCATGTACCCTGCAGCCGGTGCAGAGACTGGTTCATTTTCACCATTTGATCATGTAACCTAGAGCGAGGAAACAGAATAAAAGCCATTTAAGCACTTATATTTGACCTCCTAAGAAGAACATATTCAGTGAATTATGGATGTTGAATATGGCTGTTCAAATTAGGGGTTCCTTTTTACAGTACTGTGACCATAATCATTTTTGGCATTAAAGTGATAGTTCACCCAAAAATGAATTTGATGTTTATTTGCTTTCCCCCAAGGGCATCCAAGTCGAAGGTGACGAAGTCGTCTTTCAGAGGTAAAAAATTATATAAATACTGTTCAGTTTCTCACAACGATCGTTTCATGACATCAATGTGTCGTCACGACCCACAAGGTGCAATCTGGACTTGTCTGTGCATGTTTTTTTTTACTTTGAAAGGTCTGACGCCCATCCGCTTCCATTAAATAACTACCAGACTGCTACGGCTAAAGCTAATAATCTGCGTTTGTGTTCTGCTGAGAAAAAAAAGTCACCTTCGCCCTGGGGGTAATCAAATAAACATCAAATTTTCATTTTTGGGTGAACTATCGCTTTAATGCTATATGTACTAGGTATGTTTATGAGGAACTAATACATAATTTCTTCACCTGTATTATGTTACATAATCAACTAGAATAGAAACTGTGTTATCCCCCATGACTACTGTTTGCTTACTGTTCAGGCCATAGCTACGCAAACATGCATTGTCCTGATCACGCTTTGCTGGGAGATTGTATCAATAGACAATTTCCTTCTGCTGTGACTTTTTAAAACAATGATGCGCATACACGATTAACCAGGATTATAAAAATCTTACACAGCTAAATGCATTTTTACACTGCAGTATGTGATGGCAACAATTACATTTCAGCCCGAACCACAGACAACTAAGTTTGCATTTGTAGGCAGTGCAAAATTTAAAATGACCTGTGGAAGCCCAGGTGAAGAGTGAGCTGTGTGAGGATCAGGTTTTCAGTGAGAAGGCTGTATGACTGGGCAAATTCAACAGTTTGCTGAGGTGGAACCGGAATCAGACAAGTCTCTTTATCAAGACCTGGAGAAAAGTGAAATCAGAATTGTTTTATCGATCCCAGAGGAAACATTATGCTACAACTGCACAGTCAGAGACACATCGATGAGACCAATATCAAATAGTAAGCAAAAATAAGACACCCAAGGAAATACTCTGTACTATATTCACTACATATATGCAAAATGCTGAGGTCAGTAAAATAGTTGGATATAATTACTATCGATAAATAAATAAATTACTGTGGTTTACTGATGTAGCAGAACTAGTGGTTTGGAGTGGTTTAATGGTGACATAAGTAGTGTTACCGCATATAATTGCAAAGTATGTGAATATCTATAGGACTATAGTATAAAACAATGTTTGTTTTGGTAAATTACCTCTGGCATGCACATTCCTGTTGCGTCTCTCCTCTTCACTTAGTTCCCTAAGAGCACAGTAGGTGGGGTTAAAGGTCAGGAGTTTGGGAGAGCGAGGACGACAGAAGGGCTGGCAGAGTTTGAGTAGCGCAGCACCTAGATTTAGGAAGAACGAGTCCGAGGCATACATCTGGAAGAAGATTTCGGGCATCTGGTTGGCCCAGATTTTTGCCCGCCCCATGTTAGCTTGCAGGCAGCTGCCCAGCCAGGAGAGCAGCAGGTGACGGGTCTCGGGGGATTGCTGCAGCAGGTTCTTCAGTATCTGGTGCAGCTTATCATGAAACTGGCCCATGAACTGATACAGATAGTGGACAAAACACATGCTGTTATTGAAAAGCACAGGTGGGCGAAATAGCAAGAGTAAAACAGATCATTAAAAAACAAAAAAATTGGTAGAAAATAATCGTCAGCCATAATGTTAGGTCTGGCCTGAATATCCATTATTTACAATTATTCAGCAAACACACATTCTCAAAATGATCCCCAAAATATTTGTTTGTATCATTTTCTGTACTTTTAAGCATTTTCAATTCATGTAAAGGTGACATATTATAACTCTTTTTAAACCAGTTATAATAAGTCTATGTGCCATTTAAGGGCTCCGTCACTTTTATGCAAAAAATTTGTTGCTGACCATCCCATCCTTGCTGCATGTTTTTTTTGCGCTTGGAATGTTTGTAGGAACAGTAGAGACACAAATGAAAATATCCAGTTCCTCACCAGGCATTTGATTAAGTATGGCTGGACTTATTTGAGACAAACTTGCTTTGTTCTTGAAGTCCAATAATTTTAAGTCATATGGGCTCAAAAAAAAACCCACTCACATGAGTTCAAAGAGCCACAGTCTGTGAGGATGAAGTATACATTATCTTCTCGGTCAGAATGAGAGCTCACCTGGTGAATATTAGATTCTTGAATCTTCATTTCCTGTGGACTGGAGCGTGAGGGATTGACAAAAAAAACATGGCTTTCCACCACCCCAGGAGTTTTCAGCAAACAAGAAATATTCAGCACGGTGCCCAGAAGAGTCTTCTGATACTGAAGTCCATTGTTGGGATCTTTGGGTTGAATGTGCTCCACAAGTACCTATGAGAAAACAATTGTTATTTACTGGTTATAAAAAAAAAAAATCAGACACTGTTACACGGTTACATTCACAAACATTTTGAGCACAAAATATTAAGTGACGAACACTACAAAATTACATGAATTACAGTAAGAGAGAGAAAGCTCTAACCTTGGCAATGTCTTTTTGCCGGCTGAAGAAGATCAGAATATCCAAATAGGAATAAAGCAGCACCTGGCAGAGGTCCAAGTCTTTCATACGGCCTTGAAAAATGTCAAACACTGGCACCATAACCTCTCCGAAAGTCCGTACTTCCTGGTCAGCCAAAAGACCAGCGATAACTTCCTCTAGAAACTCCACAACCTCCTCTATTTCTGCAGAGGGATCCACATAAATAAACATCAACAGAGGCAATTACACTGGTCTAAAGTCAAAATGGTCCGAAATAAATGTACCCAGATTTTACTAACTTTGGGTTGCTAATAATGAAAACGATACATAATAATTAGGGATGCTCCGATCAGGATTTTGCCACCAATAACAAGTACCGATTTTTTGTCCAAGTGCATACCGATGCCCATTCTGATGCTTCAAGTTTATATAATTGATATGTAAGCTCTCTGATCACCATTCACTTTTTTTAGATAATGTAATACTATAAATGTTTTCTTTGTTTTATGTGTGTGAGTGTGTGTGCTCTCGTGTGTGTGCGCGCAAGAGTTCTCTCGTGTTGATTGTGCACGCGAGAGTTCTCTCGTGTTGTGTGTGTGCGAGATCTCTCGTGTTGTGTGTGTGCGAGTTCTCTCGTGTTGTGTTTGTGCGCCTGCGAGTTCTCTCATGTTGTGTGTGTGTGTGTGTGAGTTTATCCATACTGCAGTCTTTTTTAATTTGGTGATAAAGTACCAGGTTCGATACACGTCCTTAGTCCTCACACATTGATGTCATCAATTGTGATCAGTTCCTAAGATCGGCAAGTTTAACCAGTACCGATCGAGTCATAAAGTGTGATTATCGACCAATACCGATCTTCGGCCGATCGATCGGAGCATCACTACTAATAATGTTGATGGGTTATAACTTGTGAGTTCTGGATCAGAAAGGCTTGTTATATATATGGACCGGTGTATCAGAGAGATTATATTCCTGAAACAAACAACTTCCAAAAAGTTCAAGCAGTGTTATTTAGAATAGGTTACTAGAGACAAGACAACAGGGGTATCATTTACTTATATAACAGCGAGAACCAAAGGCAATTCATTAATGCAGATGACTTACGAGCTCCATTGACTGCCTCCAGCAGCAGGTCCAGTAGCTGCTCGTACACATTTTGACTGATGTAAATCTCTGGGGTGAGCAGCACCGTGCGAGAGTTGGAGACAGTCAGGTTCTTACAGCGCACTGCATATGACAGCAACTTCTCTGGCACTTTAGTGACCTGTGGTATTTACATAAAAATTGTTTTTGATTAATAGATATCACAAATAAAAGCAAACAGGACCCTCGGTGGTCATCTATTTGAGTGCTAAACTGTTGGCATCCAGAACAGTGTTACGATTTCTCAGCTCAAAGAGACCTGACATTGATCAACTTATTTAACAGATTTAAACTTTTACAGAGAAATCATGAACGATGCTCTAATGGCCTTCCATTCCTGAAATTGATGGTGAATTCTTACAGATGATTCCTCATAATCATCATTATCAAATCTCTACATGCCAACCAGAGACTTTAAATGATTTGATTCACTTTGGGAAATGTTAAATGTCCCTTCTCTATATACTGGCAACAACAAAATGCCAATTTACCCTGATGATGGACAATTTATACACATTTTGCCTTCATTTTTCTTTAATAAATTCAATTTAAAAGATTCCCATTATTCAAGAGAAATTTTTGAGTACATTTTTATTGCTTACTTTAATAGCTGTAATTAAACAATTATACAATAACGTATTGAGTGAATAATGAATAGTGACCAGGTACTGTAGTAAAGACCTTCAGGCAGATTCTAACGAATTTCAGTTAAACAGGGTGTGGTTCTTTGCTTATGGCTAAAACGACGGTTTACTCCCCACAATCCCCCTCTGAGTTGCAAATGAAAATACTAAATGGAACCAAATTTGAAAACATTCCAATCAGTTTCACTGTAGCAGTCACTCACTGCATAAATATTTATGGCAGGACACTCCGACATCCCAGTAGCTGGCCCTCAGAGTAATGTATAGTGAAAAGTGACCATTCTGTCATTGCTTAAAGGGGACATATTATGCATAACTCACTTTTTGCAATCTTTCTGTAATGCTATTTTTGTCTCAACTGCTCCTATAAACACTCCAAGCGCGAAAAGAACCCAGCCATTTCGTCAGCTGGTTTTACGAGCACGCATAAGACGCAGACTAGTACGGCTACAGGCAAAGGCAAGTCACCATAAAGTGTTGTGTTCGTCTATCTCTGGGTCTGACTAGGGGTCCAACACATGGGGCTAATATCGCCTGTTTTCAGCTTATTTGCATAAAGGTGATGGAGCCCATAAATCATTCATTTTGAAAGAGACTGAAATGGTCAAGAACAGAGCTGGTGAGATATCTTTGTGTGAGAGTGATTTTGTACACATGAGCAAGTTTTGGAGCCCATAGAGCTATTCAAACTTGTTTAAAGAGCTAAAGAGCTAAAATAGGTCCCCATTAAAAACACAGTGCACAGTGTGAACAATTCTTTCGCTACATTTAAGCAGTTGTCAGCCAGGGGACAGCGTCCAATGAGCAGTGAGTGGGTTCCTTCGTCAATGGAAACTCAGAAATTTCATTAGCAACCCTGGGAATTGAACCTATGAGGAATATTAGGAGATCCCAAGCTGCCATAAGTAATGATCTAATTTGGCAGCCCTTCATATAAATTATTGGCTGTATATGGATCAAATTAATATGAATTTTATTCATAAACCCTAAAATGTTAGTGTGCAGATGCAAGCATTCTGCAGGCATGTCATGGCTGCTCTGTGCCTTGTCATCATATTTCAGTGTTTTTAAACTTTCTTGCTTTATCAACAGTGTACATTTTATATAGCTCCTGCCTCTGTCTCTCTGTTTGTCTGTACAGTCATAATATAAGTGGTTACCTCCGGCACTAACGTTCTGACTTCTCATTCTGATTAGAGCAGCTAAGGGTTCAAACAACACGTGTGAAGTCTGAGTAGATGACAGTGTCACCCACCTCTTCCTTAGCTCTCTGGTAACAGGCAAAAAGATATGGGATGGCCCGTTTCTCCCCAGCATCTCGATCCGCTGACAGGTTCACTGCACTGCAGGAAGTCATGTAGATGAGGTGGTTCCCCGGTTCTAGCAAAAGCAGCCGGCTGAAAATAGCCTGAGAGGTTGTTTGGAAAAAAGTACTTTATTCAAATACACATGCTTAAAAATATATAATAAAATAAAAATACAGAAAATGTTCTGGCCATCACCTGCTCTATCGTGTCCATGTCCAGCCAGTCTTGGCCATCAAGGTCAGCCGCCATCTCTTCAAGGTAGACGCAGCGTGGGGGGATGCCATTTCCACTCCTGAGACTGGGGTCACCTGAAGGCACAAAAAAAACCCAGTTCTGTTGTGACACAACACTATTTACCACAAAAATACGATGAAATGGACCATAGAATTACTAAACATTCATAAGTGCAGTTGTAGGCACAGAATTGCACACTCCTGGTACCTTGACACATTTTTCATTCTGAAATATTTCTGCCAATGCTAATGTCCAATTCATGTTAATTTATTTAACACACTGAAAAAACTTATTTAATATGTAGTCGGGCATAAGTTTGCATACATTTTCAGTCCTTTCAGTGATTTATAAGATAACATTGGATGAAGTCATAGCATTTAAATGTTTCTTATAGTCCCTCTAACAGTGTTTTTGTTCTTCACCGGGAAGCATCTCTTTTCCTTCTGGCCACAGATCATCAAGAATGTTCAAGCGAACATTCATTTAAAAATCTTAATTTTTCATTTCTCAAATTAGTTTAGGGTTCATTTTGACATAGGTTTTGGATCATTGTCTCAATGTAATATTCTTCTTCCTATCCACACTGTGGGAAATTAGCTTCCAGGATTTGATGATATTTATTAGTATTCTTTTCCTTTCTATTGCCTCCCAGCATGTGCCACTGGCTGGTAAACTTTTATACAACCAGCTTCATGTTCAACAGCCAGCAAGGGGTTCTTTTTTTTTTTAAATGCTTTAGTACCTTAAGTTATTGTTGCAAAAGAGTTTTTGCTCTCTATGTACCTGCACAGTGTATAGAAGAGATGACAATAAAGTTGACATTGACTTTGACTGAGACCATAGTCAAGATCTGATGACCAAAACAATGTTTGGATATTTTTTTGGGTCAGTGCATCACTACTGCCAGCCAAATCTTTTGGTAAGGCCTTGGCGCTCATGTGGATGTTTAGCATACTTGACCAATCCACAGGCACACAGAGCTTTCTTGGTCAGTTTAAATCTTCTTTCGCTTTTTAAGAGTCTCTTATCTTTACTTTCAGGTGCTCAATCAGCTGCACACCTTGGCTGTCTACGAACAACAGCCAAGTTTGAAGAGTCACAAATTATTGCACTTTGGAACTGGGCACACTTTAAAAAAAGGTCTTTTTAGCACATGCCACATTTCATATTTTTTTCTTTATATTAAATGCAAATTATTGGCAACCATGCATGAAAATTCATAAAAACATATGTTATTGCTTGTTCCAAACAGATCTATTCGACTAAAAGTTTAACAAAACATGTTCAAATTTACACATACAACTGAGTTTTAATGGGAAAAATGGGAGCTCAAAACAATGTGGATGTCTTTCACTCAATATATTTTTACTGCAATCATCAACAAAGACTTTAATATGGAGTTGGTCTCCCCATTGCAATTCTGGGGGAATTTGTGCCCATTCATTTAAGAGGTCAAGCACTGATGTAGGACAAGAAAGTCTGGGTCACAATATCATTTCCAGTTCATCCCAAAGGTGCTGTATGTGGTTGAGGTTGGGGATCTGTGCTAGTCCGTCAAGTTCTTCCACAGCTTACTCTGCCATATATGTCTTTAAGAGGTATGTCCCAATACTTTTTTCCCCACATAGTGTACCTGCCTTCACCCTCCCATTGTTGGTGACATTGTGTGATTGCCTGCAATGAACCTAGTTAGTCAGCTTAATTGAACAAGCAAAAGCTAAAAATAAGCAATAATTAACTAAGGTATTAAAATTGTCCATTATGTTTCAGCTGTACATCATAAAGAGCAAGAAAATTTAGATCGCTGTGTTACCAAAAGTTTAGTGGATTATCATTACTCATATTTAACAGAATGGCAATAAATGGACTTAAATCAATACTGTGGCACAACTTTTCTTCGTGCATTTTGTCTTTTGAAACTTAAACCTGAGAAAAACTAATTATTATGACGTATACTGTGTTGTTTACTTAGCACTTGGGTCTGAATAATATTGAAGATTGGGGAAAAAGGTAAATATAAAACAATGGGGAACAAGCAAAGGGGTGGGGACGGAAAGAAAAACAGTCCAGCAACAGATGAAGTAATGCAAACGACTGAGACACCTAACAGACAAAAGGATGAAGTCATCTGTTCTGCGTCTGGAAAGCAATGTCATTCTGTTATCATCATCATCTCAAGGGAGCTCATCAAAGGATTAAACATAGATGGCATTTCAACTAATGACTCTCCTTGTGATTTTCTAGTCATGTGTCCCTGACAGAAAGTGTCAATAAGCCACACTTACAGCAAAAAGTGATTATGATTAAAACCCTATTATGATTAAAAACCATATTCATTTGACATTTTCTTCTCTTTAGCTATTATAGCCAAAGCATATAGTGGGCAAACAGACTTTTTGTGTATTATCATTACATTACTTATCTCCCAGGTGATGTCAGACTCAAATAAACATAACTCACCGCTACACTTTAAAGCCATGGGCACATTAGAGCACCACCTTACAATTTTCTGTGGTGGAACAAAAATCAGGCAACTATGGCTGGTCCTGATGTTCCATGTTTTTGTAGGAAATATGTAGTTCAGTGAATGGCTAGGCAACTTTATTGGCTGTGCTGAGTGACAATGCTTTGATCAGCTCTTTCACCATATTTATTTATTTATTTTTGGTGAACAAAGACACCACAATTCACATTCTTTTGTTTTCCAGTTGGCTCTTTACACTGGATAAACGTGATGCTACTTGAAACCTGATTAGTCAATACTACAAGTTAATTATCCTTTCCCATTTGTGTGATCAGACTATTCGCTGGGCAAATTCTGGTCAATTTTAAATTTTCATCCACATCATGCTCCATAAATAACTTTCCTGCTCTGTTTTATTCACGATCAGATCAGAAGGTGGGCGGAATGTGGGGGGTTGCTAAAGCCAGACATTGCTTTATTGATGATAAGCACTCACTGTTGTCCAAAGTGATGAGGAAAATCCTCTGGATCATGTGATTGACATTGAGCTGTTCACAGAGCTCCTGCCGCGAGCGAAAAGAGCGGCTGATCTCCGCCACCGAGTCATCATTGTCCTCGATGCTGTCAGATACTGAATTGTCAGACTCTGACTGGCTCTCCCCAGAGTCGTCCGCTGTAAAACATTGAAAGTATTATTATGCACATTTAAGAGTGTATATATACCAAAAAATACAATGTACAACTCAACTAAACAATAAATACAATCATATTAGTATCAAAACATCCTTATCTTATTTCATTAACGTTATGGTTGGAGATGGTAGTCTTAAAGGGGACATATTCTATCTCTTTTTAAGTTATAATATGTCAATTGGCTACAAAACATGTTCATAAAGCCGTAGTGCTCATTGTATTATGCGTGGTCAAAAACCAGCAGAAAAAAATAGTAGGGATCCAAATAGAAATGCAAAAGGATGTAAAAAGTAAGATTTGCCTATTGTGTCCCATTTATATTTTTTAAACACCCAATGCTAAATTATCTAATTAGAATTGTTTTCTCCATGGTATCATATTACACACAGCTAAGCAATCACTTCTACTTATCTGGTCTTCAGGGATGGGGCTGAAATCTTATCATATCAGCTTAACCATCACCATAATAAGAAAGTGACAGGGGAATCAACCAATCACACTTTGATTTCCAAGGGGTATGAACAATTTTGTGAGGGAAAACTCCCTCTGGAAGTTCACTGACTGTGAATACGTGGCACCGTGTATCCAATCATATTCTATCAAGTGAGAAACACTAGCCACTCCAAGCTGAATGAAAGGATATGCAGGGTAATTATATACTAATAGGTGTGTTGCATGCTTAATGTAACACATTAAACATCAGATGTCTGTGTTTAATTTTTAAAAATTACATGCAATATCATTACCGTATCACTAAAATACTCCTTAATTTCATAGCAGAAATCACCCTTGAAGCAGAAGCATGCCTCTTTTTCTGACTCGTTTCTTTTTTTTTAAACCCAGGTTGATATTTATGACACAAACTGGCTTAGCTCTAACAGTCATGGTTCACCAGAGAATCAAAAATTAGACTTACAAGGTGGATCAGCTTCCTGTGATTGCTTTTGTCCTGATGCAAACTGCTTTGCATCAGCAAGGGAACTGAAGAGGGCAGCAAATGGGTTTCCAGAGATGTTCTGATTATTATTACCCTGGTCTGTCATTTCACTGGAGAATGTACTCCATCAACATGCGCTCAGTACCAGCCTGTGTGAAGAAAAACGTATGTGAACATTTATTTTTTAAAAAGATCTAGGTCATGCTTGTATTAAAATAGTACACACTCAGATACTTATTTGAAGCTTATGATCACTTGCTTTTTATTTACAATTTATTTGGATACAATCCATGTTGCATTTGTTTGTGAAATAATGGTGTAGAATAAGCAAGGGTTATATTTTGTTGGAGAGTTGCCTTTTTATTTATAGTTATAAGACCCTTTTATAATTGCCTGAATGGAAAATCAATGTGATCATATAACTTTCCACATCTTAGAAGTAGGGATGGGTACCGAAACCCAGTTCTTACTCAGCCCCGGCGCCTAATTTTAAAAGACCGGAGTATCCAGAAGCTTTAACGGTTATGGTTCTGCTGTCAGGACTGGAGAAATTAAAGAAGAGAGTGGTCGCGCTCTCTCTTTCACGCTCTCTTTCTATCTCCCTCTCTCTCTCTCGCTCTGTCTTCCTCACACACACGCACGCACACACACACGCGCACGCACAAGCACACGCACACACACGCACAATGGCCATAAATCATGATTAAGGCAGAAACACAATTTATCAAAACATCCAACCAAGGGCTCTAAATAATTTTATAAACACACATTCGGTTACATATAGCCTACATTAGGCTTGGGCGGTATCCAAATTTTGATACAGTCATCCCTCCTCCCTCTTTTAACTCGGTACACGGTATAACCGGTAGGGGGGAGGAATGTAGACCCGACTATGCCACCCAGTGGACTACAAGTGCACTGGGATCCAAAAACAAACCGAATTTGTACCCCTGGTTGGTTCGTTTTGTAAGAAGAAAACTTTATTACTTCAAATTAGACAAAATAGGAAAAAACCCAACAAAGCCCTCAAATAGCATAAAACCGGTCAAGAGTCTCGAGTTAAAAAACAGAAATGCTGGCTGAGACTGGAGATTTACTCTGGCAGTACAGCTGCCTCACTCCGGCTCCACAACTCTTGTGATCGACGGCTTTAGTGTTTCCAGCCTTCGAGCACGCAAACACACAGTCCACTCGTGCGGCTCCATACTGAACAAAAGTCCCTTTAAATTTCCTTACCGGGGGAGAGCAGATTAGCTTGCCATGGCGTCCCCCGGCTCCAACTTGGTGAGGGTTTCTAGTCCAGCCCTGCCCACTAGTGCTGCCGAATGACTACCTCACTCCAAGCGCCACAGCTCTTGCGGCTTCTGTGTTCTCAGCCTCCGAGCACGTGAACACACGGTCCATTCGTGCAGCTCCAGCCTCCACGACCCGCTCC